>JABMIG010000092.1:52500-447370 GCA_013187285.1 Cyclotella cryptica
ATGGTGACAACAAGCGCTCTCCCAGATAACATTGGGATGAATCTCTTCCTGCACCTGCTGGAAGTTGGACAGTTCTCCACCAGTGCTGTCACAACATGGTAGGAGGAAGAATCGACAAGGGGAGGTGGTACCATCACACCTGGTCACAAGTCTCTTAGTACAGTACTCTGAGTTCAAGCTCTTCCGAATGACCTCCTCCATGAGATACATCCTAGATGTTGTCATCCATGCCACCAATGCACATCTCACAACAGAAACAAACATCAAAGAGTTTGTTGTTTGGTTGGCATGTGTCTTCTTCCCAAGCTGCTACCAAGGCATCACCAATGGGCGCATCTGGTGGCCTCTTTAACTAGGACCAAAGAAGTTTGACAAGAAGGGGGAGACTGTGTGGCCCATGTGTTGTATGGTCGAGCCAATGTAGGGTAGTGGTAAGTTTGTCACTATGGACAGTGGATTTACAGTGTCCATAAGTATTGTTGATATTGAGCGGGCCCAAGGAGTGTATGGTTAGGCACTCCATTACAAATTCCTTCAAAACATTAGTGGCACAATAATCACTGTAATTCCCCAATAATTACTGTGTATTCCCCAGTAATATGACAGTAAGAGTATCATTAATTTCACTCATTCCAACCCTTAATTTAATTTAAGTAAACAGTAGTTTCATGATGAGAAGAACTACCTTCCCTCCAAAAAAGGCAACACTACCCGAGAATTGTAAAGTACAGAGGAATTACTGGGGAATTTGCAACCTAGGTTAAGCACTCATAAAGAAGAGATGTCAATTTTGGCCGGAGTGTGTTCCAGGAGATGAGCTGATGATCATCTTTTAGATAAGGCTCACTGCAAACAAAAAACACCGGTAACATTCCCGTACACTCAAGTGTACGGGGAGGTTACCGGAGCCCCTGGAATGGTATCTTCTGGTAACCTCCCGGTACACATCTGTAACCCTCCAGTAAACTAGTGTATGGGAGGGTTACCGGAGTCTACTGGGAGGTTACCGGAAATTTGAGACCAAAAGGAGCTTTCGGATTTATTTCTACGTATGATCGGAATTGGTACTTTTTTACAGGAAAACAGACTTCTCAGTAAGTCTTAGAATCGATATCAATCTAATTAGTGGCTATAACTGCATTACTTAGTAGCTAAAAAAATGTTTACCGGTGGCATACCGGAAGTGTACGGGAAGGTTACCGGAAGTGTACGGGAAGGTTACCGGAGAGTACTGGAGGGTTACCGGAAGGTACAGGAGGGCTACCTGAACGTACAGGAGGGCTACCGGAGCATACAGGAGGGCTACCGGGTCTTATACTGTTGGACACCACAGTAATAGCAGAGTATGTGCAATTTATCTCAACTAATAAAATTAAACATACTACATCACCATAATTAACCCCCCAACTCATCGCCCACCAAAATTACATGACACACATGCAAAAATTTCAGCCCCAAGCAAAAAAAAATACTGTGGACCATACACCAAGGTAGAAGAAAATTAATTATTTAATTGAAACTAAGCTGAAATGAAAACAATTGTAAAATAGTTTGGCTTCATCATAAGTCCCCTTAAATATTTACATGCCGCTGCCGATTGTTGTTGGCAACACGGCGGTGCAAGGCGTGATGCCAAACTCAGTCTGTGGACTCAGTTTCGGCTGTTCCTGTGCCTGGCCTGAAAATAAATAATTGAAAATTAAATGTAGTCAAAACAAGTGAAGAAATAATTGTTTTTATCATAAGTCACCCTCACAATATACCCGTCGCTGCCAATTGTTGTTGGCAACACGGTGGTGCAAAGCAAAATCCCAAACTCAGTCTGTGGACTGAGTTTTGGCAATTTTGCCAGTAGGCCTGTAACTATTTAATTGAAAAAAATTGACGTGTGGTGAGTATAATACTGCGAAAAAAGACAAGTTCACTACAACTCACCCTCAAAGTATACCCGCCGCTGCCAATTGTTGTTGGCAACATAGCGGTGCAAGGCAGGAGGGTGAACTCAGTCTGTGGACTGAGTTTCGGCGATTTTGCCAGTAGGCCTGTAACTATTTAATTGGAAAAAAATTGACCTGTGGTGAGTATAATACTGCCAAAAAAGACGAATTCATTGCAACTCACCCTCAAAATATACCCGCCACTGTCAATTTTTGTTGGCAACACTGCGGTGCAAGGCGGGAGGGTTAACTCAGTATGTGGACTGAGTTTCGGCAATTTTGCCAGTAGGCCTGTAACTATTTAATTGGAAAAAATGACGTGTGTTGGTGAGTATAATACTGCCAAAAAAGACAAATTCATTACACCTCACCCTCAAAATATTTCTGCCGCTGCCAATTGTTGTTGGCAACACGGCGGTGCAAGGCGTGATGCCAAACTCAGTGTGTGGACTGAGTTTCGGCGATTTTGCCGGTAGGTCTGTAACTATTTAATTGGAAAAAATTGACCTGTGGTGAGTATAATACTGCCAAAAAAGATGAGTTCATTACAACTCACCCTCAAAATATACCCGCCACTGCCAATTTTTGTTGGCAACACTGCGGTGCAAGGCGGGAGGGTTAACTCAGTCTGTGGACTGAGTTTCGGCCGTTCCCATGATGGGCTGGTGGGGTATCAATGTAATTGAAAAAAGTATATGTGATGTGAAAGCTGTGAAAGGGCACACTGCTACAGTTGCTTCTGGGTCAAGCACCGGTGTTGTAATATGGTACGTACTATAACTATATCATACATGCCGTATACTGTAGGAATATGTCGTGCAAAAGTGAGGTGCAGTGATACAAAGGATTAAGTAACAGTCATGTAGACACACTTCACCAATTTTCAGCCCATGTGTTATTCTTGTGTGTTCTCATTTTTTGGCGCAGTAACTTCTGATAGTACCATATTGTAATTGTATGTACCATATACAGTAAATGGCATACTTGATTTGAAAATATAAATAGGCCCAATAAGCACTCACCACATAAAATCATAGATCAAGCCTAGAATTGAAATCAAAACTAGACTCAACAGGTGATCTTGCTGTTTGTAACTCATGATTCGCAAAATGTGAGTGATGAAACACACAACCACTCCAAAGATTTTTTGCTTCAAAGCTTAGTGTGATAAATGTATCTGTGGCTTAAACAATACAAAAAAACAGTAACCCTCCCGTACACTCTTGAAATTCCGGTAACCTCCCCGGTACACTCTGACATTTTGAGAGTGTACCGGAAGGCTACCGGTGTTTTTCGTTTGCAGTGCTGTTGGTCACAGTGAAACGTTGCAAATTGTTTTTGACGGCTGCCCCTACTTCATTCATTCTGCAAAAGGTTTGTCTGTCTGATTGATATTTTGAAACAAAACGCGCTGCCTTGTCACTCACTTTTTCCTTTTATTATTACAGAAGAAAAAATGTACCAAATTCTTGACCACATTTGGTTGTTTGAATGATGTTGAAGGACATTATGAAGTCAGGGCACTGTCTGATGGCAGCAGGGCCAGGTGGCTCTACAAAGAACCCAACTCTTGCCACAACCTGTGTTACACGAGGTGAAGGAGACCTTTGGAAGTTCAAAATGGGTGGTCAGATAACCAATTTGGTATTGTACAAGTAGAAATGTCATGTGTGTCATGGTAATTAAGGGCACAGGGGTCTGTGTGAGGTTCCAAAGAAGTTTTCATCATTAAGGTTCTTGCGTGAGCTGCTTTCAATGAGTTTCAATACCGCCGGGAGCAAAGGCCTTTTTGCGAGAATTTCCTGTTGCGAAGTTTGGATCAACGAGCATCATCATTGTTCTCAGCACATCTCTGTACCTGCAAGAACTCATCGAATATTCTTAAAATGACGTAACGCAGCCCATCTAAGAGGTAATTATTTAAATTCTACAAATCACACAAAAAGACTATTAATTTCTTGAAATACTTCTAGGATTCAGTAACTCGAACCAACTCCAGCGAAGTCAAACATATGTGACCAAGAAGACTATCACAAAGTCACAAACTGATTTTTTCATTTAAGTATCTTTTAAAATCGACTTCTTAAGAGCGGTCGTTTACTTCGCCGACACTCACAGTGAGAGGAGTCACTCAACTTCTCTGCCACATCAGCATTTCCTCTACTGTTCTCAATGCACGACAGCGAAGTCTCGAAGACGAAAGCGTGGTGTGGAACACGAATGATGCACTAACGACTGCCAGCCTCTGCCAGCTCACCAAAACACTCAAAGCCGTCTCTCTCACGCACGGGCCACAATTACATTTCAATCGAGGTCGATAAATTACGTCCAAGCATTTCCACGACAAAACAACACCTTAACAATTGCTAGCGATCGAAAGATGACGATAACTGCCTACCTTAAAATCGAAAGCGACTTCGAGAAGTGCACAGCCGATGGCCTTGACGACCTCAGCGATAGTTCGACTTCGCTGTCTGATAGCGAAACTGACCTCAGCTTCTCCTCACGACTTGAAGACGACGAACCAAGTGTATTCCAAACATCCAGCGATGGCGTGCTTGACGGACATACTCCAAAACGTCGAAAGAAATCCGTTCGCTTCTCTCTAGTTCAAACCCGTGAATACAATGTAATCGACGAACTGCCTTCGCCACTAGACCACGAGGATGAAGCACCTCGCCGATCGCTCGGGTGGAACTTTACCGAACGACAAATCGACATTGACACCCATTTAGCGGAGGTGATGCGTCAACGGAAAGAAGAATGCGCAAGGCTTATACATCAGCATATAATACGGGCCGAAATCGAACGAGAGGAGAAGAAAAAGGAGAAGAAGTTGAAAAAGAAGGGGTTCAAGGCCATGATAAAACGTGCTTTGAAACCTGTCGGTGAGGGTTTTTTGGAGGCAGCGACTAGGACGAATTTCATGCTTGCGTCATCCTATTAATGCATGATGACTTCAGTAGTTCCTGTATCATGTAGCGAGGAGTTGGTAAAGTAGTAATACATCTAAAGTAATCTTGTTCAAACATGAGCCCTCATCAATGAATACTGACGTAACGGGAAGTGGAATTGCTTGGAGTGTAGCGGATATGTCTTGGACTTTGAAGTGTTGACTGTTAGTTGCGTTATTTCGATAAAAGGACAGTATACGACTGTTTCCCTCGATTTCTTCCACATTTATTAAGAACAGCCACAACGAAGGAAATTAGCACAAGCGAACAGTCCCGTGATATGAAATATGGTTAATAACGCTGCGGACGGAGCAGGATCCGTATGCATTATTCGCTCATTCAACCATGCTATGGTCGAAAGCAAGGCGCTTTGACAACTAACAATAATCGTTGTGTACCAGATCCCCATAGATGCTCCCCGTAATATCAGCGAGGATCTTACTGTCTACCAGAGACTATCAGAGACTACATACAAAATAATCCTATTCTAATGCCTAATCATTTGGTTGAGAATGAATGTTGTAATTTTCTCTGAAAACTCATCTTTCTCATGACCCAACAGTATGATTTGATTATACAGTAGTTAAATAATTAGGTGCAATGAAAACAGTATTGAGATGCTGTCGTACAAGTCACAGTCACCGGGATAAATACAACCATTCACTCATTAATTTTGATGCTGCCGAAATTACGACATTCATTTCATGAAGCCCAATTTACAGAGTACATATTCAGATTGAACCGAAGACAAAGGTATAACAACAAGTCTCACGTCTTCTTCAATCAGATGCGAATTTAATACTCGCATGAGCATGCTTCCAAGACTTTTCTTTGTTCATCCAAGACTTCTTAGCCCTTGACCTCCATGTTCTCTCCTTACCTTTCATCCAACTTGCCTGTTTTTTGACTTTCTCTTCCCCAGCATTCTCTTCTCTAAAATAATGATGATGGCTGTGATGATGTCGACCCTCTTTGTCCATAGAGCGCTCTCCCTTACTCTCTTTGGTAATGAACTCCTTCACAATGTTGTCCTCCTTGTGCTGTGATGCCACATAACAAGGAAAGTACGGCATCGCAAACGATTTACAAATAGCCTCCTCATCAATACTCTTCTTGTCATACACATCTTGGTGAGAATGTCCCTGAAAGGCAAGTACGTACGATCGAAATGCCTTCCACGCCGCCTCATTCAACTCGGTATGTTTCAGTATCAACTTCTCCACCCGGCCTTGGAATTCCGAGACCTTGCGCGCCTGTAGCTCGCTCACCTCCACCTCGGCATGTTCAAAGTATCGCATGAAATTCATCTGCTTTCCCTCTGGAGAAAGAAATAGCAATGCCTTATGACACGAAGTCTGAAATAAGTTGGCCGTCGAAAAACGATATATGTATTCGGTGGGATCCATGGGAGGTTCGTATTGCAGGATGTAGTCCACATTGGGGGGAACGTCGAATTCTTGCAGGGCAATGTCGGAGGCGAATAGGACGCCGGGGTAGGTATACAAAAATCTATCGTGGGAATCGACCACATCGACATCTTCCATACTTTCATGCATTTCATACACGGTAAATAATTCGAGCTGGCGGAAGAGGAGTGCGTGAAATTTGGCACTTTCCCAGGTGGCGCAGATGACGATGACTTTGCGTTCGGCGTTTCGACGTAGTGTTGCGAAGAGGGCGGAGAGGCGTTCCTTGAATGGGACGGAGACGAAGCAGTGATCGAACCCACGGCGCGTGGGATGTTCGGAGATGGAATGTCGTTTGACTACGAGTTGTCGCTCGTGGTTGTTTTCGTAGGGTACTAATTCCCGGACAGAGGAGCGATGCTTCATATCTGGCTCCTCCCACATGACCAAGGCGTGATGATGATGAGTGGGGCTGGGTGAAGATGGGGATCCCGGGTCAAATAATTCGTTGAGAGTGAAGGACGTGTATCCTTTTTTCTCCTTTTGTGGATAATCATCGTAGGGAACCAAGGCTAGCGCTGCCGCCATCTCTTTTGCTGTAGCTGGCGACGAAGGTGTCATCGAATCGTGCGCATTTGACGGCGGTGCCTCGTCGAACGAATCGATGGGGAACAGCACCTCGGGCGGATCGACGCTGTTCAAGCGACGGAACCGAGAACTGGATTTATCAGAAGATGTTCTGGGAGGTGGCGCCGGTGTCTCTTCGGAATTTGGTGGAGGGACGCGGAGCAGGAAATCATGATCGTCACATTTCGGGGGAGGAAGACTAATGAAGGATGCCCCGGAAGATTTCGGGCATTCTGGGGGATCGGGAGCAGTTGTTCCTGTCATGGTTGTTCTAAGGTTGTTCTATATATAATATGTTTGCTTACTACAGCTTACTATTGTACCATTCTCGTCGAGTTAAGCAAAAGACACAAGTTGGCACAAGACATCACTCCCGAACAAAAAGTAAGGTACGACACTCTCTAACTATGTAGTAGTAAGCTTATCTCAAAACGTATGTAACAGGTAGGTACAATACAGCGTATCATCATCACTGCATGACTCTTACGAGCAGACAAGTTAAGACAACGAGCAGACAAGCTGAGCTCAAGCTGAGACAACGAGAGGAATAGCTGAGCGAAAGTGAGGTGTAGAGAAAGACAAGGCGGTGTAAACAAACCATCAAACCACAATGGCAGACCTCCACAATCTCCTTGACGAAATAAACAATGATGCCCCCGAAGCGGACGAAGGCGCAGCCCTCCAAATCTACGACGACCATCCACAAGATCAAGCACCAGCAGTCAAAGCCAGAATTCCTGCCGCGTTGGCCGCAGCAGCCGACCAAAGAGATTCCGGCACAAAATACGAGGACGGCGAAGCCGACGCAGAAGAAGGAGAAGCCCACCTCCCCGACCCAGAATATGAACAACTCAAATCCCTATGGACTCAAGAACTGGCGTGTCCGGAATTAATGCCCTCGGATGCGGAAACTGTCTCCCTCCACGTTGATCTGCTGGAAGGGCAGGAAGAAACCATTGAAGATTTATTGCAGCGATCCAAAGAACACCAGCGCCAATTTTCGGGAGAGGGAGCAGCCTCGGGGGAATTAGCAGCGTTAATGGCGCAGATTACTAAGATGGATTTGGATAGGACGAGGTTTATGTTGGTGGATTTGGCGAGGGTCAGGATGGCCAAGATTGAGAATCATGCTTTGCACAATATGACAATGACGGATAGGATGACGGAAGAGGAGGTGAGATTTTTTTCATCTCAATATGAGTAATTGATGAATTTCTGTATCCCAAAATCAATCATTCCGCCGCAATAAAAAATGGCGCCAGGTCTCATATCTTCGCCAATACGGCGAACTCGTAGAAAAGCACTACCGACGAACCGTTCTCAATCACCTCCCAAAAGAAGCATGGAAAAAACTCGATGAACCAGAAATGATTGACTCTCCCAACTTGGAAGAATTTGTTTTTTGCCGTGTCCTGGAACCAATTCAGATTGATACTAGTGCAGACCATACTAACGATTTGGACGGGGATCTGAATGGACAGGACGGGGAGGATTTGGTGGACACCATTCAGGAGCATGCGACTGGAGCGTATTTGATTGTAATGTACAAGTCAATACGGGAGTTGGTGTTGGATGGAAAGGTGGAATTGCTCATGTGAAGCATAATATTATTATGATACTTGCTACAAAAAAAATCCGTTTATCGGATGATATCATACAATATTTATCATGTTCACGAAACTAGCATCCAGCCTCTTGGTCCAATTGCATTTAATAACGTGTATTCGATTATGTGAGGACGGGAACGCCACAGAATACGATTTATACGAGGTAAATTTGAACATGTACTGATTCTAAGGGAGGTAACATTTCATGAGAATTATCATCAGCCTATAATATTTGCAATTAAAATGAGACGTTCAATCATCTCTTTCCACTTCAACATCAATAATCGTGCCCTGCCTTTTGACCTTCTTTCTCTGTTCTTCGCTGGGAGAATCAACAATGCCAAAGTCCGACATACCTCCCATCGAACTCCCCCCAAACAACGACTCAAACAAACTCCCTCCCCCCATACCCTCATTCAACACATCATACGGATTATTACATAATTCCAACCCATCCCCCTTTTCATTCACTCTACTGAACGCGCCACAATTAAGACACACCGTAGGTTCGCCATTCTTCAGCGCTCTAACGGGAAGTTTTCCACAGCTCGGACAGGGCGCCTCAAATGTATACAAAGCTGACCAAACTTGAAAACCGACGAATAATATGAAGGGTGTTAACAGGGCGAGGACAAAGAGCGAGTTGAAGATGGCAAAAAAGGCAGCGCCGAGGGGAGATGCGAAGAACAGCGCTAGTAGAATTCCCGTCCCGATGGTGGGTAGGATGGCTTTGAGATCGTCTAATGGTCCTTTGGGCGAAGGCGGAAGCTGGTAGCCCATTTTTAGAGATGTGGATGATTGTGTTCGCATGATGCTATGGCGTTGTAGATTTGCTGAAGGCGTTCGAATTAAATTGGTTGGTACCACGACTGATGTTGAGCGAATTTGGATTGGGGCAAATGCAGTTGTTTCGTGCACCATTGCAGCAAGGGCAACGGTGATGATAGAAAGTGCTTTACAATTCATGATTGCTGATATTGATGTGAGTTAAATTCCTCTCTACTGTTCACAATAATTCTTTGAATCATAAGAAAGTTCCCATTGATTGTTTAAAGGATTACTTATTATGTCTTCATTCTTATGACGAAAGCCAAATCTAATAATGGAGCAACATCATAAAGCGAATCGCACCAACTGCACCAACTCCTCCAGCAACATCAACACTTTAGCGCTAGCTAATAACTCTAGGTAGAGGTATTCTTCATAGCAAACTGGCGGTAATCCTGGTCCTTACGTAATCTTACCTTTCGAACGTCAACTTGGAAAGTGATCTTTGATATTCAACATGATGTTGTTATCAGTTGTGGTATCTAATTAGTCGTAGAATAAGTCGTAGAAGGGGTCTCTTGCAACCGTACAAAACATAGTATGTCTGCAGTCAAGCCTACTATAGTCAACCGAAGGATGTGCGAAGGTCAGTTAGACCACAAGCTATGGTATTGTACCGCAAGAGACCACAAGGCAGTTGCTCTCTCGGCAGTCTCTGTCTGTCATTCTTCGTCGAGCGATTCCCTGCAACATCGAAACAGTGTAATGATTTGTTTCACTGCTGGCACAAGTAGGTTTGTATTCTCGCGATTATCAGCCCAGGCGATCAGATATCAATTCACAGCTTTCAGTGATAGAGCGAAATCCCGCCCAATTCCCACAATCCCATTTGGAATAGTCGCCGCTCTAACAACAGACAACGTAATCGGAATCAATGGCGCCCTGCCATGGAAGCATCTACCCCAAGACAAAGCACACTTCACAAACATGACACGTGACAAAATACTCATCATCGGACGCAAGTCATTTGTGGAAGAGGATCCAACGGGTGAGAATGTGCGACATGCGCGTGCGTGTGTCGTTCTGTCGCGCAAAATGGACCATGACGCGTTGTTTGCATTGAAACGTCGTAGGGCGAATGGACCAGAGTTGAGATTGGCACGGTCGTTTGAGGAAGCGTTATGTGTCGCGCAGGAGTTGAGGATTGCTGAAAGTCATGATGAGAAATCGTCTAAGCGAAATCGACAGTTCGATTCTTCGTTGTTTGGTGGTGAAGAAGGCATTGACTGCTGGATTGCTGGAGGGGAAGGCATATACAGAGAGGCATTGCAGCATCAGAATCTACGAAAAGTTAGTTTGACCTTTGTCGATATTACAATTGATGAAAATTTAAACCACAATCGCGTTACGTTCTTTCCTCTGGATGAATTTCGCCAGATTGGTTTCGAGGAAGTTTCGAGGTCTGTGAATGGTATTTGTACGTTTTGCCTCTTCGAAAGGAGGGAATGAAAGCCTACAAGTTGTTTCAATTGGGACGTTATAACGCTTGTTTCGAAAATGAAAATCACGTGCACAATAAACTTTTCCAAAATGCAAAAACAATCCACTGAGTTTTCATCTTTCGCAGAGATGCTATTAAATTGAGCTGATGCCACCCTACTTCATTACCTGAGACAATGTCAATCTACGCCGAGAGTTCGGAAACGTATTGGAAAGAACGTCAAAAGAAGCCAAATAAGAAATCTCCATTCGGTATCGCAGGCGTTGTGCTTTTGATTTTGTTAGCCTTGGCTGGCTCGGTGCTTTACGTGAAGAACACGCGTGGTTCCACTCCTCCTTCCTATGGTGCAATCACTCAACGACGAAGTCTCCTCGAAGCGACACAAAGTCAATGGAAGGAGTGTGAATCTCGAGTCGATTCTCGTCAGGAATGCACCTCTATTTGTCTGCCAGAGCGTAATTCCATTCAGAGAAAAACTATGCATCAGGCATGTCTTCATGGCTGTCAGCAGGCGCATGTGGCATCAACTTCTCTGGGATGTCGGGGAAAGGCCGATGGATCCAAGACAAGGCAAAATACGGATTTGACAGAAGAAGATGTGTTTGAGGTGGTTGGAGTCTTGGCTTACAGTCACTGTGCAAAGTTTCAAGGTGTCGATCCAAAACCTGATGCGTTTGCCACTTGCAGAAAGTATCATCGGGCAGGTACCAAACAGGGGTTTCGTATGGGGAAAGAGGCCATGAAGAAGGTGTTGGACGAGGAATGGGCAGCTTTGAAAATGGAGCCGTGAGAGTAAATGTTATATGGCGGGGTAACGTTCTTGTAGTGATTATTTTTAGAGAGATTTTTGTGATTCTTCCAGTACGCCTATGTTTCGACGTCTTGCTACTGTCTTAATTTGACATTTCCGCCAGAAAGTCAGGCGTATACTGTAAGTCAGGCGTATACTGTTATGTATCATGTACTTTTTCAATCAAACCGACCGCAATGGTATCTCCGCCCCGACGCAAAACAAACCGTCCCAATGCTTTGCACTCAGAATATTCCTCCAAAACAAGACGCTCACTCAAAGTGATTTCAACAGTCGCCTCAACTCCTCCGGTCAACACTCGTGGATTTGAACGAGCATTCGCCTCACCGCGTTTCTTCGCGGTCATCAATCTATTCAAAACAGCAGGAACATCAATGCTGTGCATATGGAATAAAACCTGCGATCCTCTTATTATTGGCACAGCCAAATGTTCCATCACCATAACGCGAGCTTCGAATTTTCTTTGTATGCGAGGCCGCAATGATTGATGGGGATGACAAATCACACATCCTGGGCTTACTCTTGCTGCATCGACCCCCGACAATGCACATTCGACGGTGTCTCCTGCCAATGCGCAGTTTTGCAATTCAGGAATATCATTCAAATCAATGTCTGCGGTCGTGGCTTGACCGTTTCCACTGTTGCCAACAGAGGAGTACGGAGAATCGCTCTCCTTGGTCGCTTTTCCTCTCTCCACGCGACTTACACTCGCATCATCTCCCACGGGAAGAACTGTCACTCCATCTCCCGCGCGTAGGAACCCCTGAACAATCCTTCCTCGTACTGTCACCGCCTTTCCTTCCGATGACACATCTGTTATAATCAATCTCAGTGGTTTTTCGAACTCACGTTTTGCTGGGACAAACGCATTCAGAGCCTCAATCAATGTAGGGCCCTTATACCACTGTTTCAATAACTTCCATCCCTCTTCCTCATTCTCCTTCCTTTTTTCATTAGAAACATTCACGCCCGTCAATCCACTCACAGGCACGAACAAAATCCTCTTCTCTTTAAACCCATTCTCCAACAAAAACGCCAACACCTGCGACTTGATATGTTCAAACCGCCCCTCCTCCCACGGAGGATCCGCCGCATCCAATTTGTTCACCGCCACAATCAATTGAGAAACACCCAATCCTCGCGATAATATAATATGTTCCCTCGTCTGCCCTCCCACATGTCCAGTCCCCGTCTCGTTACCACCACCACCATTCGCCACGGCAAACCCCGCCTCAAACTCCCCCGTCGTAGCCGCAACGACCAACAACCCACAATCGGCCCCAGCCGCCCCCGAAATCATATTCGGCACAAAGTCTCTATGACCCGGTGCATCCAACACTGTAAAATCATACCTGTCCGTCCGAATAAACTTCGTCCCCACATCGACCGTCACGCCCCGTTCACGCTCTGCCTCATCTTCGTCCGTGAACCATGCCAATGCAAAGGAGGACTTGCCGATGGTGGCGGATTCACGTTGGTACTTTTGGAGGAGGCGGGGTGAGACGTGGTGGAGGGAGAGGAGGAGACGTCCCGTGAGTGTGGATTTGCCGGCGTCGACGTGTCCGAGGATGACGAGGGAGAGGTGCGATCGGAGGGTTGGGGTGTTGGTGTTGGATGGTGTGGTGTGGAGAGAGCGAAGTTTGGCGAGTATGTTGGCGGGGATTTGGGGAGGGTTGCCATTGTTGTTGTTGTTGTTGCTGGAGCTGTGGATTGATTTGGTTTGCGAGTGAGACGTGTTGACGTGACTTTGAACTTGTGAAGTGTTCTTTGTGGAAGTTGCAGGCACGGCAATGGATATGCCCTTGTTCCCACCGCCAACCACGCCAAGTTTTTGAGGATTGGCTTTAGTCTGCTGATTCGTCTGCTGCTGCTGAGGCGCTTTCACTTGCTTCGGCTTTTGCTGGAGCTGCTTCGCCTGATTGGCCTTCGCTTTTCTCTCGGCCTCGATCTTGGCCTTTCGTTCCTTTTCTCGTTGCTGTTCTAGATAGTATTCATCTTCGTCGTCATAGTCGTAATCATCATAGTAGTCTTCCTCGTCGAGGTTGCGAATGTTGCGGTGGCGTGACATGATGGACCACTGTCGGCTCGGGGTTTAATCGAGTGGCCAGAAAGCAATCAATGAAACGAGGAAGAATTGTTTTGATGGCGACGAGAAGTGAAAAGCCGAGGCTCGTGATTGTCAGCTCTTGTGTTGCAGGTTGTTGCTGTGGGCGGCAATCAAGAGTCTGCTTTGATGATTGATGGCTATTGATGACTTCTGCTGGATGGAAGATTTTTTGATGTGCATCGGTTGAGATCGGTTGGGATCTGGTTGGGATGAAATTATAGGAGGGGTGAACTCTAGCGTCCCTGAGATTTGATACGTCGGTATTATTGACAATCTCTCAGGTGGCTGGAGGCTACGTAGGATCACGTAGGCCTCGTACCATTCCTGATACATTACATAATATTTCAGGATGATTTGGGGACTTACGCCCACTTTTGGGGGACATATGACCCCTTAAAGGGAATAGCATTGGATTGGATGGAGTTCATGCAAACAAACCACTCCCTTCATACAACCAGAGACAACCCCACAACTCCATCCATCCCTTACTGTTTGTCAGTTGTGCTTGGGGGTGAAGAATATGTTACGGTACCTACCAGTCAAAAATTTTAATTAATCATTATGACTATCGAAACATTAACATTAATTTGTAAAAGTTCCTACATATTTATGCTACAATTCTACACTGGTTAAGCCAAACTATTCATGTTTTTTGGGCACATCAAGAAGATGGTCAAAAAATGACTGACATACTTTTCTACATGCAAAACATAATAGATTCTACAAGAACTATAATGAATAATAAGACAATACTTTCCAAATGGATTAGGCCTCCAGGAGCTGGACATAAGCTACATCAAAAGGTACTCAATGGATTTGCAGTGATACTGGTGTCTTAGATGCATAATGTGTTGTCACAAGAACTGGTCAAAGATGGGCAATAGTACTGACATGTAAGTGATTCATTTTAATTTTGGTCTAGTACAAATGCAACATAAGAATCCATCACTGAAATTTTGGTCGATGGATCATTCCACAGCAATTATACTTAAAAGCTCAACAAGGATGAGCTGGCCTGGCTCTAATTGTAAGACTTTTCTGTTTATGTAATAGCAGTTATTATTTTAGTGACAGAACAAATCAGGCAAGGGCTGGGGTTCAACTTCAAATTCAATTTGAAATAATGTTTTGGTCTTCCCTAAGATCTAATACATAGGTATCATGCAAAATTTATTTTCTCAGGTGGCAGGATTTTTACTAGCTTCACTAGATAACACTGATACGTAAGTATCAAAGGATTTTGTCAGTCGGGCATACCTTGATACCAAGTCAAAGCTAGTAAAATTAACTAGGAGTTCACCCCTCCTGATGAAATTCAAAATAGGTCAAGAGGAGTGGGCTCGTCAAACATCTTATATAAGTTTACGATGTGTAGACGTAGTGTATTGTGCAGCAGTTTACAGCATTCTCGTCATATCTGTGAGTGGTGGATTTGATGAATGTGTGAGATTCTTCGTGCTTCTTCGGGCTTCTTTAGCTTTCTTCAGATTTCTTCAGATTTCTTTATCTGCAAGCAACTGCCCGCAACCACCCTCAAGAGCTGTGTCGAACAAGATCGATCGCAAGTGACCTATACCACTTTTCACTTTTGTGCTCACAAGATCGGTCAAGTTAAAGGGTAAATTATTACATTGAAGGATCACACCTCAAAGGCTGTTGTCCAATACCATCACCTTCACTTTTTACTCTCCCGCCTCAACAGCAGAGGCACATATTTTGCACCATCAATCAATGATCCCCATCCGTCCGGCACACTACCACTTCTTATCTCAATAGAACTCACTATTCAAACTAACGGGTGGCTGCACATGTTTCTGTCAGTTCCACTTTGTTGGTGGGCTTGAGCATGGAGCATCTCAAATCACAAATTGCAGTCTCCACTAATTTATATCCTTCAATTCATGAGCCAACAAAAATATGTGGCATGTCATCTTCCACTTAGAATCGATTCGGGGAGGGGTACCATAATTGCTAATTATTTTGGTGAGTGCTTGTCACAGAGCAGCATCTGCAGCACAATGATCAAATTACTTGTATATTGCAATCATGCATCTTGCTTTCATTAAAACAACAAGCCGTCCGATCAAGCTACACCCGGACATTTAAAAATAAACAACAAACCTCAGAAATTGAACTACAAAGGATTAGATGCAAGTGTGCAGAATATCAATGATTTCCATGATTTTTGTTGTTTCATTTTGATTTTTTTCACATGTGTAGTTCAATTATCCTCACAGCACTGGCAAAGCCCTATCATAATAGCAGGATGTCATTCACTGTTTCCACAAGCAAACAAACAGACACAGAGTTCATTTTCAGCAGCTTTTTCAATGGAGGAGGCACTTTGGTGTCACTGCAATCAACCAAAGACAACACACCATATATTCAATGGGGCAAGTAATCAAAATAGTTGTGATTTTTTGCAGTTTTACGATCTGCATTTCACACATATTAAAAGTCAAATGATATGGTTTGACGAGTGCAGTTTAATAGGTTGAAAGTATTGCCCTCCCATCAATTTTCTCATCTAATATCTCAATGTTGAATCATCTGTGTTGCCATGCATCTTATTTAATTGTCTCATCAAACAATTGATGATATCCTCATTATTCTTGTTCAAATATAGCTACAGCATGAAAGTTTTGAAAAGGTAGATGACTTGGAACTCTGTGATGAAACTAGTTCCTGAATTTTGTGATTGGCAAAGTCTGTCAAATCACAGAGAGATGATGTGTGCCAAGTTTCATAAAATTAGTAATGAAACCAATTACCAGAGAGTTGGAACATGTTGGGGCACTTAACTTTTTTCAGTTATCATAATTAAAATGTTGCGAGTCCAATGTCTTCAAAACTTACACATTTGTGATTTTTACAGTATTAGGTATGTCTCTGTAGAATTTCTGGGAGAAACAAATGAAGTTATGTATGTGTGTAACAGTGTAACATGTGGCAGAAAGTATCCTGTGTGATAGTTTTTTTGCACGGAAGGTGATTTCATACTGTGAAACATTAGCACAGCAACAACAATACAGGCAACATTGTCTCATGGAAGTTTTTATGAAGACCAAATGACAACTTTGCCATTTTTTGACTTGAGTAACTTGGTTTCATGAGCTTCTGATGACCCTGATGACCCTCATTCAACTTATTTTTACAACCCTGGCAACCTTTTGTGAGGACACTTTGACATTCCTTCTTTCAATGAGTGACTACCTTGTGACCACGATTCATGACATCACTGACGACCCTTGTGACAACATTAAAAACATGTTGAGTGGTTTATGGTACCAGATGACTAGAAGGACGACAAGGTGATGTCAAGGACAACCAACAACCCTACCTGATGACATTGCAATTTTGTGTGAGGACCATAGGGACTACCCCCAATGACACTTTGATGCCTCAAGTAGCAATCAAAATAAGACCCAGACAACCCTCATGACAAGGGGTGACTACCTGTGATGAAGCAATGTGACTATCTGGTGATGACCTGGAAACTGTTCTGATGAATTTTCTGATGACATCTGACAAAAGCTGTCTACTCCAGCTGGCAATTTGTATTGCCAAAGTTGAAAGTTCCCTGTCTTGTAGAGCACCAAGACATATCCAGTGTAGCTCACCATACCAAGTACAACATATATATGGTACATTAGCAACATTGCACAAACATACCAAAGTGCACCAAGAGCATAGCTGCAGGATACAAATAGCATACTCACAGCTACCAACAGCGAACCACACACAAAATAATGTCACATCAAATAATGTCAAACGATTCTAAGGAAAAAGATATTTTTCTGTTTTGCCTAAATATTACTACTACAGATCAATGTGGGCAAATAAGGAAATGGTTCTCTTATGGATGATTAGTTTTCTTTTGACTCATTCAAATGGAATATGAAATCCTGTCCCTGAGCTTGACATCGACAAGGAGAAACTAGCAATTTGAGATTTAGTTTCTAAACCATCTTCAAACACCAGAAAACACAAATGTACACAAACTCAGGTAGGTGTTACTTTAAATATATGGTTTCGTATAACCCAGGTTTTACGTTATACATATAGGAATGTTCCTGGTGATGAGGAGACACTAATCATGAGACTCTTGTGTGATTAAACCGGTTTAGACAGCAGAAAAACAAAACACATTAGCCTGGTATTACTCATACACTGGTTTTACCTGTAATCTGGCTTATATTTGACTATTACTGTGATGTTATTGTGCATTGTATTAGTCTGTGTTGTACAATGCTGATTTTTGAACCTCTTCATCCTGTAAACGCAGGACTGTTGCTACCGTAATTAGTGGTGTATAAGAACCACCGGTGTATAAGAACCACCACTGCAACCCATTTTGACAGACATTTTCCGTTTCCGTCTATTAACACACTCTGTTGCCTCTAAACATAGGTCATTTAAATTCTCCTCATCGTGAACAATTCGCCCATTTGTTTAGGTCCACATCGGTCCCATTATTCACTGAGATACACTACTATGACCGAAAACTCACCACACATCACTCTCACAACAAACACACACATCACACGGACGAGCAAAGGTTGAAAGGGTACATAGTGGCTACCTCCAAGTAAATAGGGTAATTTTTTCAGATACATTTATTTTTCATTGCGGTGGGGAGACTAACTTCATTCGTAGTATAAGAACCACCTATTGTATCTTTTGAAAATGACCGGACATTTTGTGGTTCTTATACACCAGTACCAGTCAAAATTCATGGATCGTCGTTATTTTGTCAGTTATCTTGCCTAACTTTGACCCAGTGTAGTGACTCGAAAACATGGAACTAGGACCTATGTGACATTGCAGACCCCTTAGGGATGTTCTGAAGAGCTTAAGTCCAGCTCTACAGAACATCCATCCATCCAGAAAGCACCATCAGAATAGATCTCCCAGGCACCTTCTTTGACATAATGATGTTCCATGGATCCTCGTAGAAATTGGTATGTTTGACACGTAGAAAAAAACGTCAGTTATTTGTTTATCTTCAAAATGGCCAGCACCATGTCGGTCCACACGCAGAACTATGGTAGAACACTACAACTCGACGAGTCACAGCACCCTCATGTCTCACGATACATTGCATCATTGTTGTCATGCTGTGTGCTGTGTGTGATGTCCTTACTATTTCTGCGTAGTGTGTGTGACAGCTTGATTTTGAGACCGAGAATGTTACCATATGATACACTAGGTAGGTAGAAGTATAGTTAGTAGTTGTTAGTAGTTATGGTAGTGATTAGCATGTAGAAGCACAATAAAATTATCGCACGACCTCAAATAATCATAACTGACATTTTGAAACATGACGAATCTCCGTAGAATTAGGCAAAAATTACATAGGAATTCCTACGATTGCGCATAACGACGATCCATGGAGATAAGGACGATCCATGAATTTTGACTGGTATTATCGGAAGTTTGCAACCGATGTTGTAAATTCCTCGTGTGAATTCCCTGCCAATTTTTATCTTTCTCAGTTGAGACGTGATGTCTCATTCCCGCGACCGACTGACCAGTGAATGGATTTCGTATACTACGAGATTTAATGTTAATTCCTTTTTATGTAAAAAATTTACTCCAATATTTAACGTAGTATATTTGCAGCATAGGTTTGTGAAGCTGTTGCATGATTTCATCGTGTGCAACCTAAAAACATCGTGTAGCTCGGTTGGAAAAAATCAAGGTACAAAAAAAAACGGTCACACTCTATTTATCGCAATACCACACAAAAGTTATTTACTATAGTAAAGGTTTGTAATAGTTACATAAGTACAATTGCAACACAGTTGTTTTTGCACATAATATACTGCTTGTGCATCAAAGTTACTTTTGAACAATTTTGCAGATACCCCAGATTTTGGCAAGAGCAATACTTTTGGGGGGATGTAGCTTGGCAAAGATAACAGAAGTCCCATCGTCATCCAATTGACATAGGCCAAGAATCAGCCATTTTTGTACCCCAGGGTACAAAACCTAAATAGAGCAGGAATCAGCCTTTTTGTACCCCTGGGTACAAAACCTAAATAGGAGCATTCTCAGGACCCCAAGTAGGAGAGTCCACCTCCCGACGGCATGGACTCCCCAACATGGAAGTTCAGAACCCCAAACAAGAGAGCACTCTTTTGGAAGATCTGAACATCTTTCAGAAGGGTATAGACATACCATATTGTGTAGAAGTCTACACAATGATCGTTTGCATCGTTTGGACTGGAGTGCAGTTCCACTGCCTTTCCATCCTCACAATAGCACAAAATATAGCTCATAAAATCAATTCTTTGACACCTGTCGAAACTACCTATAATTTTCGCGTGATATATTTTACGACGATTTTTGGCTCAGGTCACTATCTATAGATAACCGTGGTGCGACCTTCGCGCACCGAAGCCATCGACATCCAAACCCTTCCGACACAAGGTACGCTAACAATTTTTTATTGCGAGCGGCAATTTTAACTTTTCGCACGAGCGATACGCTTTTTGCACGATCGACTATCTATCCAAAATCGGCTACGCGATCGACGAATTCCTACGGTTTTGCGATCTATGAGCTCTCCAAAAATTCTCCCGTGATTAGCGAGCATCAGCGATAAACTTGAGCGATCGACTTCTGCGATCGGGGATTCCTACGAGTCGGATTAATTTGTGATCGAGAATTCTCGTGAAATAGTTGGAAGCAAGACTTTCAAGAAATAAAAGCCGAAGAAGAAAAATTTAAAAATAAAAATAAAAAAAAATTCTTTTTCGAGCTAACCTCAACAGGGCACCCAAGACCTTCTTCAAGGCCTTGTTTTATAATACGCCCTTGGCGAGGCAATTAAGAGGATGTCGACCAGCAAATCAAGCCCAGAAGGACTCAAGCCACAGGAGTGTGAACGGAGTTCAGGGAGGTCTAAGCCACCCATTTCCTACATTCCCACTGCCATGGACACCCGAAGGTAATGAACAAAATCAAGGTCTCCAACAAAATGACCTTGTCTGTCACCGTCTTCGACGAGGGAAGTCCTGAACAGTTCCTCAACCATGTCCAGACCTCGATGGAAATAATTTCCCAGAGAGGCTTAGACACGGACTACGAGGAAGCCTGTAAGGCAGATGCAAAGGCTGAGGCAAAACTGACTGCGGCCACTGCGGCCAAAGCCAAGTTCAAAGGGACGGATGAAAATTCCCCGTCCTCCAGTCGTGGAACAAAGCAACTGCTGCTAAAATCCACACCAGTGAGGCCCTAGTGTCCGCTGGCCAAGCGATCTTCCTGCAGTACTCCACTCAATTGTCGGAGACTGCCCGTCATCCTTGGACCACCATCGTTGGGGAGCAAATCAATTGCGAACCCTGGACCGATGTGTATGGGACCGAGCATCCCACAAAACGCCCGGCATCTTGGACCTCCTTTCAGGAATGTGTCCAGTTGCACCTGCAGACCGTCTTCAGGACTGATGCAGCGGAGCAAGAACGTTTCTACATCAGCAATGGGCTGAAGAAACCAAACAGGGTACCCACCAGGGACTTTGTGCAGAGGATCCAGCGCCTTAACGGGTATGTGGAACTCTTGCCGTGCCTGTTTTACTCTTCCAAGGCTGCAAAGTCTACGAAAGTATGCGGGCCATTTGATGATGCCGACTTGGCAAGCCACATCCTCAGGATGGTTCCTAGGAACTGGCAGGACCAATATGAGCTCAGTGGAGCTTTGGTACCACAGAGTGTCAGGGAACTTCTCGAAGTCCTTGAACGCATCGAGAAGGCCTACCCCACCGAGAAGGTTGGAGAAGGACCCAAGACCGTAGCCAAGGCTAACGACTCATCTAGGAAGAAGATGGTCTCTTTTAGTGACCGGATTCGAAAGAAACGTCGCACAGAGAAGTACTGTTCTCTCGCAAGAAACATGGGGGCGCACATACCACCCACAACACTCCGGATTGCCGGAAGTATGACTCAATGGGACCCCAAGTCAAGACGGGAGAAAAACCAAATGGAAACTCGTGGACTAGAGAGGCCTGCCGAGGAGGAAGTAGCTATCGCAGTACGCTAAAAGACAAACTTACCAAGCAACAAGAAAAGAAACGTATCGGAAAAAAAGGTAAGCATCACAACATGAGTGACAGTGATGATTCAGACTCATCTTGAGATGATGGGTTGGGGAGTACTAAGAAATTGTGTAGTAAAATCGATTGTAATGAAATGATGAACACTTATCTTAGTCCGATTAAAACTTCCCCCCGTGCCAACATAACATTTTCTGGTTCAAACAAGACATGTTCGAACCTGGCAGAAGACCTAGGAAATCTTCCAGTCAACCTTACACAGAGTGAAACAATAACCGAATTGTCGGACCCCGAACTGTCGGGTGACCTTTTCAATAGTGTGAACCCCCTTGACAGGTAAAGAAGGGCAGGTCACTACTGTAGTAGCACAAGCACGCTATAAAGCGACTGAAAATCCAGCCCGTAAGAATATCGAACACTCTACAGGGCGTCGTACCAGTAACACAGTCATCAGGATCCTACTAGACAGTGGATCTGATGGTGATCTCCTGTTCCATGCAAAAGGAACGGAGAAACGCTTTCCCTACTTGACTAGGCAGGTGCCAAAGTCTTGGCGCACGTCGAATGGGAGTTTCCTAACCAAAGGAAGGAGCGAAGTCAACTTAAAGTTCTTTGAGTATTCGAACAGTAAGGAGTACACAGTGACTCCTGACGTAGTAGAGTATGATAAGAAAAAGATGGCTAAGCCAGCGTTCGACCTCATTCTTGGATGTCAAACCATGAAAGAGCTCGGAATTGTTCTAGATTTTCGAACAAAAGAAATAACCATTGATCACATCATTTTGCCAATGAGAGACATCAATAGTCTGACCTCATCAAACTTGGATAAAGCCTGGGCTGTTAACAACAGCATGGCAAATGAACCGCAAAGTACGCAGGAAGCGACACAGCGGGTAGTTAAAATCCTAGATGCAAATTATAAAAAGGCAGACCTCCAATCAATTGTTAGCACCAATTGTACTCACCTAAGTCTCCAAGACCAAAACTCGTTGCTGGAGTTACTCACAGAATTTGAGGAACTTTTTGACGGAACACTAGGTGATTGGAACACAGAGCCTGTGTCCTTCGAACTTAAGGAGGGCGCAAAGCCATATCATGGCAAGGCATACCCAGTACCAAAATCTCGCAAAGAAACAACTATCAAAGAACTGAATAGATTATGCGAACTGGGAGTGGTAGAGTTTCAGCCCGAATCGGAATGGGCGTCACCATCATTTATCACTGGAAAACAAGACGGAACTGTACGCTTTCTCACTGATTTTAGAGAAGTAAATAAACGACTAGTCCGAAAGCCGTTTCCATTACCCAAAATCAGTACAGTCCTGCAAGAGCTAGAAGGATTTACCTATGCTACAACCCTAGATTTAAACATGGGTTATTATACCATTAGACTGGATCCCGATTCATCCAAAATATGTACCCTCATTTTCCCATGGGGCAAGTATTCCTACCTCCGATTGCCAATGGGCATCGTGAGGTTCACCAGACATCTTTCAAGCAAAAATGTCAACACTAATGGGAGCCTTAGAGTTCGTACGAGCTTACCTTGATGATTTGTTATGCATCACAAAGGCAAACCTGGAAGACCACCTTGACAAATTGAAAATGGTGCTTACCAGGCTACGCGAGGCGGGCTTGCGAATCAACGCCCAAAAGTCGTCATTCTGCACCTTTGAAACAGAATATCTAGGTTATACCCTCACACGAACAGGGATTAAACCACAGCAGAAAAGGTACAAGCGATTCTCGCGATTTCATCGCCAAAAATGTCAAAGACCTCCGTAAGTTCCTGGGCATGGTCCAGTACTATAGAGATCTTTGGGCAAGACGCAGCGAAGTGCTTGCCCCACTCACCTCACTGGTAGGAGAGTGCGGTCACACCAAGGTCACCAGAGCCAACAAGACGAAGAAACGTCCATGGTACTGGGACACGGTGCATCAAAAGCATTCGATGACGTTAAGACTTCAATTGCCAAGGATGTAGTCTTAGCCTATCCCGATTATTCAATGGAATTTGAGATATATACTGATGCCTCGTCTAAACAACTTGGATCAGTTATCACCCAGGGTAATAGGCCCCTTGCGTTCTTCAGCAGGAAGCTGTCGACAACGCAACAGAAGTACAGCGTGACCGAACTAGAACTACTGGCCATAGTGGAAACACTCAAGGAGTTCAAAGGCATGTTGTGGGGACAAAGATTAAAAGTCTACACAGACCATAAAAATCTAATCCAAGACGCCCTCGGATTAACCTCTGACCGTGTCTACCGATGGAGATTGCTCCTCGAGGAATTTGGCCCCGAAATTGTTTACATTAAAGGCATACATAACACTGTTGCCGACGCCATCTCTCGCTTAGACATCGGACCAATACCAAGTGAGCACGAGAACTGGATGACGTTCACCAAATGCTGGTGTCATTACACCATGCAAGAAGAGAGTGCGATAGACACCTCTGCATACCAAGAGGAAATGAATCTGGTATTTGCAAACCGCAGCGAAGAAGATGTAATCTACCCGTTAACAGTACGAGAGATTGCAGAAGCACAAAAGCTTGATGCCAGCTTGAAGACGTTGAAAGACCAGTACTCGACACAATTGGTCGAAAGTACACATCTCCTATGTAAGGACGGAAAAATGGTCATTCCAAAAATCTTCAACACCGTGCAGTTAGTTGGTACCACCACTATCTACAGCACCCTGGACACACTAGACTCGAAGAAACCCTTCGTGCTGCGATGTACTGGAAAGGTATGCGAAATACCGTCCGTAAATATGTCAAAACTGTCATGCATGCCAAGTCAACAAGAGGCATAAGCATAAGTACGGGAAACTCCCTACTAAATTCGCCATCACAAACCCTTGGGATGTACTATGTGTGGACCTTATTGGCCCGTATACAATCAAAGGTAAAGATGGGACAGTAATTGATTTCATGTGTCTGACTATGATTGACCCAGCTTCTAGCTGGTTTGAAATAGTTGAACTACCGGTAATCACTGAGGCGATTATTCCCCTGGATACAAAAGGGCGGAAGGGTAAAAAGACCCATGAGGAACCTAAGTTAGCATACTTTGATAAGTCATCAGCAATGATCAGCAACTTAGTGAACAAGACCTGGTTTAGTAGGTATCCACGTTGTCAATACATAATTTATGACAATGGAAGCGAATTCAAACTTCACTTCAAAGCCCTATGTGACTCATATGGGATCACGAGTAAGCCTACCAGTGTCAAGAATCCACAAGCGAATGCAATTCTAGAACGAGTGCATCAGGTGATATCATCTATGCTCCAACAGCTGAAATAGACATGGCCCCTTCAGTAGAGACAAGCGATATAGACAAGTTCGTGACAAACGCCGCTTGGGCCATTCGCTCAACATACCACACAGTACTAAAAGCCTCCCCAGGTGCAGCCATCTTTGGACGGGACATGTTGTTCGACATCCCCTTCCTGGCCGACTGGAATAAAATTGGAGAATATAGGCAACACCAAACAGACCAAAACACAGAACGAGAAAATAGCTCACGTCGTGATTGGGACTACAAAGTTGGTGATCAAGTACTTCTTAGAAAAGATGGTATACTCCGCAAAGGTGAAAGTAGATATGAAAGTGATCCTTGGACTATCACATCAGTTCATACGAATGGCACCATCAGGATTCAACGCGGAACCAAATCAGAAAGACTGAATATACAAAGAGTTACACCTTTTTTAACAACCAAACTTAAAACCGTATTAAATGTCAGTTTCAAAACGACAAAAACGGACTCTCCCTCTTCAAACAACACTTACTCGTTACACATGTTTAACAAACTCTTTAGTTCGTTATTGTTACTCTCATGAGAACCCATTTTTTTCACCTAAAAACACTTAGGTTTTTTGGTTCCTTTTTTACCTGATACTCCATTCGTGGGGGCGAGTGACATAGGCCAAGAATCAGCCATTTTTGTACCCCAGGGTACAAAACCTAAATAGAGCAGGAATCAGCCTTTTTTGTACCCCTGGGTACAAAACCTAAATAGGAGCATTCTCAGGACCCCAAGTAGGAGAGTCCACCTCCCGACGGCATGGACTCCCCAACATGGAAGTTCAGAACCCCAAATAAGAGAGCACTCTTTTGGAAGATCTAAACATCTTTCAGAAGGGTATAGACATACCATATTGTGTAGAAGTCTACACAATGTTCGTTTGCATCGTTTGGACTGGAGTGCAGTTCCACTGCCTTTCCATCCTCACAATAGCACAAAATATAGCTCATAAAATCAATTCTTCGACACCTGTCGAAACTACCTATAATTTTCGCGTGATATTTTTTACGACGATTTTCGGCTCAGGTCACCAATCCAATTCAATGAAACTGGAGGGCCATGCATGTATTGTGGATGTGATGAAGAAAGTAAAGAACTTAACATTAGTAGTGAATCCTAATTTTGTAAGTGTCATCATGATTAAGAACGATGACTTAACAATGTTGTGAGTGTACTTACGTGTTGTTTGTTGACTAACAAAGTGTGTGCAATTAGTCATGCACACACGAATGCACACATGGATATTGCGAGAAGACACTTAGAGTTTGTTATGTTCATTGAAGTTGATAACGGTTCTATTTTAAGAATGATAAGTTTCAAAAAATCCCCAACATTTCATACATGGTTTCTTCATTACTTAAATGAAGTTTTTTATTTGTAGTATTACTTGAGCAGAAACTCACTTACCATAATTTTGATTTTTCCAAGCTTGAACCTACTTATAGTAGAATCTGCATCCAACTAACAGCACACACCAAACTTTTGTGATTCTATTAGGCATGTTCTATCAGATACTGATTTCAGTAAATTTGACTTACTTCAGCCTGAGCAAAAATAGGATTCTTACTGTATATGGTTGCAACTTCTGTATGGTACATTTCTTTCTCGTGTGATATGTGAGCCAACAAATCCACCCAGTTCATGCACTTGCCTTGTACATCAATAACAACCATGGCACTTTTGCTGTTGCCACAGTCGATGTTTGTGATCTCATCACACAGACTTAATGTAGAGCCATTGTGGAGATACCATCTTCATTCTCCCCACACAACAACAATATATATAGATAGCCAGAGGCAAAAGGTGACACGACGGTTAGATTTAATTTTTTACATTTATTTTTACAGCAGCTTACTATTTTTTCTCTTCAAGTAAAAAAATAACCCCTTCACTATGGCACTGATAATATAATTAATTTCATTATTCAAGTTGACAAGGGCATATCATTGAACAAACATATGATGTATCAGCTAAATGTTTTCCGCAGGGAATTCATAGCATTGAATCAAAATAAGAGGTAAGCTGAACAATTACAACTCCATTTTTTCTGTTGAGAGAAGGTCAGTGGTAGAAGGATTGCAATCAGATCTTTGTTTGCCATGCAAGACAGACAATTTTCGACTTTGGTGATAAATATCACCAGATGGAGTCTTCAGATGCCGTCAAAAGATTTTTGACAGTCATCAACAGGTTGTCACATGGATCATCTGACGTCGTCAACCAAAGTTGCCAGGGTCGTCAGGGTCGTTTTTTTGTTGTCACTTAGGTCATCCGGTGTCGTCACGTAGAGTCACATGGGTCGTCACAGAAGATCTGTTCGGTCATCAGTTAGGGACGTCAGTCATCATGGTCGTCACGGAGTCGTACTTTTCATCACACTTGCTCTCACTCACGGGATGGGTCGTTGTTTGTGGAAGGTTGTCAAGTCATCAAATGGGTCATCAGTGTCGTCATAAGGGGTCATCACAAGATAGTCATGAGTCACAACAAGGGTCGTCAAAAGGTCATCACCACACGTCGTCAGGGTCATCAAAAGATCTTCACCAACAGTCATCACGTCATCAAAGTGTCATCACATGCAGTCATCAGGGTCATCAGATGGTCGTGAAAGGTAGTCGCATGAGTAAGAAATGTTTAAGTTGTCACTTGTCGTCAGTTTGGCTCGCCAACAACTTCCACGTGGCAAAGTTGCCTGTCTTGCTGATCTTCACCCTGTTTTCAGATGCTAGAGGCTTGAGGATATGCATTGGCACCCACATTGCATGGTACTTGACCAAGGACACTCAATCTCTTTAATTGACAAGATGGACTGATTATGTTATCAAGCTGTATATGAATCCGAATGGCTGTATACAGTGTGAGACAAGTGATAAAACCAGCCAAGTATTTCACCTTTCATGAGTGAGGGGCCATTAAGATTATTTGAGTATTGTTGACCTGAATCATGACTCATCTGATACTGCACTTTACTGGATTTTTCCCATGTATGGTCAAGGTGAGCTGATTGGTTTACAATGCCAGCTGATGATGTATTAAGGGTGCGACAAAGTCAATAAATTGCAGTTTACTTGTTCAGTTTGCTAGAACCTGGGCATGAGTAAGACAATTAGAAGGATGGCTGGGGGCCTCTCAATGAATTCATTATTACCATTTTATTTCTGAGAGAGTGATACGTAATAATGTACTAAAGTTGTCTGCAATGAAATTACCAGCAGCCGGTGCAAGATTTTTTGTAGCTAGCTAGACAGAATACGATTTGTAGAGACAGAGGAAGACGTACTTTTGAAATAAAGTGCTTGTAGTAGTATGCCACTTTTCTACGCTTAATTAATATGTACTATAGTAGTTGCAAATGGGCGCGAGCGCCTCGCGCGCTTTCCATTTTAAAAGTATGTACCCTTTTAGTTTGCAAAATCATTCTTGTTAGACACTCTTTTGTGACACGATAACGTTCCTTTCAAGTTTACAGAACCATTGTTGCATGATTAAGATGATAATTTGTGACTAATGTTCCCTTCAAGTTTACAGAAACATTCTTGAAAATAATGTCATACGTTATACAAAAAGATATAACTTTAAAGGTAGGCAGATATTCAAGACACTATGACTACCCATGTAAGTCTAAGCGAAAAATGAATTATTTACAGGTAGATTGGATCAACTTCATGGTCAGTACCTGTTTTGGCAAAAAGTGAAAAAACTGTCTCACTGAAGGAGAAGAAGAAGGAGAAGGAGAAGAAGGAGAAAACGGCTCGGTTTCCAGCACAACTAAGATTTTGAAAAAATCTTGATTTTGTGAAATATGTTTTTAATCAGTGATTTTTTAGTGCCATTAGTTATAAACATGACCTTCTATTGACCGTTTATATCTAAGCGTGATATTTTGAGAAAACGATTTTTTTATGGGTAATCAAAAATCTTAATTGTATTTTTAACATTAAGACCTATAAATGTTGAACTGAATTATATGTTTGACAATATGTGATTGCATTCAACATTTATAGGTCTCCAGTTAACTTGATTCTATGTTGTCTTAAAGCAGAAGAGAGAGCTCGCACACGTGGATATAACCCGGTTGCACGCACTTTTGCACGCTCTGCTGATATGGGCGTAATTACGGTAGAGCCAATTTGATTCACGCGTACTTGACGAAAGAAAAGGGAACTTAATTAGGCCTCTTTCTTTTCAACAAATCAACTTCGCGAGGAACGAAAAGATTCCCGCGACCCAACGGATGCAGGCTCTACACAAGGCATGCCTTTACATCCCCTTAACAGGTTCTCATCGTGTCGCAGAAGCCTCATCTCTTCTGTTGTACCTATTACTTTGTATGGTAACATACCATATTGTTTAGTATTGTGTTTTGTAACGGACAAAAGCCAGCACGCGCTCGCTTGTGACTCTTGGATTTTGATCGAGGAGACATTCATTATTAACGACTGATTATTCATCAGAGAGGACGTCGTGATTTGAAACAGTCCTAGGACATTATATCACCCATTCCTTCATTTCCGACTATATATACAAGATGAGCCAAGCCGCCGCGTATGACATGCAGGTCAAACTGCTCATGATCGGAGACTCCGGCGTGGGCAAAACGTGCCTCCTGCTGCGTTACGCCAACGACTCCTTCTCCCCCACCTTCATCACCACCATCGGCATCGACTTCAAAATCAAGAACGTCGAGGTCGATGGCAAGCGCATCAAGCTCCAAATTTGGGACACCGCCGGCCAGGAGCGGTTTCGCACCATCACCACGTCTTACTTCCGCGGCGCGCAGGGCATCCTGCTCGTGTACGACGTCACCGATCGTCGGTCCTTCGAGTCCATTCGCAACTGGATCTCGCAGATCCAGCAGCATGCCGATGTGCACGTCAACAAGATCCTCGTGGGGAACAAGTGCGATATGCTCGATGAAAAGGTCGTTAGTACCGAGGAGGGGCAGAAGCTCGCCAAGGAATTCGGGGTAGACTTTTATGAGTGCTCGGCTAAGAATGACATAAATGTGGAGCAGTCGTTTTTGGGCATAGCGAGGTCGGTCAAGGATCGGTTGGTCCAAGAGGGGGGTGGTGCTCCGGCCAACTCGGGGATGAAACTCAAGAAAGATCCTGTCTCGGGAAACAGGAGACAGAATGGTTGCTGTTAAAATCTTTTTCACGCTTTGATTCGCATCAAATTGGAGGGGGAAGATAAAACTTCAATCAATTTTGAACCCGTCCTTCTGCTGCAGCTCATCCAAACCAATATAGGGCATGATTTTAGAACAAGCCGCCTCGGGAGGGGATACTAGAAGTGTCTAGAGACAATATTTTATGTGTTTATGTGTCTAGATTGTTTGTCTAAGCTTTAAGTGATATTTTTTAAACCATCTGTTTCTGCGAGATACCAATGTGTTCATCACGAGGAATGCTCTCGGTCAGTGATGAATAAAAAATGAAATTACTGATGTCATAGTGCGAAGGGTCGAAAACCAGCAGCGTCTACCATCAATCAAGGTCCATAACATCTTCGTCATCTTCATCTCCATCACCACTGTCTTCATAATCAGTCTCCTCCTCACCCAAATCTTCCCATTCATCTTCCAGTGGTACCCCCTCTTCGGGTGCATCCTCTGCTCCAATGTTCCACTTGGCAGCCTCCTCCTCCATCCTTTGCCTCCTCCTCCTTTCCATCTCTGCAATTTCCTCAGGGGTCTTGGGTTTCACATTATTCTGTGAATTGTGCTCTGCCCTACGACGCTCTCGTTCCATACGTCTACCTTCCTTTGTTCCATCATTTGCACTGAAGGTTTGTTGGGGAGGTTTCTGATCTTCCTGCGCCTTGCGACGTGCCTGATCTTTCTTTCGGTCGCGTTTCTGGCGTTCAGACTCCTCTAGCTTTTTCGTACGGGTTTTGATATTAGGGAGAGCAGGAATGGGTTTCATACTTTTCCCCTTTAACGCATTGGCAACAAGAGAGTCCATTGCCCCAAAGGATACTCCGGGAGTATCGAGTGCAAGAATACTGGTTTTGAGACGTCCCTCTGCCTTAGTTTCGTTGTCACCAGCAGACAGCCCCCCGCTAACTTTCTTAAACACGACAAAACGATGCTCGCCTGAAACGTACTCAGGAAGGTATTCCTCAAGATTCACCAAGAAGAGTAGATTCGAGTCCACCGATGCGAATTGTACATTTGGATATTTTCCGAGTAGATTGGCCATGGCATGCTTCACATATGGCTCGGGCTTTCCACCTTTCAGGAGCAATGCACAATATTCTTTATTCAAACATTTCTCCTTCAACTCCTTTGTCTTTTCAATCTTAGCCGCATGAGGCTCCAACATTTGTTTCAGTAATTTAGTCAACATAGCACCCGTTTTTAAGTGCTTCTGAGGAACTTGTTTAGGAGGTCCACTTTTACCTGATACAAATACCGTCGGCCTCTTCTTTTTGTCTAGTTTGAATTTGTCATAGATAGACTTTCCTGACTCGGGCAGAATGTAATCGCAATCCATCAAAACATAATCCACTGGCGCCGAGCCGTCGTCATGCGAGTCCTGAAAGACAGATGACACAGGGAGGCCTACTGATCCATCCTTTGCTTCCGGGTGGCATAAGACCTGTCACAATATCAAGCAGTTGCCCATGAGAGATTCGCAAAGAACGACATTGCCCATCAAATTAGATCTCTGCACGGTAAATCACACTAACTCACGGCATAATCCTTCCCCAAGGCACCTTCTCCAAAGAAAACTTCACGTAGGGCAAGTTGATCAGTAACATCGACGCGTGTTATTTCGTTGGTGACGCCCTTCATGAAGTAGTATGCGAGCATGGCGAGAGCGATGCCTGCTGCGGGTTTTAGCAGTTTGTCCATCGGCGGTGGTTTCGCTGTTTGTTTCTTTGGAACTTTCGCCATGTTGTTGACAGTGGAGATGGTAATTAAAAATGAAAGCTCAAGTTTGTTGACTGTAATTCTTGTCGGGGAAGACGATTTGCGATGCAACAGATGATGGCCAAAACGCCCCAAACGGTATTGTACAAATATGAAGTAAGTCATGTGTGTGATGGAGCGTTCTTGGAGCGTTTTACGATACAGTGTTTCAAACAGGTTTCCAACGTCGTTATAGTTAACGCACAAGTCTCAGTGTAAGGCGTCGTGAGATACACGTGGAGCCTCGGGAATCATGACAGTCGGAGTACTTACTGGGGGGTATTTGGTATTTACGATTCCAGATTGTACCACAATTGACAGACAAAAAAGAAGAACCAACATCAGAGTTATGGGAACCTAGAGATGTCTGGAAGGGATCCCTCAAAAACAATTATGATACCAGTCAAAAATTATAACTTATGATGAATAATTATAACTATATTGAATCATTAACACGATAATGTACCTTTTCCTTCGTATTTATGTAACACTTCTACGCTGAGTAAGCAAAACTATCATGAAACCCAGTTTATAGGTGCTGTCGGATTATAAGTGCCGCGGAGCTAATTCCATGTACACTTATTATTTTCCGGTATTTGACCCCAAATGGACCTAAAACCATAAAGGGTAGTTTCCCCTTCTTAATCTTAACCGCAAGACACCCATATGCATTGCTCCCCATGACTTGGGCTAGTTGCCGAGAAACCTCCGATGCTGTAGCTATTCTGCTGGTGCATAATAACCCACGGCACCTTGTGACCTAAGCTGAAAAGTATAAAAAAATCTTGATGTGGGCTTTTCAGCTTTGTTATTTTGTGAGTTAATTTAGATCATATTGTGAATTAACAATCCACCATGATGAACCATGATGAAGCAAACATGCTTCATTTTGGCAAAACGAAACTATGTAGAGATCCCTGTAGAACTGGTACATTTCAGTGCTCAAGACACAGTGAGAGTTCTCTTGTATCTTACAGTGATGGATCTCTACTTCATCTTCAAGTGATGTGGATTCTGTGTCAGTATTTCCTGACTCAGAGCACCTTGCGGAACACTGTCAATAAATGGAAGCTGGCGCATTCCATGAATGACCCCCAAGGACGCTCAGCTTCACCGGGATGTTCTTCCCCATAAATATCAGTCCATGGAGAACAGTCAATTTGTTCCTCGCGATTTTTCTTCCATAGGCCTTGCGCTTCCTCCGTGAGTAGGTTGGAGTAGAGCTGAACACTTGGTTGATGGCGGACGTAACAGCCTCTCCAGCCTTTCTTGGCGGCTTCTAGGGCCTTTTCATAAGCTTTTTCTTTGGGTGGATTCGCATCCGATGAGTACTTTTAAAGCTTCTTCGCCTTTGTTGCTTCTTGATGCAATCCTTCTGGTCCTTGCAGACCCTATCATATGTCGCATCAAGGCCCTTCTGCCTTACGGCATCCAGGGCTGCTTGGACATGCATCAGGAATTGCTCGGGAGTACCGTGTGACCACACTGATACCTTCAACTCTACCTTGCCAGGCAGGGTGAGCTTCATCGTGCTGGCGGTAGTATCTACTGCCAGCGTCTTGAACCACATCCCTTTCGGGTATGTATGCAGTGGCTGTTCTGTCCGGTTCCTCTCACACTCTTGGCTTTTAAGTCCATCAGGGACTGCCTTAGAGGTGCTCATTCTCTTTAGCGCGTCACCTAGGCGTGTACTTATAAATAGGGCTTTAAAAAGCTCCTAGGGGTACCGCTGACGTGCGCGAGTTCTCGTGGCTGTGGCGACGTAGTTGCATTTGCACACTCTTGTATTATGTAGCTGACGAAGGTCTGCTTGTAATGGAGCAGCAGTGACGGAGTGGAGAAAAAGTTTTCGGTGGCTTTCACGCAGAAGGTCGCGGAAACGGCTATCTATAGATAGTGACCTAAGCCGTTTGGAGATAAAAATACTAAATACCAATATTGTAGATAAAGGTGTTATAGATTTGTTGATGATGGTAATTTGTGAGCTTATTGATTATGAATTACAATGAACAAATGAGGATGGAAGGGCAATGCAATCCCTTTCATCCTAAAACATAAATGGGATTTGTGTAGGTTTCTACACATCCCTGGTATGTTTAAACCCTTCTCATGAGGGTGTTCTGACAGAGTGTTCTCTTGTCGCTTAGATCCAAAGATATGGATCTTTATCATTGTCAGGACCTCTCATCACTTGGGAGGTCAGGATGATCCCTTACTTGGGAGTTTTCGAATTAGTCCATATTGGTACTAATAAGGGTACCAATGAGGGTACTAATTAAGGTAGGTTCTTGGCCTATGTCAATGTCACTTGTTAGTGTGGCTCAGATTGTCTTGGAGATATATTTGCTTGGATATTGGCTGAATTCAGGTTTTGGCACAAACTATGCACTGATACAATATCCTCAAGAGCAATCTCTCCCTCTTTCATCCAAAAAAAACTGGCTTCCTTGATTTCATCATGCAAAAAATGCTTTAGTTTCCAACAAGGTGACAGACAATGTTGACCACTGTGTTTGTGGTAATACAAAAAATGGAATCAATAGCAACAAAAAGATGATTTACAACTGTGGTTGTCTTGCCTTCAACTTCTATTAAGACCTGAAAGATTTCTTTCCTTTCAGAAGCATAAAGATACAATGACACTATCAAAAACTTAGAAAAGGCCCAAAGTATAGACTGAGCTAGAGGCCCTAAAAATGTGTACTGAGAAAAAGCTTGATTCATTCAGACAAGTTGATCTGGCTCTGACCTGAGCCAAAAATCGTCGTAAAAAATATCATGTGAAAATTATAGGTAGTTTCGACAGGTGTTGAAGATTTGATATTTGATTTTATGAGCTATATTTGATACAATTGTGAGGATGGAAAGGCAGTGGAACTGCATTCCAATCCAAATGATGCAAACGATCATTGTGTAGGTTTCTACACAATATGGTATGTTCATACCCTTCTTAAAGATGTTTAGATCTTCCTCAAGGGTGTTCTCTTGTTTGGGGTTCTGAACTTCCATGTTGGGGAGTCCATGCTGTCAGGAGGTGGACTCTCCCTACTGGGGAGTCCTGAGAATGCTCCATTTAGGTTTTGTACCCAGGGGTACAAAAAGGCTGATTCTTGGCCTATGTCACTTTCGCCCCACAAATGGAGTATCAGGTAAAATGGAACCAAAAACCTAAGTGTTTTTAGGCGAAAAAATGGGTTCTCATGAGAGTAACAATTACAAACTAAAGAGTTTGTTAAACATGTGTAAAAAGTAAGTGTTGTTTGAATAGGGAGAGTCCGTTTTTGTCATTTTGAAACTGACATTTAATACGGTTTTAAGCTTGGTTGTTATAAAAAGGTGCAACTCTTTGTATATTCAGTCTTTCTGATTTGGTTCTGCGTTGAATCCTGATGGTGCCGTTTGTATGAACTGATGTGATAGTCCAAGGATCACTTTCATATCTACTTTCACCTTTGCGGAGTATACCATCTTTTCTAAGAAGTACCTGATAACCAACTTTGTAGTCCCAATCACGACGTGAGCTATTTTCGCGTTCTGTGTTTTGGTCTGTTTGGTGTTGCCTAAATTCTCCAATTTTATTCCAGTCTGCCAGGAAGGGGATGTCGAACAACATGTCCCGTCCAAAGATGGCTGCACCTGGAGAGGCTTTTAGTACTGTGTGGTATGGCCCAAGCGACGTTCGTCACGAACTTGTCTATATCGCTTGTCTCTACTGAAGGGGCCATGTCTATTTCAGCTGTTCGAGCATAGATGATATCACCTGATGCACTCGTTCTAGAATTGCATTTGCTTGTGGATTCTTGACACTGGTAGGCTTACTCGTGATCCCATATGAGTCACATAGGGCTTTGAAGTGAAGTTTGAATTCGCTTCCATTGTCATAAATTATGTATTGACAACGTGGATACCTACTAAACCAGGTCTTGTTCACTAAGTTGCTGATCATTGCTGATGACTTATCAAAGTATGCTAACTTAGGTTCCTCATGGGTCTTTTTACCCTTCCGCCCTTTTGTATCCAGGGGAATAATCGCCTCAGTGATTACCGGTAGTTCAACTATTTCAAACCAGCTAGAAGCTGGGTCAATCATAGTCAGACACATGAAATCAATTACTGTCCCATCTTTACCTTTGATTGTATACGGGCCAATAAGGTCCACACATAGTACATCCCAAGGGTTTGTGATGGCGAATTTAGTAGGGAGTTTCCCGTACTTATGCTTATGCCTCTTGTTGACTTGGCATGCATGACAGTTTTTGACATATTCCGGACGGTATTTTGCATACCTTTCCAGTACATTGCAGCATGAAGGGTTTCTTCGAGTCTAGTGTGTCCAGGGTGCTGTAGATAGTGGTGGTACCAACTAACTGCACGGTGTTGAAGATTTTTCGGAATGACCATTTTTCCGTCCTTACATAGGAGATGTGTACTTTTGACCAATTGTGTCGAGTACTGGTCTTTCAATGTCTTCAAGCTGGCATCAAGCTTTTGTGCTTCTGCAATCTCTCGTACTGTTAACGGGTAGATTACATCTTCTTCGCTGCGGTTTGCAAATACCAGATTCATTTCCTCTTGGTATGCAGAGGTGTCTATCGCACTCTCTTCTTGCATGGTGTAATGACACCAGCATTTGGTGAACGTCATCCAGTTCTCGTGCTCACTCGGTATTGGTCCGATGTCTAAGCGAGAGATGGCGTCGGCAACAGTGTTATGTATGCCTTTAATGTAAACAATTTCGGGGCCAAATTCCTCGAGGAGCAATCTCCATTGGTAGACACGGTCAGAGGTTAATCCGAGGGCGTCTTGGATTAGATTTTTATGGTCTGTGTAGACTTTTAATCTTTGTCCCCACAACATGCCTTTGAACTCCTTGAGTGTTTCCACTATGGCCAGTAGTTCTAGTTCGGTCACGCTGTACTTCTGTTGCGTCGTCGACAGCTTCCTGCTGAAGAACGCAAGGGGCCTATTACCCTGGGTGATAACTGATCCAAGTTGTTTAGACGAGGCATCAGTATATATCTCAAATTCCATTGAATAATCGGGATAGGCTAAGACTACATCCTTGGCAATTGAAGTCTTAACGTCATCGAATGCTTTTGATGCACCGTGTCCCAGTACCATGGACGTTTCTTCGTCTTATTGGCTCTGGTGACCTTGGTGTGACCGCACTCTCCTACCAGTGAGGTGAGTGGGGCAAGCACTTTGCTGCGTCTTGCCCAAAGATCTCTATAATACTGGACCATGCCCAGGAACTTACGGAGGTCTTTGACATTTTTCGGCGATGAAATCGCGAGAATCGCCTGTACCTTTTTCTGTTGTGGTTTAATCCCTGTTCGTGTGAGGGTATAACCTAGATATTCTGTTTCAAAGGTGCAGAATGACGATTTTCGGGCGTTGATTCGCAAGCCCGCCTCGCGTAGCCTGGTAAGCACCATTTTCAATTTGTCAAGGTGGTCTTCCAGGTTTGCCTTTGTGATGCATAACAAATCATCAAGGTAAGCTCGTACGAACTCTAAGGCTCCCATTAGTGTTGACATTTTTGCTTGAAAGATGTCTGGTGAACCTGCGATGCCCATGGGCAATCGGAGGTAGGAATACTTGCCCCATGGGAAAATGAGGGTACATATTTTGGATGAATCGGGATCCAATCTAATGGTATAATAACCCATGTTTAAATCTAGGGTTGTAGCATAGGTAAATCCTTCTAGCTCTTGCAGGACTGTACTGATTTTGGGTAATGGAAACGGCTTTCGAACTAGTCGTTTATTTACTTCTCTAAAATCAGTGAGAAAGCGTACAGTTCCGTCTTGTTTTCCAGTGATAAATGATGGTGACGCCCATTCCGATTCGGGCTGAAACTCTACCACTCCCAGTTTGCATAATCTATTCAGTTCTTTGATAGTTGTTTCTTTGCAAGATTTTGGTACTGGGTATGCCTTGCCATGATATGGCTTTGCGCCCTCCTTAAGTTCGAAGGACACAGGCTCTGTGTTCCAATCACCTAGTGTTCCGTCAAAAAGTTCCTCAAATTCTGTGAGTAACTCCAGCAACGAGTTTTGGTCTTGGAGACTTAGGTGAGTACAATTGGTGCTAACAATTGATTGGAGGTCTGCCTTTTTATAATTTGCATCTAGGATTTTAACTACGCGCTGTGTCGCTTCCTGCGTACTTTGCGGTTCATTTGCCATGCTGTTGTTAACAGCCCAGGCTTTATCCAAGTTTGATGAGGTCAGACTATTGATGTCTCTCATTGGCAAAATGATGTGATCAATGGTTATTTCTTTTGTTCGAAAATCTAGAACAATTCCGAGCTCTTTCATGGTTTGACATCCAAGAATGAGGTCAAATGCTGGCTTTGCCATCTTTTTCTTATCATACTCTACTACATCAGGAGTCACTGTGTACTCCTTACTGTTCGAATAGTCAAAGAACTTTAAGTTGGCTATGCTCCTTCCTTTGGTTAGGAAGCTCCTATTTGAATTGCACCAAGACTTTGGCACCTGTCTAGCCAAGTAGGGAAAGCGTTTCTCCGTTCCCTTTGCATGGAACAGGAGATCACCATCAGATCCACTGTCTAGTAGGATCCTGATGACTGTGTTACTGGTACGACGCCCTGTAGAGTGTTCGATGTTCTTACGGGCTGGATTTTCAGTCGCTTTATAGCGTGCTTGTGCTACTACAGTAGTGACCTGCCCTTCTTTACCTGTCAAAGGGGGGTTCACACTATTGAAAAGGTCACCCGACAGTTCGGGGTCCGACAATTCGGTTATTGTTTCACTCTGTGTAAGGTTGGCTGGAAGATTTCCTAGTTCTTCTGCCAGGTTTGAACATGTATTGTTTGAACCAGAAAATGTTATGTTGGCACGTGGGGAAGTTTTAATCGGACTAAGATAAGTGTTCATCATTTCATTACAATCGATTTTACTACACAATTTCTTAGTACTCCCCAACCCATCATCTCAAGATGAGTCTGAATCATCACTGTCACTCATGTCGTGATGCTTACGCTTCTTTTTTCAGATAGCGCGTTTCATTTCCTTGTTGGACTTGGTAAGTTTGTCGATTTTAGCGGATAGCTGCGCATAGCTACTTCCTCCTCGAGCAGGTCTCTTGAGTCCACGAGAGTTTCCATTTGGTTTTCCCCCCTTGAAGCTTGACTTCAGGGTCCCATTGAGTCATACTTCCGGCAATCCGGAGTGTTGTGGGTGGTATGTGCTCCCCTATGTTTCTTGCAGAGAGAACAGTATTCTCTGTGCAACGTTTCTTCGGAATCCGGTCACTAAAAGTGACCATCTTCTTCCTAGATGAGTCGTTAGACTTGGTTACAGTCTTGGGTCCTTCTCCAACCTTCTTGGTGGGGTAGGCCTTTTCGATGCGCTCAAGGACTTCGAGAAGTTCCCTGACACTCTGTGGTACCAAGGCTCCACTGAGCTCATATTGGTCCTGCCAGTTCCTAGGAACCATCCTGAGGATGTGGCTTGCCAAGTCGGCATCATCAAATGGCCCGCATACTTTCGTAGACTTTGCAGCCTTTGAAGAGTAAAACAGGCACGGCAAGAGTTCCACATACCCGTTAAGGCGCTGGATCCTCTGCACAAAGTCCCTGATGGGTACCCTGTTTGGTTTCTTCAGCCCATTGCTGATGTAGAAACGTTCTTGCTCCGCTGCATCAGTCCTAAAGACGGTCTGCAGATGCAACTGGACACATTCCTGAAAGGAGGTCCAAGATGCCGGGCGTATTCTGGGATGCTCGGTCCCATACACATCTGTCCAGGGTTCGCAGTTGATTTGCTCCCCAATGATGGTGGCCCAAGGACGATGGGCAGTCTCCGACAGTTGAGTGGAGTACTGCAGGAAGATTGCTTGGCCAGCGGACAATATGGCCTCACTGGTGTGGATTTTAGCAGCAGTTGCTTTGTTCCACGACTGGAATTTTCATCCGTCTCCTTGAACTTGGCTTTGGCCGCAGTGGCCGCAGTCAGTTTTGCCTCAGCCTTTTTATCTGCCTTACAGGCTTCCCGGTAGTCCATGTCTCAGCCTCTCTGGGAAATTATTTCCATCGAGGTCTGGACATGGTTGAGGAACTGTTCAGGACTTCCCTCGTCGAAGGCGGTGACAGACAAGGTCATTTTGTTGGAGACCTTGATTTTGTTGATTACCTTCGGGGTGTCCATGGCAGTGGGAATGTAGGAAATGGGTGGCTTGGACCTCCCTGAACTCCGTTCACACTCCTGCGGCTTGAGTCCTTCTGGGCTTGACTTGCTTGTCGACATCCTCTTAATTGCCTCGCAAAGGGGCGTATTATAAAACAAGGCCTTGAAGAAGGTCTTGGGTGCCCTGTTGAGGTTAGCTCGAAAATGTTTTTTTTATTATTAAATTTTTCTTCATCGGCTTTTATTTCTTGAAAGTCTTGCTTCCAACTATTTCGCGAGAATTCTCGATCACAAAATTAATCCGACTTGTAGGAATCCCCGATCGCAGAAGTCGATTGCTCGAAGTTTATCGCTGATGCTCGCTGATCGCGGGAGAATTTTTGGAGAGCTTATAGATCGCAAAACCGTAGGAATTCGTCGATCGCGTAGCCAATTTTGGTTAGATCGTCGATCGTGCAAAAAAACGTATTGCTGCTGGTGCGAAAAGTTAAAAATGGCCGCTCACGATAAAAAATTTGTTAGCGTACCTCGTGTCGTAAGGGTTGGATGTCGATGGCTTCGGTGCGCGAAGGTGGCACCATGGTTATCTATAGATAGTGACCTGAGCCAAAAATCGTCGTAAAAAATATCATGTGAAAATAATAGGTAGTTTTGACAGGTGTCAAAGATTTGATTTTATGAGCTATATTTGATACAATTGTGAGGATGGAAAGGCAGTGGAACTGCATTCCAATCCAAATGATGCAAACGATCATTGTGTAGGTTTCTACACAATATGGTATGTTCATACCCTTCTTAAAGATGTTCCGATCTTCCTCAAGGGTGTTCTCTTGTTTGGGGTTCTGAACTTCCATGTTGGGGAGTCCATGCCGTCAGGAGGTGGACTCTCCTACTGGGGAGTCCTGAGAATGCCCCATTTAGGTTTTGTACCCAGGGGTACAAAAAAAACTGATTCTTGGCCTATGTCAGGCTCAGGACACAAACCAGGGCCTTCCACAAGAGTGTATGCAATCATGCAGCATCTGTCACAGAGAAATATAAGCAATTTTGTTAGTATATAATGGTAAATATTATGACTGGTTAATAACACTGTATTGAGTGCAGTGTCACCCACAACGTGTGACACCACATTTATTGCGATGTTTTGTATTGGGGGCACCACCGTAAGTCATACAGTTTTGTAACAGCTCTGAAAGCATGCCCTTGTCCAAATTGAAGTGTTAAAGAACTCAGCCCCTAGACCATCTTAGAGACTGCCACAACCCTCCACCTGTCCCCACCATCACAAACAACATTCTTTGCAAAGGAAAGGTGATGCTCTAGTATATTGTTGTTCAAAACTCAGGTCCCTCACACCATAAAACATAGTCTCCAGACAATGTATTGGGGTGTCACTACCCTTTCCCAATGCTGCCAGCACAAGCATCAACCCGTGAAAAGGAGAAGGTGAGGTTGCGTGTCATTGTATTTATAATCTTTTCAGAACAACTCATGAATTTTGATTCATGTGCTATTTGCCCATATAACAACGCCACAGAACTTGTTCCATACAATATTTGAGGTCTAGCATTCCCTGTTGCAGTCATTATTACCAAGTACTTCTCAATGGAGATAGTAAGATTCAATGAGGTCATTTTCATTTTTTGTTTATCAATCTCATGTTTTTAATCAAATTCCAATGTCTCTATAGATATGACCTTACAGTCCATTATGCCCGAAACGAAATATCTAGCCATACACAAGAAGACAAATTATACGATATGTGGTGTTTTTGCCACACCAAATTTTTATGAACAAGATTCTTAAATAAGACAAGTAATATGATGAAAAGGAGAAATGCACAAGGAAACAGACATCACAATAATACCAAATACTCATTGTAGTACGTGGGGAGAGAGTCGACATGAGATTGTTGTGCCTTAGGGGTGTGATATCTGTTGTATCTATTACTTTGTCTTAACTCTCAGTAACTATAGCACTAAGTATTGTCACTTCATCATGGTGAATTTAAATATGTGAACTATGAAAGATTCACCAAATCTTACCAAAATGTTAAAATCTTACCAAAATAAAAATCAATACAAGTGCTGTTAGTGAACATAAAAAAGTGTTTTATGAGATATGGCAAACAAATCATCATTAGGGAAACAAAATATATCCTAAAACTTTATATCTTATTGAATATTGAGGTGGGTTTCAAACTGAATCAGCCAAGTCTCAAAAATTGTAAGAAAGCTACTGGGTACACACTTCACAACCAGCAGTTGGAGGAAAAGATCAAAGTTCAAAAATGAAATGTCCTTTTCACATCTGGTGATCAAGAAATAACACAGGCTTGGAAACACTAAAATTGAGTTGAGGGGGGATCTCAATTAAAGCATTTCCAAGCATGTGATGATGATGGCTGTAATAGTTGTTTTTCTAATGGGTGTGGTAGATTTATAGGCCTGACTACCTTCATTTCTTAACATGTCTAGTTTCATAATACTGTACATGTGCCACTTCTTAAGTGCAAAATTAATATATGAATTTCATAAAGAGTGCTGATGATCTTGAAAACCATTATACAGTCAACAGTCCTACACATGACTTTTTACTGCCCCCCCCCCCTGAAAAATAACGGCAGACTTTTCAGCACTTATACACCAAATTTCCATCTCGATTGGAGATGCATTCATTTCTGTTGGTTCTTGGTCTGTAATAACAACCGTAGACATCTTGTTGCTCTAAAGAATTTCTTTGATTTGTGAGTATACACCAACCATTCTCCCACCTTTCTTCCAAAGAGGCCTCTTCTCCCATGCACCCCAAGACAGAGGAGATAACAGAACAAGCTCAATACAATCAGTCCTTGAAATCATGTATTTCCCGTCACTCACATTGTGTCATCATTCAAAAATATGGCATCGCTTTATGAAATAGGAAATAGGTTAAATGAGAAGATTGTATGATTCTGAGTTCTGGTTGCATCATTGCAAGTTATTTGATATTTGATTACTCACCAGCAGTTGTTTTATTGAACCAAAGATGATGACGCAGGTGAGATGCTCATTATTACTTTTATTTGTTACAAATCATCTCAACAATGAAGTATTCTGAAAATGATGTTTTACTGGAATCTTAAAGTTTGAATGATAGGTGGAGTTTTTTCACTCTTCCGACATGGGTTGATGATGCTATCCAAATTGAAATGCGAATCTTGCATGGTTATGAAGTCTTCTCTTCCTCTTCTTTATGCTTTACCCTTACCTCGTGGGGTGCTGCTCGTGTGCACAAACCTTTCCTTGGAAGTGAAGAAACAGATGAGCAGTAGATTATTTGATGGTGATGGCAGGATTTGAGGAGGCTTTTCCTGTGTAAATTGAATCACATCACTGTATTTCATGCAGTTTTAATTATTATGTAGTGTGCTGTGCAGTTAGCCAGTTTCATTTTTCCATGAGTTATAGTGGTTTTGTCGTTGTGATTTCTTAACGTGATTTGTACACCTTGGTTATACAAGTGTCTGTGGTTTTTGGCTGTTCCCTTGACTACTATCTTTAAGCCCTTTGTGCAAAGAGAAAACTATAAGGTGTTTTGATTGCATGCTGGTGACATGCTGTAATAAGCAGTGCTCAAACATAAGACTGCTTAATGATTCATCCTTGGCTTTTTCGTGTTGCTAGAGTTCCACTGAAATTCCTGAGCTGGCAGGTGGGATGTTGATCAGTATCAGAGGTGTTACAAAAAAAGGAGAGACTTGAGAGATTTTCTGCTCCATGCCCAGAATAGGGTAAGTAACCACATAATAATTGACTGAAAACATCCCACAGATGCATTTGCCTTCCTTGATTTTTGCCAACAGCATCAGCATAACCACGTAACTCTTCCAGTTCATCTGAATTACAAGACGATGCTAATTTCTCGTCTAACTTGCCAAATATTTTTTTGTGCTGTCTTGTATTAGAAGATATGTAACATACTCGCACAAAGTGAATATCTCATTCGTTTTCTGGTGCCAAGAGCAATCCATCATCTGACGAATCGCTTGTGAGATCTTCGTCGTTTTCACTAAGCTTGCCGTGACGTTGGCGCAATTCATTCAGCATATTTCTTTCCTTCATTCTGAATGCGATTTCTCGTTCGCGAAAAGCTTCAGCAGCTTCTTCACCAAAGTCCTTACGGATGTAGTCTTCAACAACTTCTAATGGATTCGGGGCTTCAAGAGTAGAAGCTTTCAGATCGCGACGATCAACAGATGCTGTGAGATTGACATACTCTGCAATCATTATGGGGCTACCAACGTTCTCTGTGCCCTCTGGTGGTACAGCATTGGTCGGAATCATGGTCATCAATGCAGTTTTAATTCGATCTATCTTGTTCTTGTGTCTGCCTCGTATTTCTTGCTCTGCGAGTTCCATTTCTCGCTTGGCGATCTCGTAATTCTTTTCAGTTGACACATTGTTTTCTAGCCTATGCAAAAGGGCTAATTCATCTAGCAACGAATTGTCGAGTGAATTTTTTAGACGAATAGCACTCTTCGCCATACGAGCACGCAGTTGGTGAATCGATATTTGTTCGTCGTTTGGCGGAGTGTCGAAATGATCAAAGCTATAAGATAATCCAATGCCAAAAGTTTGTTGAATGGCCGTACCTAATACATCATCGGACTCGTTTGTTTCATAAGACTCCTGGTATTTTCTCGAACGCGCTTGGGTAGCGTTGGTTATTGCAGCATCCCTATCACGTAAAATCAGTGAGAGTGACTCCACTATTTCGTCTTTGTGGACCACCAGCTCGTCATTTTCATTGCTTTGACCCTTAAATTGACGACCTTCGGTAGAAAAGCCGTTGCTGCGGACAAGATTCTTCCATTCGTCCATTTCCGTTACAAGGGGTTTGTGATTCGTTAGCAGAAAGATTGCCCAATTTCGAAGGGTCTCGGAAACACGATGAGGTGTCCTCCAGCGGATTTGATATCTCCACTTCTCTGCAGATGGCTCGTCGATCGTCCTCCCCGTTTCTCCGCTGGAATCGCAGTGTATATTGGGAAAAGACGTCGCTTGTGACAAAGGTATAGCACGACACTTTGACAGACGAATCAGTTTCATCAGTGCGAAAATGTGGCAAACTGGTCCGATGATAGAGAGGAAAAACCCAGTTAGTGCCAATCCCATTCCAGAAGCACTTTCGATGAGTCGTGTATCAAAAGTTGATTCCAGTAATAAAGCGAAATCAGCGGATATGCCCACATACATCCAACAAAAAAGACTATCAACTGCGCGTTGCATGAGTAGTGTTGGCCTGCAAAGTGGACGAGGCTGATCATTGCGTCGAAGTTCAAAAAGTAATGACGGATATTGATAAAGTGCTGCTGCAGCGCCTATACGGGTTATGAGTCTGGAAAGTGTGGGCAAAAGCTCAGTGCCAGCAGCAATGCTGGAGCTTCCTGCAATGAAATATTGTCGATGGGATCTTGCGCGACCGACTAGGGACGATCCTGTCGAGAGTACACGCCATATGAACGATGCAAGAATTGCTGAGGTCCAGTTCTCCAGCATACATAGCACATAGTCTTTTGTGTCTTTACTTTTGGCTGTTTTGTCATAAAAGTCAGACGAATAAAAGAATGCGGGACGCCTCGAATCATATTGCCTCTCTTCAAAGTAAGCGTCTAATATGAGAGCCGCTGAACCAAAGCCACTAATCCATTTTCGAATAAAGCGGCCCCTTTGCGGCGTATTTTGTTGATCAAAGGAACTCTTCAGTATACTGTTGTTTTCTGCTTCTGCAGGCCACTTCGCCCACGTCAAGTAAACTAACGGGAGAGTCATGACGACAACCCAGTAGTGTAGGGTGGTCATCGATATGACTGCTTCCGTGAAAAGAAAACAAATTTTCCTCCACCATGGCGAAGCATCGCTCCGAGCGGTGAACCCACCAAATCCAGCTTTACCACATATAGTTAACAGGGCTGTCCATGCTCCAATATTGAAAATAGCACTCAACGCATCCTTGAGTAGTGGGCGTTTCGCGAACCCGTAATCTAACGTGTACTTCCTCTGGCGTTGTTGTAAATCACTGATGCTGTTATGACGTGCAAGTGCAGTTTGAAGTATTTGATAGTCCCTTTCGAAGTTGTCTGGCCGCCATTTTTTATGAGACTTAATCCTTGACGACTTCTTCCTAGTCGTTTTATTCTCAGGTGCGATGAATCTCTGTGTTGTGTTGTTTGATGCCGTGATATTTGTCGCAATCGTAGCTTTCGAAGGCTCCAAATCAGAATTCAACCCGTCATCTCCCCCCTCCGCGCAGGTTGCATTTTCTAGGCTATTGTAACTACACTTTTGCGAGAGTTTCAATTGCCCTTCGAATGAATCGTGATGAAGGACCAAGTGTTTGTGTGAAAGTGAATTGAGTAAGTCCCCTTTGTGGGCGATGAAACCTCGATATTCTTGTTTTCACTTGCGCTAGCGGCGGAACGAGCAACGATTCTGATTTATCTATTTGTAGCAATACCAGCGTCAAAACCGAAACAAAGGAAGGTGAACCAAATCTCATTATTATTGTTGCAAAGACATCATGATTTTTTACTTTAGATGTCATGAGGATGTGATATGGTACACGGAATGTTCTCGTGGTCTTCTCAGTCTGAGATTGTCTGTGGTATGTTTCGGGTTGCGGATCACCGGTGGTCCTACTTTGTGTCCGACAAGTGGGCTATCATGATATCCAAAAGATTCTTTACCTCTTACTGGAGGTGTAATCTCGTATGTAGAATTATACATAGAAAGTGTGACGACAGACAGATGAAGATGCTTGATTGAGTTGCATCACTACGGTACCGTACAATACCTTCTTCTGCATGTCGTAGACATGATAAAAGTTAAAAGTACACAATGGTATAGGTAAGGTATGATACCATGCCATACAATGGGTAGTACCTTTAACGGTATTGTACACCACCGTACAAACCATCACCTCTCGACAACACAAGCACCTACATGCACGCATCCTGCAATCGAACGACGCTCACGCGGCACAACTCACGCACATCATAAAAACCCTCCGTTTGCTTCGGTTCGCCCAAAGCAAGCCCTATTAATATTGACTGCCGTCGACGTCGTCAGTTTTTCATCTGAACATCGTCTATAAACACCATGGGCGGCCCTCCCGGATCCGACGATGTTAAAATCGGTACGTCCTTGTTGTTCTTGGGCGGCAAAGTTGCGTGCTGTTTCGGACGGGTGAGGGAACACTCCCATGGAATACCATGGGCGCTGCACACAGCACTAATTTCGATTGGTTCTCCTACATTATCCTCTACTCTTTGTGTGTAGTCATCATGCGTACCGTTGGTGGAGAGATTGGATCTGCTTCCTCTCTCGCCCCCAAGATCGGTCCTCTTGGATTGTCCCCTAAGAAAGTGGGAGAAGACATCCAAAAGGCCACAATGGACTGGAAAGGTCTTAATGTGACTGTGAAACTGACTGTTGTGAATCGTCAAGCCACTGTCTCCATGATCCCCTCTGCTTCTTCCCTCGTTATGAAGGCTTTGAATGAGCCTGTTCGCGACAGGAAGAAAGTGAAGAATGTTGTCCACAATGGCAACATCACGTTGGATCAGGTAATTGACATTGCGAGGCAAATGAGGGAGAGAAGCATGGCCAAAAAGTTATCTGGAACAGTGAAGGAAATTCTCGGAACTGCCAACAGCATTGGATGCACCGTCAACGGTGAGAGCCCTAGAGATATCCAGGCCGGGATCGATGATGGAGAGGTTGAGATTCCTGACGAGTAAACATTGATAACGATAACCGTAAACAAGTCATTACGTTCACGTCTAGTTTACGACCCTACCTTTATAACCTTTCACATACGCCCTTAAAGAGTAACAGTTCTCGAGGCTGCACAAGTTCTTGTTTCACTGCTCTTCATTTACCGACTAAACCATTTGAGGAGTCATTGCCCGTTACCTGGTGTCAGAAATGCACTTCAGATAGTGTTTCCTCCTGAGAGACTGGAGGCGCTCACCATGGGGTGAGTTACTTCTCCATATTTGATGGTAGCATGCTATTTTTTTAAAGTATCGTATCGTAGCGCATAAAAAATTATCAAGCTGTGGATCAGATCAGCCCCCCGAACATCAAGTCTCTCAACACCAATACACCAAAAACAGAATCGATCAATTGAGAGGATGGGTGTAACGAACGGATCTCAGGTAGTCTATTCACTGAGAGGGCTAACACTTGGGGATGTAATAGATATTTCCAAAGCTCGGGCAGAAGAATATGGCGTGTTTCCTACGATAGATGTGGATTGTAGCAATGTTTGCTTCAAGGTCGGCAGGAGTGTCGCCACCCTTTCAAGCTTCCTAATGAAACACGCACTGACCGGTGTTTGTGTTGCACCCATATGTGATGGCGCTGTCCGTCCAATCAGCAAACAGGCGACCAACAAACGCAAAGCCATGCGCGAGAAGAGCCGTATCAAAGCAGCCATCATCCGCACAGAACTCCGTGTGTTACGCAGTAAATTGTATTCTGATCCAAGCTCTCGTCAGCAAACCCTCGAACGAATCAACTCTCTTGAGAAGTTGTGTAAATCGGCAGAGTCAGTCTCAAATAATTGCATACAAGCTGATTTGCAAATGCGACTAATCGAAGAATTGGAGAGAAGTTCAGCGCATACAAAAAATAATGCCAGAGGTTATGTTGATCGTGTAATCACTGCAGAGTACCAAGCTGATGCATTGATGGTGGGACGAGCTGTCGAAAGGAAGAGTATCATGATGATCACATCAGATGCGGACATGGTAATCCTTGCCGGCGACGATTCCTGTGCCTTGAAATCCTTTGTTCAAGATGGAAAATTAGAGATTGTCAGTACGTCAGAGGCAACAATTAACAAGCTGATATCATATCTATCCGCAGATGCAAAACAACGCATTCAATTCGTACCTGCCAGACATCCCATATTTGAAGGAATCAGTGATAGAAAGCTTCGCGCAGTGATGTGTTTATATCTGGGTTGTGATGTGTATGGAGGAATGAATGGAGTTGGGCCAAAAACTCTAGCTGTGGATATAATGAAAACTAAGTATGAAAAGTACAAGAATCGCAAACCTGAGAATCGAGAAGTTTCACTCTATTCTTACCTCAAAAAATTTCTCCACATTAAGACCGATAGAATGGATCACGATGTTGTTCAAACATATATACAGGCTTTGACGTGTGAGCCGACTAATCCAGTGCCGTCTGATGATGCGAAGAAGCATGGAAGCTCTTACCGGACCTATGTTGGTGGGATAAAGCCGTCTGTTCTACCAAAATACTTGGAAGAATTCGCAACCGAAAACACAATTATAAAAGAAGGCCCAACAATAGTATCATGTATTGGTGTTGATGACTGCGGCCACAAATTCTTGGAAGCTGATGGATATCACCTATGCAAAAAGTGTGAGGGTATTGTTTGCAATTATTGCAACGAGACCATTGGTACAGAAGTGTACTGCCTCTTGTGCTATGCAGAGAATTCCATTGTCCCTATTCCAGGTGATAACAATAATAGGCATAATAAGCCCGTGATGGAGATGCGAGATGAACTAGCTACTCGCTACAATTTTGACAGTGTAGATGATCTTACCTACGAGGAGATAGAGGATTTTTATGAAGTGAGAGATGTTGTCACCGCACGAATTGATGAGATGTCAGAGACTGTCCCATTCCCTTTGTATGCTACCAACAAACTGGACGGTGAAATACAATGGCAAAACTTTATGGATGTTGATTTAGCTGATGGAGCTTCTTTCATAAATGATCCTGATCTCCACCCGAAATACCTTCCCGGAATTCTTTGTTTTTTTGGTTCGCTTGTTCGATTTGAATCGAAGAAGAGGACTGATCATGTGAAAGATCCATCTATATACAAGTCAATTCCAGAAATACTTATTAAATTTGCTGAGAACTCACGAATCGACAGTGGTTTCAGATTGCTTGCGCGTACCGTCCGCCATAGCTTTGACAGCAAAATACCTGGTATGAAAGAATGCTCGGCAAAACTTATAGTGGACAACCATGGCAATGTTGGCATGCGTATTCAATCGAAGATTCCTGCTTCGATGAAGAAAAATACATATGATACCGAAATTGTAGCCACTGCAAGCAACCTCATGTGTTGTAAATGCTCATGCCAGTGCGGATCCAAGGGAGAGGAGCGAATTGTTTGTGTTCATACCCTAGTGCGATTATATATGATGTCACTCTTGCTTCATGATCATTTGGCGGAGAATATCCTTTGTGAGCTAACGGCACGTGTTGTCGAGTCAGTGGAGTCCACCATGCCATCTAGTGCGGTTGAAGATGAACAATGGCTTTGGAATATGGGTATATGGTCAACGAATGATGCTGAAATAATCAAATCAAATGTCCTAGTGCTAATGGAAGCCGCAGGTGAATTCATCAGGGAAGAAGAGTTCGAGAGCGTACCTGAGCTTCTGCAAGCCTTTTCAGTTGGAACTCAGAAGAGGAAGGAATGGGTGCAAAGCACAAAAATACCGCCTAGACCCTCTGAGTTACGCCCCATTGCAGAAATCACGTTCATGTCCACTGCGTCTAAAGGAAAAGCATCAATGCGACGTGATGCTAAATCTTTGAGCATACAGAGAGACACTACGATAGACCAATCAGGTTATCTGTGCGAAATTAATGAGGTGGACAACTCTGCAGAGCCGAATAGCGAAGATGGGAACGATGATAATGTCTGCAATCCTGCTTATAGGAAGATATGGAGCCTCATGAATGATGCAGGTATTGGACTGGAAGACTGCGGCTTTGCTGGGATGAAACTTTTATATTTACGGGCTGAAGTGCAGGATAAGGAGTTTAGTTTACGAGAGAAGAAATCAATGGATGCACGGTCGAAAATGGATTGGTCTACCTTAAGGTCTCTGTCAAAACAGAGATCATTAAATTCGACAGCTCGCAGAGACAAAATCTGGCACGAAAAAAAAACAATGCAGACCTGATCATATGTTCATCGACACTACAACGAAGCAAGCAACTTGGTGTGGTAACTCCATCGCCGGAACACGATCGTGTCTCCAAGCGTACTCGTCTTTCTTCTCCTGGAGAGAAGCTCCTACCAACAATTACTCATCAGAAATCTTCCAATCGAAAAAAATATGTCAAATGTCATATGCCTGGATGCCCGGTCAACAATAAGAACAAAGCCTTCCAGCACATTGGATTCCACAGAGTCCCATGCTATCCAAAGGAGCTAAAAAGCAAGTGTCCAAAAAAGGCTGCGGTTGCAAACCGGAAGGCAAAAATCTTTCACCGCCGAGAGATGCTCCGACGTATGCTAATTGCACCAAGCAGTCGTTTGGAATATACAGTGTGTGAGAGGCATCAGTTTGAACATAAATCACATTGTATTCGCATCGACTCAGATGGCAAGTCATGGTCATATACACTCACACTCCCAAAAGATTTAGGTCCGAAATCCAATCAACATGAACCTGAATATTCCGCAGGGATGGGTACCGATCGGCAGTTAAAGAGATTGCTAGAGCCTGTGCAAGAGATTATTCAGAAGGGACGAAACATGATACAGACAGGTTGGGTTGTCCAGAGAGATGCGAGGCCTACTACAGTAACAGCCGAGCTCCGTGCAGTAGCAGCCGATAGGGATCGATACAAGACTGAATCAGAAAAATGGCAAGCCAACGCTGCAGAGGCAATGTTAGCACTGAACCAGACATTTGAACAAATTTGTCCAAATCAGCATGTTCGGATGAATCCTATTGTCAAGAACTTGTCAGGTCTTCACACGCATGTTTCAGATCCAACGCTGGCGTCATCAAATGGATCAAATGGCGGGGGTAGATTCTTCAAAACAGAGAGAAGAATACAACCCAATGCCAAGAATCAACGGAAGAGCGCTGCACATGATCCTCCCACAGTTGATTTGCGGATTGCCGATAGTGAGGTGAAACGCAGGACTGGATTTCCATCTCTTCAAACAATGATTGTATATATTTTCATCGTTTGTAATGGGGATGTCACTCTGGTCACGGCGCAATACATCCCTCACGTGGTTTGAGGAATGGTTCCTACATTTTGAGTATAAATGGGGACGGACACTTACTAGATTGTGGGATGCAACAGCATCCTATGGCCCCGAACGTCGATTCATCATAAAGCTCATCAGTCATAAATACGAGCTTGAGAGCAAAGCGAGGAGCCGTTGGCCAGCATATGCGTCGCACGAAGAAGATCTTGCAATTAGAAAGCCAAAATGGAGCGACAAATTCACAAGAAGCCAAAGGATTGTGATGTGGGACATGACAAATATAGAGGCATATGGCTTTTCCGATTCAAATCTTCAGCGACTCACCTACAGCAAATATTACAACCAGAATTGCTTTAAAGGTGGTGTATTTGTCCAGATGTGCGGATGGTTGGGAACAGCGAATCTGTGGCGGGTGCTGTGAGTGATTCAGACTACAATAAACGAGAGGGGTACTTAAATCGTCAGAATGAATTTGCAAAGAGTGACTTGGTAGAGCTGGAAGCAGGGAGTAGTGTGTTTGAAGTCTTACCATTCACAAATGTTTATGACAAAGGATATAGAGCCAAGGCGGTTGCGTGGAAGTGTGGGAGGCAGCATGTTATTCAACCGGATTGGGCTGAAAGTGACAAACATTTTAGCAGGAGTCAAACTCTGCGATCGGCATCAATAGCGACGGACCGGGCTGGAAATGAACGAGGAGTGAATGTGTGTAAGAGATCTTGGTTTTGATGAGAGGGTTCACACCGAACATGTCCCCACTTTGATGAATACTGCATGGTTAACATGGTCTTTTCAGGCCAACTTTATGTTCGATCCAGTACTATAAAATAAAAGAGAACTGGAAACGTTAGGAGTTGTGGGAGTGAATGTTGGTTGATGTGTAGCTTGGGTTGATTGTTGATTTGGTATGATGCACACGATGGATCGTTGCTATTGTTAAATGATCGGGTCCACAAGATGGGCAACCTCCGTTTCAATCCGGTGGCCACAACCGTGGGCAGGGCAAAACGTGCTCCAAATTCTCCCACTTGATCCATGGTGGTTTCCAACCACTCCCTTCCTCCTACTCGGGGGGTATGGACGTAGGAGGGGAAATTGTCCAATGCCCCCGTCTTGGCCAAGGATCCTCCCAAGAGACTTCCCAAGACCAAGATGGACATTCCCATTCGGGAGGCAAAGAGTGCGGCGGTGAGTCGTGCTGGTCCACATCCTACAATGAGGACATCGTAGAGTGTGGGGTCGGAGGCGGGGGGGGGGGAGGTCGATGTAGTGTACTGTGGTGGAGGGAGAGGAGTATTTCAGGGAGCGTGGGATTTGAGGGATGTGTTGGTTTTTAGGGTGGTGGGCGAAGGATTTCGTTGCGGGAAAGAGGAATTTGGATTTGGATGGCATTATTGTTCGTAGGCAGAGAGGATAGGAGAGAAGGACGAGCGACCTTCTCATCCACGCAAAAGAAATGGCCGCAGTACTGACAGATGAGGGTACTTCGCTGAGGGTACGCGACCGACTTTTCCAAGGAGGAAGTTTTTGTGATGTCTACACTTCAGAGCCATCGTTGCGACGGTCCGTATCCGGTTGGGTCGATGTTCGAGATGCACACGTGGGGCGTGGGAGGCAGAGATGACTGATTTTTGAAGAGGGACGGAAGACTGATAAGGTTGAAGTGCGTTGAGAAAAAAAATTAATTTTTGGTCGTGCTACCCTCTAATTCGCCATGTAACACAGTCCATTGGTGTTGTCTGGTAACACTTAACAGGGGAGAGAATTATTGGACTCTGTTGACAATGAGTACAAAAAGAAGCAATTGATGTCATGACAGTTTTACCCCTGTAAAGTTTGATTGTGTATTGGCAACATGATAGGTTACCAAAGATGGTATGGCGATGATTGAATTATATCTTTTTGTCCATGTTATGCCACCAGTAAATGACACATCCTGTTTTACAATTCTCATCTCACATAATACATGTAGACTTCATTGCATGATACCTGAAATGTTGCAACCATTCCTCTGCTGATCTGTCGATGGCTGCTTCTCACTGATCATTTGTCACATTATATTGCACGGCCATAGATATACTTAGTTCATATTTCTGTCGTTAACAAAAGATGAGTTTGCTTTGTTAAAAATAAATGAGATTGTAATTTTATGTGACTATCTAACTTCTATTATTAATATTTTCATTTCCAGTAAAACAGAAATTGTGATATAGTAGCACTCTTTTCTGTAAAAACAGTGCTCTCAACATGTGCTGTCTACAATAGTGATAATTCTGCATTTCACCGAATGTCAAATGTGACCAGGGGCACTAGTCAAACTGGATTTTGGCAGCTCCGTTGTTTGACAGCTGGAGCAGCTCCCTCACTTGAATTGAATCTGACTCAAGATTGTTGAGTTTGAATCAATGCCTTAAGGGCTACTTAGTTCTGCCAAGATTAAAAGTGACTGAGTGATTTCATATGAGCAACAAGGCTATTTGTGGCCAGCTTGAAAGAATGATCAATGGGAGCAAGTGCTTTGATTTGTGGATTCATTTTAAAGAGTGCCACCTGGTTAAGACTAAAAGGAATTCTATCTTTTCCTTTAGTGCCATAAGATTGATCTTGTGATTAGGTGGGTGAGGATAGCTGTCTGATGTGCTTTTTGTTCCAGGGTTGTCCACTGGGGTTGAGGATCTACCAAGGCAGCCTAAGTATACCTGAGAATACATTCCCAGGATACACAATAACAAAAGTGACTCTTAATCAATGCAAGTAACAGACTCATATGTTTCTTTATAAAATATTTTGTAAGTATTATTACTTTCTAATTTTTGTAATGTCAATTTGTTTAGTAATGGAATTACATAAATCATGTTATCCATAGATATAAATAAATATTACATTGCAAGCAGATATCTTCAATATGATTGATATCTTGTACTATGTATAAGTTACAGCTGTGATATTTTCAATGGTTGATAATGATTTACACTGTTATATTTCTGTAAGGTCCCCCTTGTTGCACACCCTCCACTACAATATTTCTTTTCCTTGATCAGGAAATTTCTTCATGATGATTAAACAATGTTATCAGTGCTTGATTTGCAATCTTTGAATGCTTGCCATGTACCTTGATGACAAATGTGATGATGCTGAAGCATGGATGTGACCATGCAATTCCTTTGCCACCTGATTCATTTTCTATTTAAGATATAAGAGCATCTTTCACCAATATATGTCTCCAACAACAAAATTGGTGTGGTTTCATCCACAGATGGCCGATCATCTCAGAGCTTGCACCATTCATTCCCCTGCTGCCATAGCCCATAGCAAAGAGGAGCATACAACGCCATGAAAAGGTGCAATCTCTTATGATATTTTCTTTTCTCTATTTTATGACAAAATATCTTATTGTTTGTCCCCCGTGCAATTGTGATTTTGTGGTCACCAGCTGCTCCCAGAACTTACGACCGTCACTCCTCACTGCCAATGCAATGGAGCAGTATGAGATATTGTTAAATAGGTGAGATCTCTTTTGTTTTCTAATTTTCCAATGACATGCACTCTCAAAATATCTCTTTCATTGTTTGTCACACCGGATTTTTATATTTTTGGTCAATTTTGGTCACTTTCCTCAAAATGGTCACAGACAAATGGCTTATATAATATATTTAATCAAAGTTAGTGGTAAGGCCATTCGCCTTCGACTGGGTTATTGTCCTGGGTTATTATTTTTTTAATCCACCAATTTTTTCATTTTTCGGAGACTGATCCCCCAGGCGAATTTTCGCGCCACCGACAGGGTTATTTACGCTCAATTTTTCACCCAGACAAGCCATGCCTTCGACTGGGGAATCGTTTTCATGCTTGTCTGGGGTAAAACGCTATCACGATCTGTCCATTTATTTTCACCAGCCTCCCCCCCCTCCGTGATTGCGGTCTCATCTGTTCATTGCCTCCATCCATTGCCCCTCCGCGTTGCGCTGCCTCTGTCATGGCACTAAACGTGAAGGAGAATGTCCTAGTCACGGACTTTATTGCTTTGCTTCAAGTTCTGATGGTTTTTGGCTTGATCACTCATGCTGCTCTTGATGAAGATGACATCGAGATCCCCCAAGATGTGATTCGTGATATGGTTTTGGAAGCAGTTGATGAACACGATCTTCCTCCACTGACAGGGAAGCGTACTCGTGCCTCTTCAGCAGGCCAGCCTAAACGCCCACGCATTAAGTACGATTACCAAAGGGCTGAACAGAGTGTCTTAAGTGACTGGGTTGGTGAAGTCCCAATGTTTCCAGACAAGCAGTTTGAGCGCACCTTCAGGATTAAGCGTCACATGGTTGACACAATCCTAAACCATTTGTGCCGTCGAAGTTCCTTTTGGGTAAAAACTGCTTGCCGTGCAGGAAAGGAAACAATCAACCCGTATGTGAAGCTTCTTTGTGCATTGAAGATGATATGCTACGGCATTTCTGGAAATGCATTCCTTGATTATCATCAATTTGGAGAATCGACAAGCCGCAGGTGTGTGCATCACCTCGTGATAGGTTTGGTATCATGCCCTGCATTAGCGGAGGTATACCTTCGAATCCCAACGAAGGCAGATTCTATCAAGGTTACAACAATGCATAAGAATGCACACAAGATGCCAGGCATGTTGGGATCGTTGGATGTGACTAAAGTTCATTGGAAGAACTGTCCAACAGCCTTAAAAAGACAGTTTCAAGGTCGAGAGAAGTATGCCTCCATTGTCCTTGAAGCCGTAGTGGATCATAACTTATGGTTTTGGCATGCGTCTTTTGGATTTCCTGGAACTCTCAATGACATCAACATATGGGAACGTTCGTCGTTGCTTGAATCGATGTTAAACGGGAGGCACGAACAGATTGACCATCCGTTTACTCTGGATGAGAAACCGTTCAAGAAGTTGTACTACCTAGTTGACGGTATCTACCCATCACTATCAAGGTTCCTCGGTACAGAAACCGACCCAAGCACTAGATTGGATGGTAGCTTTAAGATAGAGCAGGAGGCCGCACGCAAAGATGTCGAACGTGGGTTTAGTGTACTGAAGCTCAAGTTCTTGTCACTAACTCATCCCATTAATCTACACCACAGGGATAACATTTATTATCGCGTGATGGCAACGATTCTCTTGCACAACATGATGGTCGAGGAAAGAGTTGAGAGTGACGAGGTTGAGGATGGATCATTCTATAATACAATTTACAATGAGGACAACGAAGACAATGAGGAAGAGACTGACCTCGATAATGATGAATGCAATTCAACACCTGCTGGGAGGCATGAGAAATTTCAAATGGTACACAAGAGGTGGTCCGAACTGTATGATTATGAAGGATCGAGGTATCTCAAAGATTCGATGAAAAGGCATTTGTTTTGTCAGAAGTATGGGAAAGCTGCATTGGAAAAGGCACATTTGTGGATGGATAATTATAATCCCTTGCATATTTAAACTAATATTTTAATTTATGGTTGACATTCAAATAGTACTAAATAATATTCAATAATTTAATTGAGACTAGCATAATCCTTTTGATTAAACTATTCGAACCCCAATAAGCAACCCCCTGAACAAGAATTATTACATTCAACACGATCATCAAACAGGAAACACCGGTCCAATATCAGCTGTCTTCCCTTCACAACCCTTTGCAATGTCCTCTTGCGATGGATGACGGTACCACCCATATGGACCCCACTCCTTACTGGGCCCCTGATCCTCGTTTTCAACAATATGTTCAACTAAAACATTCCCCGTTTCATCCATCACGTCCCATTCATATGGTTCAGAACACTTCGTTTTCTTTAAAATGAATCTTTCAAACTTCTCTTGATTCATGAAGTCAGAAGTATCACGATTGTGCACGCATGCAAACTCCGCCCCACTCTCTGCATTGCAAAGGTGATGACTCTCAACAACAAGACCTGTACCTATCAATTGCATCCATTTAGACTGGTTCAACAGAGTGTTAGTGTCACGAATGGGAGAACCAGGGGAGGAGAGCAACTCTACCTCTTTTGGATTTGTTTGGCTTGTTGCCTGTTCAGTTGACTCAACCTCAGCTCGTTGCAGAGACTCTCGGAGTTTCAACGACTGCTCTCTTAAGTCTAACTCTCTTTTCTCCAATTCCAATTGTTTCTTCCGATTTTCTGCCTCCACAGCACCGGTTTCAGCATCAGCAGCAATTGACTTGTAGAGGTTGTCAAAGTAGGCTTTTCGCACAGGAGAGGGAGCGTGGGACATGATTTGGTTCTCGACGTTCGTCTTCATGTGCTTGCTTGTCATCTCAATGGCACTCTCAATTTTCAACCACATATCGTGAAGTGTTGCTGTATTGTCACGTATGGGCTGTGTTCTCTCTACTACCTTGTCAACAACAAGATTGATAGTGTCAACTCTTTTAGACTTCTCCCTGCCAGGAGGGCGCTCCTTCCTCGATGGCAGTTTGAGGAATGTCTTAGATTCATCCAGCTCCACAATAGCTTCGGCAAGATCTTCAGGGAGGTTGCTTTTCCTGATGGAGTTTGGATGTTTGGCAGGAGATTTTGAGCCATCAGGTGGAAACTCTACTTCAAACTTGGGATGTTGACTCAGAAATTTGTATGCCTGCATGAGTTTGTGGAAGGACTTGGGGCAGTCTTTCACGTAGGTGTGGGATCTGGCGGCATACTCTTCACGCATCCTGGAGTAGTAGAGATCCATCAATGCATCATCCTTGACCTCTCCAGAGTTGGGGGGATTGCTGTAGATGATCCCTGCGAATTTATTCACTGCAGGTTGAATTCTTTCCTGCCAGCAATTTCTGATAGACTCAGCCCCACGACCAGGTTCAATGGGGGTGTACTCTGCATTGGATTCGCTCATCTTGTTAGCACTGGCAACATATTTCTCGAATGTGTCGTACACCTCATCCCAAAATTTTTCTGCCTTCTTATCAGTGGAGTGCTTCGTGTCAGTTGATACCTTCATGAAGGCCCTAGCAACCAGCAAGAGCTCTTCACTACCTGACCTAAGCCGTTTTGCTGTAGTTGTTACTATGTAGTAAACGGGTAGATACATGTTGTTGAAAGATTTTATTTATGAGAGTTACACTACTGAAATAGGTATTGCATGGTACACTAGGTAATCCATGCATCACCAAGCACAGGTGATCCTGTTAGAGATTGGAGGTAATTTAGGGCAGTTCCATGACTGCTCCTTTTCTCTCAACTGCCAACAGGAACTGTCCCATGAGAAGGTTTCTGAGAAAGAAATCCTCTCTTGGATATTTTGTCCAAGAAACACCTAGAATGTATATGGGTGTTTCTCAAGAAAGAAATTGTCTTTTGAATATTGTTTCTCAGAAACAATATCTTATGACTATTGTACTTCCTTTGTGTTACACAAAGGGAAGAGGACCATTGGAGGTTCCACCTGGAACCTCTTTGGGTTTACCAGTTAAGGTAGATAATTGGCCTATGTCACTCGCCCCCACGATTGGAGAATTAGCGTGGCTCGCGGAAAAGTAAAACCTCGGTGAGGAAAAAATCCGAATATGAGCCAGACTTGCAGAAAAACCGTTCTTGTTGAGGTTAAAAATGTGCAAGCTGCCTGTGACGCTTTGTACCTACATATTATTTTATGTAGTATATGAAGTGTAAGTTCATGTGGAGAGGGAGATTTGTCATGGCTTATGATAAAGCTGGTTTGATTGTACTCTCCTAAGTCAAACTTATATTCTGACTTACTTCCGCGTGTAACCCTGATTGTCTTATCGTATACTGTCTGTGATAGTCCAATTATCACTGGTATACCGACTGAATATTTGTGCGGGGTAAAATACCTTTGTTTACTAAGCATTGCTTTCCACGGACCATGTGACCATAAATTTATGAGGATAATTTTGGGTCGGTTTGGTGTTGCCTGGTGTCTCCTATTGATTTAGTCTGTGTGTGCAAAAGTGGAATGCCGAACAACAATTCCATCTTATGATTGCTACACTACATTTAGGCGATAGGCACTGCATAGTAGGTATGAGTGAATGGCATCTGAGTGTTTGTTTAGGTAAACATTGTGCCACTAGAAGCTGCTGACAAGACCATGATTGGTACAGCAGGCCAAGCATCTCCATGATTTGGTTGATGTTGAACTCTAGATAGTAATTCACTTTTGGGTTTTGATATTTGAAGACTCTGGTTGACTTACACTGGGAAGCCAAATGAAATGCATATGGTCCGAAAGTGGAGTGTTGAAACTGCACCTTAATTGTCACGATGTGTGTACAATGTGGATATTGAACCAGGTCTAGGTACGAAGGTGCTGATAGTACAGATATTCTGTTTGTTATCTTCTGCAATCCTTTGTGTTTGTATATTGTCCTTCTATTTGCTCTGTAACCCCTATGTATCCATGGGAATAGTTGCCCAAAGGGTCAGCTATCGGCAAGTGAACAATGTTAAGTCATACATAATGTATTGACTATAATCATTGGAAGGTCCAAGCGTCAACGTCTATGTCTTTTTGTACCATGAAGAGTACGGATTCAGTGTTTATGATATCCTTTTGTATTTTGTAGCAAGGATCCTCGAGGGAGGTCTGTACATGTATAACTCTTTTGTTGGTGGTAATGACATTGCAACATATTTAAATGTGCATGTGCGTACCAATTTTTATATTTTGTAAGACAGTTGTTGACTATAATCTTATGGTTTATGGAACCATATTGTGACTTCACAGCGAGCATCATGGAGAAGTGAACTTTCCATGATATGTTGACAACGTAATAGTTGTGTTTCTCTTTGGATTTGTCTAAGCTAGTGAAGCGATACTACATTTCTGTGCATAGCTTCTTGAGTTGCATTTGTTTTGCATTGCATGCCAACAAGGTGCTACATGTCTCTCAGTAGAGATGTTCATGTTTGACTTATCCTTTTGTGTGAGATGGTATTCCTGTTTAACTAGGGATACTCACAATTCTATATGCTGTGGTTTTACAAGAACAAAGGTTGTGGATCGTTTTTGTTCGTGTGCTCATGTGATTATGAGGCTTATTTTATGGTTTGTTGTGCAACACATATGTGCACTACCTATGGTCATCCCGTTGTCTTTAGCAAAAAGACCCACGTGTTTCGGTGACTCTAAGAGTCCTTCCTTATGGACACCATATGTGTTCTCCATGGATAATTCTGAAGGTAAACCGTCAGAAGTTCTCACAAGAGAATCAAGTACTAGTCATTGAGTCTCAGTGAGACCATTATCTAGTAAGACACAGTTCTGTTGAATCCAATAATGTTAATCATGGTCAAGGATTCATTTTCTCTTATTCTGTGTATTATATGCACTCTAAGTTCAGCAAGCTGTACTAGAATGTGAGCATACCCAACCTGAGTTGGTGTTGCTCTAGACTTGTTGTGATAACAAATGTCTAACATATATGTGTCTCTTTTTTGTGTACGGTGTACCTCCTCCTCTACAATTCCAGTTGTGAGTGAGGCGAGACAATCATATTGTCTTACCCAAGGTTCTCCCTTGTACTGGACCACCCAGTAGCATGTGAGTTCCCTGTATGGGCGAATGTTTAGCGAGTTTTCATCTGCTTGTAAGCATGGTGCTTTTGCCATGAGAAGACTTTGGGTCTGTTATTAAGCCCTTGTTGTCTTTGTGCAGAGATGTTGTGTATTGGTTTGTCATGCAAACCTTTACTCGCTGCTTGGTGAGTCCATCCTAACCTTGTTTAAGGTGGTCTCTCAAGCTAGCCTTTGGAGAATATCATATTACTCCAAATGAGTTCTATTGAGAACAGTATGGCCATCATTGACTCCATTGAATGTGCTTGTGAGGCACATGGAAAACCCATGATTGTTATTGCTAGCTCTGAGTAGGTATAACCTTCTTCAGTGTTTCTAGGCATGAACGGGTTCCAGATGCGTCAGTATCTAGTCTATGATTTGTTGACTTTTCATGAAGTCTTATGGTGTTTGCAGAGTTGAACATAGCAACATCTACAGTACTGTAAGGATTCTTTTGAGTTTAGACAGTTTTCCTAACTTTTTGTCCATATTCACTTATTTTAAGAATCACTTTTTGATTTACAGTAATTTATGTTTGTTTGGGTGTTCTGTTCTTGTACAGCCAGTTCTGACGACGGCTGTCAATGAAACCCTCCAGTCGCCAAGGTAAATTGTCCTCGTTGTTTTTACTTGACTTTTGGACTGGTTGTGCTCTGTCTTTATAGGCTGTAAACCTACCTCGTTTGAAAAATAGAGGTAAACAGGCACGTTCTTCCAACACACTGAACTTCATCAAACAGTTTCTCTTGTCATGAGAAACCTCAGTAACGTGTATGAAATTGAGTTTGTAGTGTAAGTGTGTGTCTTTTTCTTTTATTTTGACACAGCTTGGAAGGTCTGCTATTTTACTCAACCCCCAGAGGAGTTTTTCACAGGAGTGGTTAGCTCTGTGATCATGAGTATTTTTGCTCAAGAAGAGTCCTGCACTTAAGTGGTTAGCTATGTGCATGGTATGTTGTGTCCAGGTTTTGTTTCAACTCTGGTTCACAGATTTTTGCAGACTTTGCATCAATTATCACTGGCAAGGTAAAATTGATCTTAACATATTTTATGTTGTTATTTGTTCGAAAATCTAGAACAATTCAAACTCAGTTCTTGCATTTGTCAAAGACTGAGGTCATATGCTGGCTTAGTCACTCTGGGTAACATGTACTCAGAAAAGTGTGTTTTGACAGGAATTTACTGCTTGTGCAATAAAAAACATCGTGTGACTTTGCCCTTCCTTTTGAGTAGGAAGAACCCATCCTGCGTGCGCCAAGAGTTTGACACCTGCCTAGCTGGGTAAGGAAAACATATGGATGTTCCTAATTTTGGAACATGGGGAAGCTTGGAACTATGTCCTTCTTGCTTTCACTGTTACTGTAGCAACACCGTGTCAGGGGTTGAAACCCAACATGGTTTGATTTCCAGTTGCTTTTTTGATACCATTGCTTGTTAATAGTGCAGCATGGCACATGTGTACATTTCTCTACGTGGGAGAAGAGTTCATCTTCTTGAGAAAACAATTCATGATGCCAGAAGATTTCTTGGCATTTTTGTTTTATTTTTACATGTAGCAAGGTATTTGAATATCAGGTTATTTTAACGTGACAGTAGAATTTTGATCAAGATTTTTCTCTAACGAGCTCTTTAATTTAAAATTAAATAATTCCGAATTTATATTTTCGGGCTCTAAATTCTATTTTCCTCGGACCAGAGGTTGTGCATTTGGCTATTCATAAGCCAACTAGCTTTCTTTCCTTCATTTGCCAAGCTCGGTAGCTTAGATGCATGAAAGGGATACCACATGAGAAGAATTCTCACTTTTGTGGACTTTTCTCACTTTTTGCTTGGATTTCAGAAAGAAATCAACAAGTTGCGTGTTTTCCTGATAAAAACCGCAAAAAGTCAGCAGCATTCTTGCGCAAATCGGGATTTCGCGAGAATTTTGCTAAGAGTGTTTTTGGGGCACGACACGTAGTCGTTTTATGGGTCCTTCTTGCGCCCCCATGCGTGCTGGGACTTGGAGACAATACTCCGCGTCACTCTGACGTCTGACCGGTATGTGGCAATATATTGCGCTCCTATGCCCATGTGGGGAGTAGAACAATGTTCTCTCCTAGGCTGGTCCATCGCGCACAAGGGCTGAGCCCAGCGAGTCTAGGACACATGATATGTGGTCGTTTTTTTCAGATCGTGATCGCAAGGGCTGTGTCGCGAAACGTTTTGTGAAATGGGCTGTGCCGTGACGCGCTCCCATGTGAATGGGGCTGATCCGCGATCGTGGGACTACGTCCCTGCGGCGTTCATTTTCCCTTTAGGATGTGTCTTACACATTGGAAACCTGAGAACCGCGAACTTCCAGGGGAATCGCGAGTCTTTCAAGTGACCGAAACCTCTCGGGGGTCACGAGCAAGCTTTTTAGGCCTTAGAGGCCATACGATTCTTCATAGGGTCATTTTATGCCCTAGAAGATCTTTTTTTGTACTGCCCTAAGGCTATAAGTACTTAGTACTCTGTTGTGTCACTGCATCTGCATGTGATCACGGGTGAGGACTAATTTTAAGTCTAATAGTGCTTTTAGGTCTAAAAATAGACTACACACATATTGCTCTTTCGGAAAAAAAATAAACCGAGGCATTTATGTTTATTGCCTCCTCATTTTTAATGAGGGGCTGCTACTACCTAATAGGCACGTAAGCATTCGTGCCACAAGTGCGTATGATACGTCACAAGTGGTCTTTTTACGGCAAGTGCACTTAGTGCTACATGCGCACTCTGCTAACAAAGCGGAGTATACCCGTGTCAAGTGGGATCTAGTCCTCACTGACATTCAGGGCAATTGTTCTTGGCTACGTGTTTAAAAAACACGCGCCGGCCTGTGAGTAAACTCACTTCAACTGGCTGAGTACGTGACTCGGGGCTCAGCTGTGGCAATATTGCTACTCTTGGGGTCAGGCAGCACAAGTTGCGCCACGTGTAACACACCAAGTGTATTGGACGGCTTCAAGCAACAGTGGACGACGGACAGGCGAACCTACCATGGTCAACCACCGACAACAGCTGATGGATGATGGGTGGTGGAGCGACGGACAGACGCTCCGATCTGGTTTGCGAAGGCTATCAATTGATAGTGACCTAAGCCGTTTTGCTGTAGTTGTTACTATGTAGTAAACGGGTAGATACATGTTGTTGAAAGATTTTATTTATGAGAGTTACACTACTGAAATAGGTATTGCATGGTACACTAGGTAATCCATGCATCACCAAGCACATGTGATCCTGTTAGAGATTTGAGGTAATTTAGGGCAGTTCCATGACTGCTCCTTTTCTCTCAACTGCCAACAGGAACTGTCCCATGAGAAGGTTTCTGAGAAAGAAATCCTCTCTTGGATATTTTGTCCAAGAAACACCTAGAATGTATATGGGTGTTTCTCAAGAAAGAAATTGTCTTTTGAATATTGTTTCTCAGAAACAATATCTTATGACTATTGTACTTCCTTTGTGTTACACAAAGGGAAGAGGACCATTGGAGGTTCCACCTGGAACCTCTTTGGGTTTACCAGTTAAGGTAGATAATTGGCCTATGTCACTACCAAAAGAGGCAGTACGGTGTCACGCGCCTGCAGCCTTGCCTGCCTTTTTATTAGCAGGAGTTTTTTTCGCAGGCTTTGCTGCCTTTGGTGCCGCGCTTCTTTTCTTACTGGCTTCACCTGCGGCGCGCTTCTTCTCAGCAACCTCGACGAGAGTGTCTTGGTCCGATGAGGAGCTCTCTTCGCTCTCATCAGCTCTAGGTGTTAAGTCGGAATCGTCTGCATTTGACATGATGATGATGTCGTGACGCGATGAGATCAGAACAATGGGGAAGGAGAAGTGCCACACATCAATGAGAGAGAGAATGCAGAGTTCTGACAGGAAGAACAAGACAAAAGATATGGCGGGAAGAAATGTGTGGCTGCAAAAATTAAACCCCAGGAGAAATGGTCAGGGGCAAAAAGGGCCTGAAAACCCCAGGAGATTTCGATTTACAACAGAGGGGTATTATTTTTAACCCAACGGAGTCGACCACCCAGTCGTAGGCATAACGCCAAACGGGTTATATATTGGTTATGAGCTCAAAAAATGCGTTTACCCCTGGATATAACCCAGTCGAAGGCGAATGGCCTAACAAATATCAGAAAGCTACTGTTTTGAAACGCATACCACAATGGCAATAACATACATTTTATGCTTGTCTGAATATAAACTAATAGGTTATGTAAATCCTGGTCACTAGGAGAGGGCAATAGTGAACACAAATTTTTGAACGAGTTCAAGATATTTGTCAATATATTTTTTATTTATGTCTGAATATCAATTAAACACACCTTTCTTGCATGTGGGCTGTCAACAAGCCTGAAAGTATTCAAATTGTTATATACATAATCATGGGGTATGCATATTCACATTCATGCATGCATATTAAAAATGCCATACTATACTTCTATATATAATAGGAATGAAGGTTTTCAATTAACAAAAATGCCATTTTTGTACACACATTTTAAATATCCGTTGGTTTGCTCACTTATTTGTGCCACGTCACTAATTTTTTGTATGGTATGGCACCCACACTGCAGGCAGGTTGCTCCAGGACTGCTTCCACCACCATGCAAATATCAGGCCAATAAGAATGACCGACCATGAGCAAAATGATTGCTTTGGCATGACCGGATCGTGATGATGCAATACCACCATGATCACATCTTGAAGGGAAAACTTGTTGGTAGAGTAGACGTGTGAATGTGCTTGGTGTAACTGTTTTTTCCGGCGCTGCATGTTTTATGGTTGAGCAGTGGTCACAGGAGATGAGCCTCACGTCCCCGTGGCCCATCCGGATTCATACTTTTATTTTACGTGACTATGGGACTTACGAACTCTCGTTTTTCGTCAAAATGTGCTGTTTGCCTTGGCACCTCATGCCAATGTCACAGGAAACAGAATCTCGATTCATGGAACGAATTGGAACGATGCACAATAATGACGTGTCAGATCGGGGAAAGTTGTTTTTTACGCAATCGTGCATGTTGTTACTAACACTACTTCAACGTTGTGCTCCTTTGTTTCCACAAAATTGATTTGTTATGTACAGAACTCATTTGCATATGTACTTTTGTTATGTATTTTGCTTGTTATATATATAATATCATTTTTGTGCTGACTAGGTCAATCTTTGTCTATGTTCGCTCCAATATGCTACAATATCATGAATGTATGCTCATGTCAAGATCTTTCCCACTTCCCCAATTTGAAATTACGTCCCGAAGGTATGTTGATGTCAGTTTGATGTATATAACATGACGCCCGAAGTTATTTGTTGATTAATATGCGCAATCCTCTGCATACAGGTATGTACATGAAAGTGTTATGTATATAACAAGTAAATTATACATCTCAAATTCCAATACAAACCGCTTTTTCTGTGGGACATCGCGCCAGGTATGTACATGACTATTTCATGTATATAACAATCTAATGCATAGTCAAAGGAGATCTGACTACCAATGCTTTTGATCGAACCAAACAACAGGGATGCAATTTGGTGAGAAACACATGTAGGGAAATGTATGGAGGTTGCATGAAGACACGTTAAAGGGTAAGTTCAGGCACAGGCAAAAATGGAGCAAGGTACCCTGGCCTGAGGTACAAAAGGACTTTGATGAATGGTCACCCGCCAAAAAGAGGAGAGCATTGGAAAAATGATAGTGCAAGAAAAGGAGGTATGTTCGTAATGGTGTTATGGATTTAACATGGTTTGGTTTGCTGGCGGCCGCAGTCAGACTGAGGTGAGTAGGCGATAGTTTTGCGAGTTGAAGTTGTCCAAATGGTGTCGGTATTTTTGGATTTGCACCAGAACTGAGTACTCGATGTTTAAGGATGGTGCTGTATCATGGTGTCAATATTTTTTGATTGCACTGGAACTGAGTACTCGATGTTTTAAAAGTGGCGCTGTATCATGGAGTCGACATTTTTGGACATGAAGACACACCAGTCCAAATGAACTCAATACTTTTGAATTGGCACCAGGAATGAGCACTCGATGTTTTTAAAGATGGCGCTGTGTCATGGTGTCGATACTTTTGGATTGCGTCAGAACTGACTAATTGATGTTTTATGAAGACACACCAGTCCAAATGGTTGCACCATGAATGAGTACTTGATGTTTAAAAGATGGCGCTGTATAATGGTGTCAATATTTTTGGATTTCATCAGAACTGAGTGGTCGACTGAGTAATCAATGTTTTTAAGGATGGCATTGTATCATGGTGTCAATATTTATGAAAAACCAGTCCAAATGATGTCAATATTTTTGGATTCTCACCAGAAACTGAGTACTTGATGTTTTTAAAGAGGGCGCTGTATCAGGGTGTTGATATTTTTGGATTACGCCTGCACTGACTACTCGATGTTTTAAATATGACACTCTACCACGGTGTCAATATTTTGGGATTGTGCCAGAAACAACTTTGGACATTGCTGCATGAATTATGTTGCACAGTGGTTGTATGTTGTTGATGTTGTGGGATGTGTTGAATCAAGACACACCAGATCTAAGATGATGATGTTTTTGGATTGCACCAGGAGTAAAGTTATCTATGTTTTCAAGAATGGGCCAACTTTGTGGCATGATTCCAACAATGGTAAGTTTCAGCAAGTGTATGGCAAAAATTTGCGACAAGAAATATATCCTAACACAATGTTTGAGTTCCGGTTTGTTCGAAACTTTGTTATGTGTATAAATACTACCAAAAAACAGGTAAGTCTCAGTGTTAACATGTGAAATTGAATTCGTCAAGGATGATATGTATATAACATTGGTATTTCCTAGATCCCGCGAATCTTGGTATGTTTGTGTTGTCGTTATGTATATAACTGACGCGGGAGTAGATGTATTCAAGGTTTTTTCCACAATGCAGTATTTTCCTGCAGTGTTTTTTTGACCTCCAAAGATGTTGAATTTATGTCAATCCATAAATTGAATTTACGTCAATCCATAAATAAATGTAGTAAAATGATTTTTCATGCAAAGGGAAAGTATTTTCATGTCAATATATAACTTATAATCTGATAATTTCACTGACAATTTTGAGGAAAGTGACCGAAACTGACTGTAATTATCTCAAACCGTCACACCCCTCCACAGCAATGGTAGTTTCTCATCCCCCAACCACTCACCAAACTGGTAACCTTCACTACTCTATCATCAATGAAATAGAGGAGTAAGTTATGCCACTTAATAGGTGCTCTTTTGCTTTTCTACTTTCCCTATGTGGTGAGCTCTAAAAATATCTGTTTTAGTTGCTTTTCACATCCCTCCACAGCAAAGCCACGTTCTTGGCCACCAGCTTCTCCCAGAGCTTGTGAACTTGACTCCCCACCTCCAATGCAATAGAGAGGCATTCAATCCCATGGAAAAGGTAAGATTTCCTTTAGTTATCTTTATTTCTCTATATCAGGCACACTCACAAAAAATTGTTGTTAAGTGCTTGCCATCACCCCCACCCTCCCATAATGGTGATTTCTTGGTTGCCAATTGCTCCCAGAATGCTCGATCGTTGCTCTTCCACTGTCAATGTAATGAAGAATTAAGAGATGCCCTGAAAATGATAAGATTTCATATGATTTCTGATTTTTCTGTTTCATGCACTCTCAAAGTATCTTTTTAATTTGTTGTGACACTTCTCCATGGCAACACTCTTTTTGGTGTCACATCAAAAGTAGGATTATTCAATTGATTATTCAGCTCACTATTTCAATTTTGTTGACTACAAAACATTCCTACGAAAGAATAGACATAAGATTGATAAGAATACTTACAGACAGTTAAAAGGAGTATTGATTTATAATGTCTTTGTGTTTTAGATCATGTACTACACTAGTAACAACATCAGGTAGCAGTGAGTGAACACATACAATTTTCTCAAATATGCACGAGTGTTGAGCATTGGAAAATCACACATACATTTTTCAGCAGCATTGACACAGAATAGATAAATACTTGTAGCAACATGACTTACCCTAATATGATGCCAACAATATTTTTGTAACTGTACTTACAATGAAGTATATGAACTTACCTTTGTCCAGAGCGAGTCTGGTGCTCTTGGGAGAAGGTGAAGTTGAAGCAGACTCTGAACAACCTGAATATTAAGGCAGCCGTTGAAGCCTTTGAAATGACACCGGAAGCAGTCATGTCAGGTGCAAACAAGACCTTACTTTATTATTCTCTCTTGGAGCAGGATAACAGCTTTGGAATGAGATTCTAGCAGGGAGTTGAGCAAATTTCTCCTCAAAGCAAGAAGTGGGACTCCTTCATGAAGTGCATCATCATCCATTTGCTTGACATCAGAAACAGATAAGTAAGAAAAAATTACAACTAAGATACTAATACATGTTAACATCCCTTTCCCCCAGTTACAATAAAGCTACCAAAACCTTAAATTTGGAATTCAATTCAAACTTGGAAAATCATTTTTGAGAATTCTCATAATAGTTGGAAACAAGTAGACTTGTCTATCTTCATGAACTCAAAAAATCTTGGAGCAAAAATGAAAAATGCTCAGAATGCCTCTGAATTTTGAAAAGAAGTACCATTCAAAAGAATCCCTTCTCTTGAGATATGTTCCCCCTCTAAGGAAAATGGCTGATGTGTCAACACTGTAGCAGCAAAGATGAGGTATATAGCAACCAAATATTGAGCCCACTGGAAACTAAAACATCCTGTCAATGGCTTAGCAGTAGGAATACCATCAGAGTATTACTAGACAGTGGTTCTGATGGTGACGTCATGTTCCCTCAAAAGGAACAGTGATGCACTTTCCCTACTAAGCAGGTCAAATGGGTTTATCCTCACCAAAGGATGGAGCCAAATTGCCTTGAAGTTCTTTGAGTCTCAGACAACAGGAACTCAGTAATCCTGATGATCTAGAATATAACAAACACAAGAAAGTTAAGTCAGCTTATGACATCATTTTTGGTTCTAATATCATGCAAGAAAATGGAATTGTTATGGGTTTTTGAACAAAAGATATTACAATAGATATAAGACAGCTAATGGAGGTAATGTTCCCTTACATTGCAACTTTTAATAGACTTCGAATCTTGCTTGGTCATGTGGTATTAGTGAGACACATCACAGTAAACACAAAAACAGGACAAGTTGAATTACCAAGTTAAAGTTTGTTCGGTCTTCCAATGCATTAAAATTTGTAGCAGAAAAGTCAGAACTACAGCCCAGAAGCAGCCACAATCATCAGAGTTTGTGTCCATCAAGCAACATCAATCCACCAAGCAGGAAAGAATATGACATTTTGTAAATATCAAGAAGAGAAAAGTTGTAAAAGAACGGTGAGTGCCTGTGTATTTTAAGGTGATATTGCCAGAATATTGGAAGAATCAGATGCCTACATAACTTATTTCTCTCAATGATTCTTTTAAGATGGCTTTTATTGGTGCGAGCATTGGTAAGTCCAAAAAATATGAAAAACACAGAAGAGAATACAGAATACAGAGACAAAGTGCCGCACCGTACATAGCATAATGATTCATGCTCTTCATAGCTCTTGTGAATCACTTGGTCATTTTTATGTTGGAGAACAATTACAACAGACAGGAATGCTCCCTTTAAAATTTCATTATTCAACAAACTACTTGTGATTAAATATTCTATGCAGTCTGTGTAAGTCAATTTTACATTGTTGTTGGAGGGAAAAATCAACACAGGTGAACTTTCATACACAATACCATTCTTGCCATCAACACTTGTTGTCTTACAAATTTAGGTGTATGTCATCAGAGAAGAGTCTTGCTGTCACATGGATATGAGCCAGAGAAACACTAGAAACACAACAGAGCAATCCCTGGTTTGAGAATTTGGCACAAGATGACAAATGCAAAACACAGCTCATTGAAAACATTTCAGTACTTTGCAGGGGTAATGCAATGATACTCTCCGGCTCTCTCCAGCACAGAGCAACTGATACCATCACTATCTCCAACACCCAAAGGAAATTTTCCTTGAGGAGACCCTTTGCATCATGATGTGCCGGAATTGTAAGTGACATAACATTCTTTATATGTCAAGGACTGTTGTAAATGCCAAAGAAACAAATTTCACAAGCACAAGCATGGCAAATTACCTACAAAGCCTGTTTGGCAAAACCCTGGGGAGATGTTATGTGTTGATCTCATCCACACACACACTCCCAAAGGTAAAAATCCGAGAGAAGTTGACCTTACATATGACGGCTAAAAACAAAAGGAGCACTCCTGCTCTGTCTTTCATCCGTGTGACAGACGAAAATGACGTCACATCTGATGTAAACACATTTTTACAACCTTACATCAATCGAAAGATCGCTTTCCTAGCTTTCGAACGGTGTTCTTATTTTGTTCTTTTGAACACTGTTTCACGAGTTATTGTCTGTTGAATAAAGCATATCTGAACGATCCGATCAATTCATTCTTGTAGAAAATTGGTATGTTTCTACAGTATTATAATAGAGCTACTGCTCGCCTCCAAAATTCTTTTTTAATTTACTCGAAATCAGTTTTTGAATCCACTGTCTGTCCGGCTGGGTATCATGATACCTCTAGGATACACAGTGCTCCTATTGTTTCTAGCCGTCATACATATCTAAAAAGACCAACCCAGCAACAAGTTGACTCATACTTGCAGAGTTGCTGGTGGTGATCAACTCTTGTATTCTCGTGGGTACATTGGGGCATAAGTGGACCTCTAAACATAACACTACTAAGGTGCCATACTTCAACAAATACTCTGCCCTCCACCAATAGACACAGTCAGAACTTAACCCAAGGGCGCCTTGGATCCCGTTTTTATGGTCTGTGCAGACCTTGATTGTTTGTCTCCACAGCATGTCTTTGAACTCTTTTTGTGTTTCCACTATAGCCAGTAGTTCAATTTTGGTCACACTGTATATTTGTTGTGTTATAGAAATTAAACTATAAATAATCACTGAGCCAAGTTGTTTAGAGATGGCGTCAGTGATTATCTCAAACTCCACTGAGTTATCAGGATAGGCCAAAGCTACATCCATTGCAATTGTAGCTTTTGCATTGTCAAATGCTGTTTGATGTACCTCACCCCAGCAGCCACAGTTTCCTACCAATGAGGTGAGTGGGGCAAGTATTTCACTACATCTGGCCCAAAGATCTTGATAGTGCTGGACCATGCCCAGGAATCTACAGAGGTCTTTGACTTATTTTGGCAATCCATTTGCAAGGGCTGCCTGCACTTTGTTTGGTTGCGGCTTTATGCCAGTTCTAGTGAGGATATACCCTAGGTATTCCAATTCAATAGCACAGAATTTTGATTTTGAGGCTTTGACTTGCAAGCCCACTTTTTGTAACCTGGTTAGTACTAACCTCAAATTCTAGGTGGTCATCAAGGTTTGCCTTGCTGATGCATAGCAAATCATACAGATAAATTCTCATTAACTCTAAGGCTACCATAAGCTTGGACATCTTTGCCTGAAAATTGTCAGGAGAACCTGAACTCCCTTTGGCAACTTGAGGTAAGAATACTTCCCCCATAAAAAAATGATTAAGCAGATTTTGGATGCATCAGGATCCAATCAAATAGTATAGTGTCCTATGTTTAAATCAAGGGATGTTGAAAAATAGAGAAACCTTCTAAAACTTGCCAAACTGTACTGATTCTAGGCAATTGACATGGTCTCCTAAACAGTTGTTTGCTTATCTCCCTAAAATCAGTTCTAAAGTGTACAGTTTTATCATTCTGTAGTGTTATAAATGTAGGGTGAAGCCCATTCTAATGTGGGGTGAAACTCTAACACTCTCAGTTCACAAAGCATATTAAATTGTTTGATTATTGCTTCTTTTTGTACTCTTGGTACTGGGAACAGCCTGTCATGGTATGGCTTAGCGCCTTCCTTTAGTTCAAAGGAGAAAGGTTCAGTATTCCATTCACCGAATGCTCTATCAAAAAGTTGCTCATATTCTGTGATCAACTCAGTATAATTATTGCTAACTTGATTGGAGGTCTGCCCTTTCATATTTTGCATCAAGGATATGAACTACTCACTGTGTCATGTCTTGCATACTACTAGGTTCATGTGCCATGCTGTTGTTTACAGCACAGGCCTTCTCCATTTTTACTTGGTCAGACTGTTGATGTCTCTTCTTGGCAATATGAGATCATCAATAGTTATTTCTTTTGATTGAAAATCCAGAACAATTCCCAGCTTTTTCATGATATTAGAACCAAGAATGAGGTCATACATTGGCTTAGTCATTCTTCTTGTCATTCTACAACCTCTGGTGTTACTCAATACTTTGTGCTAGTTGAATAATAAAAATTTGACTTTGCCCATTCCTCTTGGTAGGAAATTCCTATTCAAAATGTGCCAAAAGGTTGGCACCTGCATAGTCAAGTGGGGGAAATGCATGGAACTTCCTGTTCATAGAACATCAGGTCACTATCAGATCCACTGTCTAGTAGGATCTTGAAGTTCGTAACACTGGTGCGACTTCCAACAGGGTGCTCATGCCTGTATGGAACTTGATTTGCATTAGCTACATGGTAGCTTGCTTTTGCAACAACAGCAGTGACCCTTCCTTCTTTATCTTTGGTAAGGAGGTTCACACTATTGAGAAAGGCACCCCACAGCTTGGGGTCCAACAGTTTGGCAGTTATTTCATTCTCTGTTTCTTTTTATTTTCAAAGCAAGACATTTTGACCTTGGGTAATCAGGGTGATTTGAGTAAGAATTTTTATTAAGTAGTAATGTGTTTGTGAATGGGTTACACTTGTTGTGGTTGAGTTCTTCTAAACTTATCCATTACTCATTATGATGAACAAATGAGGATGGAAGTGGAAGGGCAATGCAATCCCTTTCATCTCAATGATTCCAAAATGAAACAAATGGATTTCGTCTAGGTTCTATACCATGCTGGTTTGTTTGTAGCCTCCTTTGTATTTGCTGTGATGAGGTAGATCCAAAGTTCTGGAGCTTTGTCCTTGTTAGGATTCCTCCTCACGTGGGAGTTTAGGATCATCCTTACTTGGTTTTCATTTTGTACCTAGGGGTACTAAATAAGACAGATTGTTGGCCTATCTTGTGTATGTATAGGTGTATATGATAACCTTTCTTATATTGAATCTCTATAAATGCAAGTGAGGTAGAATATTTTCTTCAAGTGCACCCACTTCTTGACACAACTTGAAGAATATCTTGTGGATAAATGAATATGATACAGTTACAATGGATTTAGTTAGAAAAGATATATTGTTGCCTGGGACAAGAGTGTTACAAACTAGCCTGTATTATATTAGCAAGGAACTCCTATGGGTTGCTTGATGCAACATGTGGGATAGAGCTTTATCATTGAGCAGGTAGCATGATCCATTCTGTTTTTACTTGTTTATTGTTGTGTATTGTTCTTATGTTTCTAATTGAAAAAATTCAGCCTTTTTCATCTCAGCCGTCATGATTCAATCTAAACTTTCAGTGAAGTTGGATTAATTTATATACAATACTGTATGTGATATCTGCTGACCAAATCTGGATATTAGAAGTAATGCAATTGATACAAAGGATAAGTTTGTTAGTGTGATAGAAAATTGTATAGCATGAGATGGTTAAATATGGTTGTGTCGTCTCAACAATTAGAGCTACACATCATTAATTGTTTGAGAGTAACCAATATCAGAGGAATGAAGAACTAGTATGCCTGATAAGTTTAACACAGACACTCGCGCTTCTTCTGTGTTCTTTGCAAGCTGGGTATGAGGTCCCTGTGTTATTGCTGTAATCACCTCTATAATCATATCACCTATAATAAATGGTTTGGTATCCTCCACATCATCAACACGTACTGCAATCAAGCACCATTCACCACCATGTCCCTTCAAATACTCAAGCTTTTCAATCTACACTGTATAAACAGCTTCATTCCTCAAACCCTTAACCTGTATCCTTGCTACTGCAAAAGGATCATATTATTTTGAAGCAAATGCTTCTCTTAATCTTCCAACCAGGCTTGTAATGCACAGCACTGAAAAGGATCACTCAAGCAGAGTTAATTCCAAACTCTTCAAGTTTTAGGTCTAAGCTGAAGAAGGACTTTTGCATTCAATGATAGTTATGATATCATCATGGACAAGCAATTTCAACATTGTAATTTAAACTCATTTCGATTCATCATCACAACACTTAGCATCAAATCCTTAATCATCAATATTCTTGTTGGTGTCACATTCAATTCTAGAATTCAAAGCAGACTTTTTTAGTTTTCTTGGCACTAAGATGTGACTGCTTATCAGTCTTAAGATGCTTCTCATCACCGCACCTGTATACCAAGGTTGTTTGATGTGGATCTACATACAACAACATACAACTCTTCCATGTAAAGCACTAAATGCTTTGCATGCCAGCTAACAGACCTACCTGCAATATCATTTGGTTTTCAAGGGACCAAGAATGCCCAACTTACCAGTTCTTTTCTGCCAGGGCATGACAGATAAAGCAAATGTTTAAAACAAACGAAACAGCCAAATAATAAATCAAAAAAGTGCCACCTCTATTTGTTTCAGCCTAGAACGGATGGGGAAGAAGGGGAGATGACATGTTTGCAATCACAAAGACAATTTTCAGCTGAATTGATTGCCTCTAAAATTTCAGTTATCTTGTGCACATAAGATGCACCATAGAAGAATGGTTCCATGTTTGCTTCAAATAAATGGCACAACAATCATGAATCAACATGACCTTTGGAGATGCATACCCAAAAATACCAAACACATTATGATTGCATCCTTTACTTGTTATCCTGTTACTGACATACTGAAGACCAAATGTTTCACTTTTGCCAGCAAATCAATTAGGTCATCAACTTTGGTTCAATAATCTACCTACCTCATGATATCACAATGCATAGGATCTTCTGAAAACAAGATGACTCTTCAAACCTAAACGGAAGGCCGTCTGAATGGACTCAGTTAGCTATTGCAACTGTAAGGTGGGAATGGTTTGACACACAATATCCACTTGCATTAGCTACCAATGCAAATAATAGATTGAATGCCTGATGGTGATAATTTCCTTTCTTCCACTCCTGAAGTGTGTAATTTAAGAAATGAATGAAGGCGGCAATCATTTTCTGAGATTTGCTGAAGCACTGCCTTGTGAGGTCATAAACTTAGGTGCAGAACCTTCTTGGGGGCCATTACTGAACTTGTCCATGTCAAATTTTGTTTGAACGCTAACATTAGTGCTACAAATTCACGTTTCTGGCATAATTTGGTGTCAATAAAGATGATCTACAAGTATGATCACTTTGAAGATGGCTGTGTTGCAGCATTCAATTTTGACTAGGTGATTCAATACTGTTATGGCATGCAGAAATCAGAAAACCTTGTTAGAGTTACATTAGTTGCATTGCCACCTTTGCTTCCCATTTATTTCAATTGTTGTCATAGACTTGTCATTCCAGATGCCTTCACCTGAGTTAAAAGGAGATGTGACATAGGCCAAGGATTTATTATGAGAAGCTAAGTATCTTTGAGGATACATACCCAAGGTAAACCCAACATAAAGCACATTTGGGCATAAAGTGCATCATCAGCAACAGTCCGATGCATCATCTTGGCTCAAATCCCACATGGCCAATTAAAACTTCAAGACTGACAAGCCTGCTGAGCTCCACATCATTTACCGGGATCATATAGAACAATATACACCTGCTCAGCAAGAATCACAGGGCCCTGTAGGCCACTGTAGACAGCATAATACAAGAATACATTTATATGTAATTTGCATCATGAACTCATAATAATTGTTTGGCATCAATCAGTACTTCTTGCTATCATTTAATCTCATAATCATAATTTTTATTTTCATCTGCTTGTAACTTTGTTTATCTACCCAATTTTACATAAAAATTTCAACCAAACATGAGCTTAGGCCAAACTGAGATACCTATTCTCCTGTTACATCAACATTATCAATGGGTGCATGGAGATTTAATGTGAAATTATGAGAATGACCAGAATTTGTCCTACTATGCCATATTAGCTATTATTAAACCACGTAACAATATCCAATATATTAAACATTTCATCTTAACAGCATTAAATCATTGTTGAATCTAGGTTTCCTTTGACCCTTCCTCTGTATGGAAGAAAGCTCAAAGGAATGGCCTCAACTTGCTTTTATAATCTCCTCCTTCCATTGCAAGAATATGGAGCATGAATACAATGTCTAAGGCATACATTTGTGCGAAGATTTCTGGGGTCAAGAGAGTGCTCTGTGGGAATATTGAACAATGTTCAACATTTACCTCCACCAAACTTAAGCCCCAACATGATGCAAATATCTTGGTTGAAAAATGTTATTGAAAATAAAACAAGTGAACTCATGAAGAAACCTATGTAGGATAGATGAAATGAGGATAATCTCACCTTTTTATACTTTCCACTCAGTCATGTTGTTGGTGTGTGACATGCAGTATCTTATGGAGGGTCTGCATGTATTTAAATGAAAACAAAAAAGTGAGCACATGAAGCAACATTTGTACAAAAGGAGATGGGAAGATAATCCCACCTGGTGATTACACAGTCTGCTGGCCATTATTATTTCTGAAGGGGGAAGGGGTGGGCATCAGCTCCAGCTTCATCCTGGGTGTGAGATTATGCAAGATCCTGTGAATGGTCTGCAAGTATTTGATTGAAACAAAAACAAGCAAGCACATATTGAAACATATTATAATGGTTTCATTGTGAGATGTTTCATACAATACTGCACCTACTCACAAGGTGGCCACAGCCACATTACTAACAAGACCAAATTGAAGACTTTGTCCATTGTTGCTGTGCTATCAGGGATATAAAATATTAGGCCAGCAAGAATGCTAAAGGGATACGTTGTTCTATAAGCAAAATGGCTGTTTATCATGTAGCAATGGCTCTATTGATTGTTTCTTTAAAATCAATGTTGCTTTGAATCTTACATCTTTTATCATCATATTATTTCACTCTAAGTTTGGTACTCTTTTTACAAGACCTAATCTGCAATCACAAGGATGCAGCCTATGGAGATAGGTGAACAAGTAGTATCACATGAATGGATTCTTAGAAAGCCATTCAAGAAGTTGGCACCATATTCTTGTAAATCAATGCAACAGGAAATAGAAGAACATGATGTTTAAATGAAATGCCCGCCACAAAACTATTTTCAGCATACTTGGTATTACACTATGGATTTATCAATTCCTCTGCGACCAAAAATGAGAAAGATAATTTATCCATAAAGAAAGAATAATGTGACAACAAGATTGAACTCATTGTATACCAGGCTGGAGTAAAAAGATATAAGACTGGGCCTTTAGAAAGGAATAGTATATTTGTCTGTCACCAGTCGAAACCGGACAAAGAAACCTTTTTGGTAATATATGTATCCATAGATCAATGGAAAGCTTATTTTGCTGGCTTTCTAAGAACAGGGGTTGTCAAAACAATTGTCTATGATCATGATCAATATAAAAATGGTTGACTCATACTATTTTGGTGACGCGTCATACTAATCTGCGTATGTAGAGCTAATGCCATTATAATACTTTCTTTTTACACGTTCTGGTGCGTTTTTACTTTTCTGTTGGGGAGAAAAGTCCTACTAAATCAATAATTTGATGTAATGTTGTCACATCATTTTTTTCATAATGAGCATGGTCAAGACAAAAAATGACCATGATCATGATCATTACATTAACTTTTTTAATTCTCGAAACTCTTTACGTCATCCCCTCTCCACTTGACCCATCAACGCCCCTGTCTGTCTGGAAATATCCCTAATGAGATAACTTTCTGGTAGTATTCCTTTCTAAAGGCCTACCATCTTTTACCAGTGCTCTGACAGTAGAAGCCAATATATCTAAAAGCTTTATAAATGTAATTTTCCTTTAGTAATATGCGTCAAGGTCATTGGCATCTGTGCCCGAGCGGTCTAAGGGGTTCGACTCAAGTTCGAATGTATTCGTACTCGTGGGTTCAAATCCCACCGGATGCATCTTTTTATTTTCATACGCCATCTCATGGCGCCTATATCAGAACAGGTCCGTTCACTGGGACGCCCTCTCAGGTCAGCATTTGTGCCCGAGCGGTCTAGGGGGTTCGACTCAAGTTCGAATGTAATCGTACTCGTGGGTTCAAATCCCACCGGATGCAGTAAGTTTTTTCAATGCATACTTATAACATTAACACCTATTTCTCCTAGGTATGATTATTTTATTATTTCTTCCAATACATCCCCAAGCTGCTGCCACTCACCCCCTTTGGTCGATTACCGTGCCATTATGACCTAGAAGAATCTCACTGAGTTAGCCAATAGAGGGATGTAAATATGATATACATTGGAACAACCTGTAGTGAAGGTGCACAATGCGGTGTGCAATTATTCTGTAGTTAACCTGTAATTGATCAAGCAATTCCAACTACAGCCAACAAAAATTGTGTCTTATCTGCCAGCAATTCATCCCTTCCGTAGTAAGTGGTAGCTTGCATGAATTCGTAAAGGATTGCATGTAATTCGTAGCTTTGACTTCTACTACCATGTAACATTGCCCAACCTACCCTGTCTCTTTCTTGTAGAACAACACAGTTCTGTGGATAAAGATGCTATTTGACTGCTTTTCCAGACTACCTGATCAGAAGCATGTTATGTTTAAAATTTATCCTCCAATAATGCTAAAAAAGGATAAAAAGATGGCAATTGTCAAAGTCTCTTGTCATGGTTTCGTGTTAAGTCCTTTGGTGGGGTCTAGAACAGCTGGGAACTATGAACCAAATTGTTCTTTACATTCAACTCTTGTCCACGTCTCTTAACTAAACACGGCGTATCTACTTACACTGCAACACGGAATAATGGCAAATTGAAAATATCTGCTATTGGGGTTGTTTTTTGATGGCATGATTTTGATGGCAGCTCAAATACTGTTACCTGTAAGGCAACACGGAATGCAAGTCCAACAAAGAACGGGAGTGATGGAGAGAGATACGAAAGCACAAATGACTGTTTTCGCCCTTGTTTTTGTATCAACCTTTCCATTGAGCCCTCTCGAGATATGCCCCTTTTGTTAAAATGACGCTCCTTCATGACAATTGCCACACTCATGTGCTGTAACGACAAAACAAATAAAGTCCCCATGATACAGATTGTCGAAGAATTCTCCCAAATTAAAACACCCAAAGTTACGATATGAAAGAACATGGGAAATGTCAGTGCAAGACAAATCTTAGAGGAAAAGAAGGCATTTGAATCGCTGCGTATTTTTGAATCAATGAGTTCTTGCACACTTTTCGAAGCTGCGCTCCTTCCTGGAATATCTTTTCCAAGAAATAGTGTCCCAGTCAAAATTGTGGACACGATCATGATCAAATCCCCCACGAATGATTGTAGAAGCATTTGAAAAACATCTCTGCTTATGCCTATGTGTATTGACGGTTCTTCCTTCTCTCCTTCAAGCTCCACAGTATGCCAAAGGTAGACTCTTAACAAACCTGTCATAAAGGTCAATTGAATAAGTCGACGATACGACATTAGCCTCCCATTCGAAGCAAAAAAACTACGACACGGCTCTCGATTGTACAACACATGACGAAGAGCCTCGGGCCGGTGCAGAACACAATCCATAGCGACTAACAGCCATTCGCGTTCGATGTATGGATCAATATCGTGGAGGCATGTTTGGCATGTAGTCAGCTGTATGGATCCCGGAGTGGAATATACCTTGTAGAGTGATGACGTTGGTAGCGAGCAGTTGGTGCAGATGTATTCGACCATTATTTTCACAGCACTAGATAAAATATTGAACTGGTTTCGCTAGGATAGGATATGATGGTTCGTTTTGCACGAAGCATTTCAGCACAGCCAAGAAGATAGAGTTTCGATCGTTTATTTGTCATCAGTAAACCTACCCATATAGCTGCCCCTATCCCGTTTAGCCTAGTGTATATTGGATCCGTAATTGCTGGCTGCTCTCACTAGAGAGAGCGTCTTCACTATGACCGCTGCTCAATATGGACTACCAACGTGTGTTTTATTGGTTCATTCTCCCAAATTCTTCCTCTGATCCCCGAAAGCCTCCTGAAGGCTCCCCTGAAAGCATCTTGCTTGCCCTGCCCTGCCCTGCCCTGCCATAGCCTGCCCTACCTCTATCTATCTACCTCGTCTACGAGAGCATAAGTATTAAGTATGACTACGATATTGCACAAACGTTAAACGTTAAACGTCACTCGACCGTCATCTTCCTCATGATAAAATATATGATGTAAGTACAATGCCGTACGACATCAAAGTGCTCGCATGCGTTGATAATTGTATAGTACGGTACCCATACGTATTGTACCCATCATAGACGTACTTACGTAGACGGTTGTCGCCCCTCCATTCCTCCGTCTTCATTATTTCACTGCCGCAGAGTAAGCGCAGTGCACAGCCATCAGCGCGTTCCGCCGCAGGTAATGGCAACGACCCAGTTTACCTAGAAGTTTGAAAATGTCCCAGGCGATTTTGCCGTGGTTAGCATCGACATCATTAATGGTGTGGTATGTCTTCAGTGCCACAGCATATGCATTGAATCCAACAGGCCGCTATCTCCTCGAGATGGGACGCCTCATAAGAGATCCTCAACTTCAACGATCGTCCATCGGAATGAATAGTGTCGCTACCCCTTTGCGCCCATCCGAGGAAACAGCGGCAACATATGATCATGACTTGGCTTCGTTTGTGCCTGCAACGCGGTCTTCGTCATCCGTATTCGACGGGCCAATGCCAACCCAGGCGCGAATAAATAGGTTTGAGCAAAGCAAGGAGTCTCAATATTACGCAACACTGGAGCCCCAAGACTACGCAACACCTGAAACCGAATACGATTTATTCGATGCGCTTAACAGGCACATAGAAGCCTTGGATGAACAGATTGAAACCTCCACGTCGTTACGGAGTGTCCTGGACGAGCAATTTTCTTCGGTTGAAGTGCAAACTGATTTCGATGATCCGGAATACATGTATGAGCAGATTGATGTTTCTTACACTGAAACGGAAGATCCCACGTTTTACGAGGAACCTGCTGACTTGCAGCAATCCTTTTCTGATGGTGCCAGCCAAATGACTTTGCCGTCTGTAATTGGAGACACAGGTTCGTTCGGGTTTTCAATAAATCAAGCCGACTTCATGGAATCATTTGAAACGCCACAACCTCGAAAGTCACAATTCTTATCCATCCAGAAACGCCGAGGGCCTCCTCCATTACCAGACACAATTGATCCTTATGAACTACTCGGCTTCAGTTACGAACATCCACCCCAGGACGCAGACGAAGTACGACGTGCCTACGTTAGGTGCGCCAAGAAATATCACCCGGACGCCATCGATCCAAATTCTACTAGTGAAGAAAAGGAATTGGCGGCATTAAACTTTAAGAGAATCAATGACGCATATCGAAAGCTTAAAGATCAAAAGACGCGATTGCAAAATGAATATTTCGCCACTACAATGGGTGGTGCAATGTATGAACCTCGCGGCAGCTCTCGTCACATCCGAAGGCCGTTCTCTCATGGGTATGATTTCGATGACTCGGGATCAATATTCTCTAGCTCTTACTCAGCGAAACATGGAACCAAATATGGAGAGACTAGGAGATTCTGGGAGAAGAGAAAGTCTAGTTCACAAGATGATTGGCGACAGCAGCATAGGTCATCGCACGTAGAGAACAAAGGGGGTCCTTTCAGAGCTCGTCAGGAAGTTAGACACAATTGCCATGTATCTGGACAGGACTACCCCCCATTCTTTTCTCATTGAATTTAGACACAAGGATAGTTTGCGTTGAAATAAGTTGAGTGTGCCGTTGCGTTCCCTTTACAGCTAAGATAAATACTGTACAACTATACAAGAAGTGATGAGTTTCTTTTTTTGGAATTAAACCTAACTTGACAATTGGTACCTTCTTGCAGCACAAGAATTCTAACTAAAATCAAAAACTGATACTGAAACATCTGACAGGCTACTACTGCATTACCTGGTTTGACGACACATTGGACTTGAGGATGACGTTGAGCTTCATGAAAGAAGGCACCGCACCGGATCGAGATACGTCAGTTAAGAAAGGAAGTCAGTGGTAACAGCTGGTCAAAAAGTGTCACGAACGTTAGTGTCGATGGAAATTGAAAATTCCCGCAGTTTTAATTTAAATTCAAGGTTTGTTAGCCAGTTGGCGAGGGCTTCAGAGTCCAAGATGGCGGTCAAAGGATCGTTTGTTGCGTTCGACTTCAAGGACTACCTTCAACAGAAAGATTACGTTGGAGCCTTGGCGGTCTTAGAGTTCGGTCAATGCGATCATTTGACCCGCGTTGACAGATTGCTATGGACTGCGTACTGTGCTGTCAGGCTCAAACATTACAATCGATCTAAGGAAGTGTACCTAGAGCTACTCTCTGGCAAACACGAAGATATCCCACCTGAAACTGGGCTGTATCTTGCAATTGTATATTTCTATCTCGGGTCTTACCTCGAGGCAGAAAAATCAGCCTTGGTAGTTCTTGAGGATTCAGAACTGAAGAATCGACTTCTTTTGCACGTTGCACGTGCATTAGACGACGAGACTAAAGTGGCCAAGTACCGTCAATATTTACGAAGCTCTAAGCAAGATGAACTGTCAGCAGCTGCAATCGAACTATACCGCCGTCACTACAAAGAAACGGCAGATATTTATGAAATGATGATTGCGGAAGAAAAAGATGATTTGGCTTTGAATGTCTATTTGGCAGAGTGCTATTTCAAAATGGTAAGAAGTTCGTTATAATGTGCTCCTGCTTTTTACCTGTTGGTTCGCGCTTAATTTCATTTCATTCCACAGGATTGCTACGACTTATCACTTGAAGCATTATCCGTTTATTCAAAGGTGTTTCCTGATAGCACAACTGTAGCGAATATAAAGGCATGTAACGTGTTTCGTTTGTGTGATGCGAAGGCTGCACAGGAAGTGCTGGAAACACATTGCGACGAAAAGACAATACAAGAAAACGAGCTTATTAGGCATAATATGGCTGTCTTTAAAGAAGGCGAAAAAGCTATAAAAGTATTTCCTAACCTGCTTGAGAGGGTTCCAGAGGCTAGATTAAATTTGGCGATCTATTATTTAAGAAATGGAGAAATACAAGCTGCTTCTGATCTTTTGGATGCCTTCGATGGCTTTTGCCCACATTCTCATGTTGTGTTGGGAATGTTGAATACCTTGATTGGTCAAGTAAAGCGATCCGAAGAGTCGCTGGCGAAGGCACAGTCTCATTTTCAAAGCGTTGGAAACTCACCTAGCGAATGTGATACAATCTTGGGTCGACAATGCATGGCATCGTCTTTGTATTTGCTCAAAGAGTATGAAGATGCATTGATTTACTTAGGCGAGTTGTCACTAATTTTCTTAAATTGGGATTTCCCGTTTTGTATGTCACCTTACTCGTTTTCACTCATATCACGTTGCCTATAACAAGACTCTATAAAGTCATATTTTGGCAATGATGACCCTTTCAACTGGAATTATGGTATGGCGTTAGCAGCTAGCGGAAAGTTTGATGAAGCGCTGGAGGTATTGCAAACTGTGTCACACGAGTCCTTCAAGAGAGATTTGGCGTACGTTCTTTGGATGGCAAAATGCTGGGTTGCCAGTGGTGCGCCTGAAAAGGCGTGGGAATGTCTCGACACAGATGACAATGCGACTTCTTATGAGGTGCTTCAGTTAATCGCAAATGAATGTTACAAGATTGGAGGGCATCAGTTTCTGTACTCTGCAAGGGGCTTCAAGGCGCTGTTTGATATTGATAAGTTCCCTGATTACTTGAACGGTCTAATTGGTGCGTCCGTTGGATTTTTTCGGCATCTCATGGTAAAAATGAATGGTTCTGCCATGACTAGAGTAGACTTGGACGACTTAACTGAAGTGATTGAAATGCTGGAGACCTCAAGTTCTCCGAAATGCCGGAACATTGCCAAGACCATCTTGGGGTGGAGGACTCAGCACGCTTGAGATTACAGAAGAGGACATTGTTTGAGATAGATCAGTCATGTTGGGCACATAACTTTAGCAGTTACATTAAAGCATACATTTACATTACAGGATTGTTTGCCATTATAGATGTGGAATCGAGTACTTCTTCCTTCTATCACAACTAAATCTCAAACTGGAGGACATGTCCGTCTTTCATTAACGTGTTGGTCGTTCTGTGGTGGGCTCTCTGGTGGGAGAAACCGTTGGTGGTCTCGTACATATCTGGGAAGAACTCCCACCTGGTGGGCATTCACTAGTCTCAATGCCAGTGAACTCAGCACAAAATGCATTCCTCGACTGAGGTGAATCGCAAGATGGGACGGCGTCACCAATCTGACAAGGAAAGTCGCAAGTTAGGGTCGTATTTACGCAAGAGGCCTTCGAAGGGTCGTTGTCACAGCTGCATAGAGCAAAGAGACCTTCGGTGTTGTAGCATTTAGTCATCAACGGATCCTTCGAGATCAAGCAGTCTCTGTCTCCTCGTTCTAGTAAACAAGACCCCGTGGGAAGCACTTCGCATGCATTTCTTTCATTACAAAATAACCCGTCGGCACAGTCAGAGTCATCATCACATACTTCATCCTTGGCATTAAGAAGTAAATATCCGGAAAGTGAATACTGACGCCCACTGTCGTCCTTGGACATACTTACGCCGTTTTTGAAGAGCACGTCGCCGCTAGACTCTTTATACATGCAAGGCGGGCACATCTTGATTGACTTTGTAACGCCGCTTGTTACATAGGTCCGTTCAAGATAAATCTTGTTTCGTCTGGGCTTCGCGTTACATGCGAGAATCATTGAGTCGCCTTCTTGCGCGTCCATCTCTTTCCATGAATTTGTCTGAAATACAAGAGTGTGTACTTTCTTTGACTTGTGCATGAGAATACGATCAGGATCATCTCTTTCGAGCATTCCTTGTTTTAGTGAAGCATTGTGGAGGAGCTGATCTCTTTCGTTTGTGCTTCTGCTTTCTGCTCCTACAAACAACGTCAAAATTATGGTGAATAGACCAATGCTGGAGAGTGAAGAAATAGTGACCGCAACAGAAAAATCTTGAGTGCCAGTTCATCATCAATAAAAATCTTCCTTGTGAACTTACCCAAATGCGACATCTTTTAGGTATTGCATTTTCAACAATCCTGACGCCTTGAACCTAGGAACAATGACAGCACACTCAAACAGACGCCTTCCTCTATCGATATCAGACGTTGTGACCAGATCGTAGCTTAGATGAAGGACAATGGGATGAAGATTTGGCGTCTGAGCAAAAAATGAAATAACACATTTTCATCAAACGATTAGTCTCTTGGATTTTGCAAGGTATTGGAGTACTGCCCCCATTCTCTTGCGAACTCAAATTGTATCGGATTTAAGTTATCAACATCGTTGGTTCCAACCATGCCAGAATAAAAGAAAGGCACGCAATTCAGTTGTCGTGCTGCCTGAAATAGCACTGCCCCGATGTTTTATGTATATACTAAGGTGTCGATCGTGTTGGGGCATCGCACTGGCATCGCAAGCAAAATCGACGGTTGATGCGGCGAAATTATCTCCCTGTATGGTTTTCATGGTATCCTTGGCTCTAGATAGATAAAACTTAAATTATGCATAATAAAAAATAATAATTGAGTTTATAGTATGGTATTGTACCATACCGTACGATACAGGTACGATACCATACCTTCATCTACCTGCCTCCATTGTTTCTCTCTTCGTTCTCCTCTCGTCACCGCATCGCCCTTCCTTTGAGAGCTCCCACAAACCCAACCTTAGCCCTTAGCCCTCTTCATCCCTTCTCAGCACTCGGCCAGAACCCGCCTCAGCCCTCAACTGATCGAAATAACTTTCCTCAAAGCCACCAACTCTTCCATATATGGCGATGGCACCTCCTAAATTAACAACGGTATTAATCGCAACGCTGGCGTTGACTTTTCACCTCTCGCAATTATTTGCATTCGCCTCCACCCTGACTGAAGAGTCATGCCTCACTCGTGGCTTTGACCCCTACAACCTCTCCTGCGAAACATGCCATTTGTTAGAAGAATCGACCACGCTTTCTTCGTTAGTTCAAGAATACAACGCCAAGCATTCAAAGGAACCCATTGATATTGTCCAGGAGTGCAGATACTGCTGTCAATCTCACAAATTCAACCCCGTGCTGCATCATGGTCAATCTTTACGTGGCAAATTTCGATACGCTCTGCTTACGTACAACGAAGGTTCGTTGGATCAATACGGTGAAATTAAAGACTTTGTTGATAAAGACTTGAACGATGTTCTCTCTTTTAAGGGAGAACATAGATTTCGAGTATCTGTCTCGGAGAAAATTGGTTTGGACGGAAACATGATGCAAATGATGATGATGATGGGTGGGGGCTTTCGAGGATTTGGAGGTCCTCCGAAACTCATGTTGTTTGAAAATGCAAAAAAGGGTGGAGGAAAGTGGAGTGAAGATGACGAGAATGAAGCGGGGGAAGTTATTACGCTGAGGGGTTGGAAGCGAGAAGATTTGAAAGATATGCTCATGACTTTGTTACCGAATGCTTGATGACATGAAGATGTGGTTCATTTTTCTGTGGTCTGTTCCTCATTACATTAAAGAGTGCCTACAAAACAATAGGTTGTGGTACTCTCTAAGAGCTCTCTAAGTATTATATGTGCTTGCGGAATCGCATGGACTTTCAAGAAATGTTGATTTGATATTTGAATGCATCACTAATATTACCAAGCGATCGATAAAGTATTATGTTATAATCAAGACTGAGATGGCTCAAACGAATCTTTACATCCTCAGTACTTTAAAAGCAACATGCGTCTACCTAAAGAAATCATATGGTGATTAAGTAACCTCGAGCTAGTTATCTTCCAAAATTCCCAAACTCGGCAAATTGATCATGAGATCCTCCACGGGTTTGCTTTTGCCCTTGCGGCTGTGACATGTTACTTGAGGACTGCCCGAAGTGATTGCCACCCTGCGCCATCATTCCAGGATTTTGCATGCCATTCATCGGTTGCATCTGCATCTGACCTCGGAATTGCTGCTGTTGTTGCATCATCATCATCATTTGATTATTCATTCCACCCATCATGTTGCCATAGGGGTTGCTCATCATAGCATTTCCTCCAACTCCCATCATCATCATATTGATCCCGGTAGGCATTGCCATGGCATTGTTCATCATCACTGCGTTGCTTGCCCCAAAGTTGCCATTTGGACTCATCATCATATTGTTATAGTTTCCCATGTTGCCATTCGGGCCCATCATCACGTTTGCTCCGCCTGGCATTGCAGCTGGCATGCTCCCACCGCTCATTGCAAAGAAATTTTGCTGCATAGGATTCTGGTTGGAAGCCTGAAACATAGACATAATGTCGTCGTTAGTCATTTTCTTTTGCGGTTGCTGCTCCTGCTGTTGTTGCTGCTGGGCCATTTGACCTAATTCTCCTCCATTGATATCGCCAACGGACATATTAGCGAACAAATCCAACACTGGCTCGTTGCTACCACTATTCGACGAAGACGCGGCCCCTGGCAAGTTGGTCGTATTGTTTCCTAAGGCGCCGGCCGACGTCGAAGACGCCACCGCGGCAGTCGCCTCGGGAGAATCGAAATCTCCAAAATCAAGAAGATCCGCCACGGGAGCGGGGGCGGGTGCCACCGGCGTCTTGACGGGTTTACTGCGCACTCCAGTATTGGAGGGTACACTCCCTCCCCCGCGATTCCTCGCCGCACGCTCCTCGACGCGCTTTCGCGCAGCATCCGATGGTTTACGAATGGATGGAACGGCGTGATTGCCCGAATTTCCGGCCGCGAGGCGACGTTGCACCCCGGCAATCACCTGTTGTTGTTCACCATCGGATGGATCGGAATGGTTGCTGCTGAATTCTGTGGGATCCATTTGATCTACGAGAGCGAATGCGTTGGGGTCGTAGAATTTACGGCGTTCGTATTTGTCTCGGATGAATCGCTCGCGGACTGGACCGGAGGCCGTGTTGCTTGGTTTGGCGACGTTGAGATGGGCTTCGAAGATCATGTTAACCTTCTTGTTGCCTCCATTTTCCATGGCGAGCACTTCTTTTTCTTTCCCTGTGGGTAAGGCATTTGGGTATTCCAATAATGATTAAGTTGTGCAAGTGAAATGGCAACCATTGAAGGCGAATCCTCAAGAATCTCGACTACATCATCAATTGCACAAATACTAACTCTGATCTACATAACTTACACTGATCCAAATTAATACTCCTCACGAAACTAATGTGCACCCCAATCGTCGATGACTCCCACTGCACTCCAAGCAACAAAAGGCGCCCATGGGCAAAGTTCCGGGAGGGGCGCCAGGTGGTGGCACGATCAGCGAGGCCCATCGGGGTTGACGCTCGGGACAATCGCTGCAGACTTGGTTTTCGGGGAGGAGCATGAGGGCCTTGAGGCGGCGCTTGAAGTCTGCTTGGGACATGGTGGGAGGATTCTCTTGCGGGTGAGATGGCGGCTGGTAGGTGCGTGCTGCCTTGCGTCAACGCGGAGGGCTGGTGCCTTTACAGGCAGGGTGTCATTGTGTTGTTTTGGCTGGCCAGCTGGTTGGAGCGTTGAAGTGACAAACGTCTACACCATGATGTGGACACGGGAAAACAGGAAATAGTAGTCCTGCCCACACAAAAGTCTCTTCAACTTCATTTTCAATTATGTCGTAAACTTCAATTGAAACCTAAATTGAGATTTTTGGCGGTCACTTTCTCGGTCTTTTCTCACCTTCTGACCAAGGAGTGATTTAAAAGCTGTGATGATACAACGGAATCGGTATAAATTGAAATGTTCTAACTCTCGGTACAAAAATCACTCCGACCTTCGTAAAAGTCTTCGCAACGGACGACGATTAGGGTGTTGCGTGAATAAATAATCACGACATTGTTGCGAAGACAGATCAACGGAGGTGGTACAATAGCGTTACAATACAATACTCGCTACGATACAATACATTACGTATTCTACCATTGGCAGTCCCCGGCAGCTTCTCACCTACGATACAGCTGGCTGTTGCATTGTTTTCACATTCCTGAGTGCAATGCCAACCCACCGACTGCGGTTAAGTATTCGTCTTCTCCACATTGGCCATTACGCGGTTAAATATTTCAACGGCTTGTCACCAATGAGTGCATGAATATTTTCGAGACTCAGTAACCAATCAACGTTTCATTTTCACGGGGAAATAAATATATTTCTCCCGACCACATAAGACATGGCCGACTACCAAGCAGGAGACGACTACAACGAATCAGAACCCGTCTGTGAAATCTACTCCTCCGAAGATGGGTTCACGGTCTTCGTTCAAGCTTTACTCGCGTTCATTGCGCTTGTAGCGCTATGGATCAAGCGAATGCACGAAGTGCCAAGGCGAGAATTCTTGACTTGGTTCTTGGACGTCTCGAAGCAAGCATTTGGAGCTTGCTATGGCCACGTGTTGAACATGTTGATATCGGCAATCATCGCAGACAACGTGAGGGGTAATCAGACGTTAAACGACGCGTGTGCGTGGTACGCCATTAATTACGTTATTGATACCACGCTCGGACTGGCGATCACAATCTTTTTCTTGAATGCATTGGAGAAGGTGGCGAATGCAAGGAATTGGACATCTCTTAAAGATTCTGGTGTGTACGTAGGGAGGGAGGGCATTATTCATTGGATACATCAGATGGTCGCATGGATCATCATACTGACATTGGTTAAAGTGATCGTTTGTCTGTTTATGTGGGTTTTTTCCGCGCCGCTGGCATACATTGGTGGAATATTATTTGAGCCTCTTCAGTCCAACATTCGATTCGAACTTTTGTTCGTCATGATATTTTTCCCTGGTCTTCTCAACATTATATACTTCTGGATTACGGACTCTTACCTCAAATCAAACAAACATAACACTGATGCCAATGGTGAGAATGGTGGGGGTGCAAATGAATTGTCTCCGGTGAAGCAGCTGGGGGAGTCAGTTACACCGTATTCAAGGATGGAGCCATCGGGAGATGAACTAAACGGTAGGCAGTCCGGTCACTTTCCTGATGCTCCAGCAAGTGCCAGCGGCACAATGGTGTAATTCTTCTCTTTTCTTCATAACACTCGAAGCAGAAATACAAATAAAGCAGTTTCTTGTAGTAACGTTATGCTAACATAAGTTGTAAATTTTGTATTTGATACTTGGAACGCTTTAAGACCTGTATCATACACTCTACGTTGTATAAAATCCCGCGCCACTCCTTTTGGTTCACCATGTCACAGTGGCTTCAAGACTGTGGTTGACTCGTAATCCTTGCTGGGGCCCACCACTCGATACTTTATCACGATTTCAGATGCAGACAAGCCATCTAACTTGACCCGAAAATCGGCAGAGTAGAGATCTTTGATGCACAGATGATCAGAGGTCGCCTTTACCCAGTAGCCATCGTCCGATTGCCGCGTCTCGGGAACAAATTTCAGACTTAAAAAGAGGTGAGCTCTTTTCCCTCCTTCGACAAAGTAAATTTCCAAAGCATCATATTTCGAAATGTACTCATACTCCCGAAACACTTCAAACTTTTGAGTCGGTGTCAGTTCGAAAAGTCCATCCTCTCGATACAAAACAGGATTCTCATGAAGATTACGTGATTCAATAGGAGCAGTAGCGTCATCTTCCTTCGTGGATTGAGGAGAAGTTCGAGAATATTTTGTGTACTTTACAGTCCCACTAACACGTTCTACTTTTTGTGTTTGCATGTGAACAATGTGTCGGTCGTAGGTCCAGTTTCCAAGGATGGCCTGCAAGATCAACTTGGGCATTCGTGTTCCATCCTGACCACGGAGGATCTCTTTTTGTAATTCCAGCGAGCATTGTCGTGAAATTTCTTCGTCTAGTTGGTAAGACGAGGGAACAACCATTCCTCCGAAGATATGCGTGGGACACTTGCCACCAAAACAGAGTTCAGCCAGCGAGTCCATATACCCTGGGTAGTCAATTCTTGGGAATTGAGCACGTGGGCTTGTTTTACGAATGAGCTGAGCGGTATCTAGTGCTGACTGTACAGTATATTCGTCCACTGACAGTCCCCCGCTCATCACTCCAGCTGCCAGCCTAGCTTGTAAATCCATTACTCCCATGTATGGGCCTCGATACTAGAAGAAAAATGTTAAAGGAGACTTGCTCAAATAGATTGAACTTGATAAATCAAACTCTCACCATTCCGCAGAATGCCAAACCAGGGAGAGATGGATGCAAAACATCCCAGGCTAGTGTCAACGGGCTGAATGTATCAGCTGGATCGTAATCGAGCTTTTCTAGTATGCTTGGAGAGAGAAAGTTGTGTAGATGAGGTGTGTAGCCTGTACAGCAAACCACAGTATCAATGTTTTCAATGGTCTGAGAGTTGCTGATACACAAACTCCCATCTTCATTCAATCCCGTCAGCCTTCCATGCACAACTTCTATTCTGCCCTCTCGCGTTAAATCCAGATATTCGTCACTAATTGCCACGAATGGCGGCTCGCTCCAGTTCGATGGTTCTCCCAGTGGTGAGCGTTGTTGTTTGTGTCCGGCGATAGAGCGCAAAACCTCATGACGTTTGCGACAACACTCTGAATCCAATTGCACAACTTCTTTTTGAGGAAATGGTTCAGTACGTCGATAAAATGCCAAATCTACAGGAAGAATGGTCATTGTTGCATCATGGGCAGTTGCATCTGAGGACTCTGTCAATTGCAATGACTCTAGCTTAGGAATCCAACGAGGCATCACCCAAGGTACGGAAGGTACTACGCTAACTACCCGTGACGCAGTCTGAGATAAATCAGCAGCTATTTCTAGAGCGCTGAATGATGAACCAATGACAGCAACGTTTTTGTTTCGCAGTGCTTCACAAGAAAGATATTCAGACGAGTGAATAATCTCGGGCTTGTTGTTACCAAGATCATTGCTCTGCTGTTCATCGATAGTTTTGGAGTAGTTCTCAAGAAAAGAAGGCAACCGAGGAGTATTAAAGAACCCAGTAGCTACAACTACACCTCCAAAATCTTTATTCGCTTTTATCTGAGTTTTCAGATCCAACCACTCGACGTTGTAGCAAGATTGACCATTCTTGAGAGAAAGACCCTCCGCGGCAATCTCAAGCTGTTCAACGTTTGTTACCTTACATTCAAACTGAAAATTGCAATTGGCATCCAAATAGCAATCTGAGTAGCTTTGCAAATATTCGTGCATTTCCTCCACGGAAGGAAAAGTGCTCGCACTCTCTGACCAAGGCCAATCCGAAAACCGACAAGTATATTTTGATAAATTGGTATGCATCCCGAACCACATTTTCCTCGCGGGGTGATCGTTAGATGGGTTGCTATCGTCGTCTGCGCTGCGTCGAGAAAATGCCGACGACGAGGAAGGAGTCCATGCGCCTCCGATCGTCTTGGCGGCTTCGAATATCGTGGGGCGTAGACCAGCGTTTATCAAGTGTCGAGCGGCGACGAGACCGGCTGTGCCGGCGCCGATGACGGCCACTTCAATCATTTGTCTCGAAACGAATGATCAGTTTTTATGCTGGACAGTACACCTTGCTTGTATTGGCTTTGGGTTCACAGTCGTATTGTTGTGACCTGTTGTGGCTCTAGAGAGACAGCTCTAGAGAGGGTTGTGCTGAGGCTGAGGGGTTGAGGGTAGAAAAGCTTCGAAAAGCATCAGGAAAAGCATCCCCCTGAAGTTGAGTGATGGGCAACAAAATTACTACCAAATACGATATTCACAATAAAACTCAATTCCTTCTTTTACAATTCGCTTATTTGTGTAATTTTACTGAGACCCCTTTGTCATAATAAATCAAACTTTTTACATAGGAAACACTATAAATCCAAAATATCTTTTTAAAAATCTATAATAATTTTATCATAACGCTAATGTTGTCCATCGGTTCCGAGTTCCCACACAACTTCCCTTTCTTCCCTCCTACTTCCTCCGTCAACTTTGACGTCGAGGCGGCAAAACAATGTCCACCGTCATGATGATTTCCAATTACGCTCGACGCACCGCCATCACATGCACTAGACGAATCGTCGTGGCATCCTCCACTCGAGGCATTTCTTCGCTATACATCCATCATCAGCCGAGAAGTAGCAAGACACAAGATGTGCCATCCTTCGCGTCAGCGTCCCCTTTTGCCGGTGGATCTGCGCCCGCCATGAGAAGCCAACGATGGCTCTCGTCCGGTGAACTTCCCTACCACATTGTCGTCGGGATGCCCGCTCTTTCCCCCACGATGGAGTTTGGTACCATTTCCAAGTGGAATGTTGCCACCGGGGACTCCTTCTCGGCTGGAGACTCCCTCGCCGTCATCGAGACGGACAAGGCGACCATCGACTTCGAAGCCCAAGACGATGGCGTCGTGGCCAAGATTTTGGTTCCAGAAGGAGGAGGAGAATTGGCCGTAGGATCCCCCATCATGGTTACGGTGGAAGATGCCGCGGATGTGCCGGCATTTGACAACTTTGTTGCCGATGCGGCTGGTTCGGGCCAAGAATCTGCCCCGCCTCCTGCTCCTCTGACGGCCGCTCCTGCTGCTGCGCCTGCGTCAGTACCGCATACTCCCGCTGCCGATCTCCCTTATCACATTGTTGTTGGGATGCCTGCGCTATCGCCAACAATGGACGCGGGGACTATTTCTAAATGGAATGTTTCGGAAGGAGACTCGTTTGCTGCCGGTGATTCTATTGCAGTGATAGAAACGGATAAAGCATCCATGGACTTTGGTAAGTCTTACCGTTGATGTCCAGATGGCTTGAAACCTGCTTGTCATTTTCTCGTTCATCTTTCTCACAGTTCATGACACTTTTGATTCCTGTCTCCGTGTCCTGTGTAGAGGCACAGGACGATGGTGTCGTGGCGAAACTGTTAGTCCAACCGGGATCAGGAGAAATATCTGTCGGCGTTCCCATCATAGTCACGGTGGAAGACGAGGCAGACGTCGCTGCATTCAAAGATTTCGTGGCGGGATCGGCACCCAGTTCGTCGGCCACTGAGGCATCGGTCCCCCCTGTTGTATTGGAAGAAACGGCAGCCCCTGCCGTGACTCCGGTGGCCACCTCTACCCCTGCATCCACACCAGCAGTTGCACCGGCGGCAGCTGTAGTAACCGCACCGCCACCAGAAGTTTCGGGTGAGGCGATTTCGTTGGGAGGCTCTCCATGGGGGAAGTTGGCAGCAGAGCGTTCTCCTTTGGCGAAAGCGCTTGCTGCGAAACAGCAACAATATATTGACAAGTACGGGTCAACGGGTCACATCCCAATTGTTTAAGAAGTTTTGTGAAGTAAAGAACCTGGAGGTTCGGTTATCTCTATGGAAATTGCTGAATGTTTTCAATTGAAATCTGAGTTACATTAACAATTGATAAAATGTCTCTCTCTCTTTTCACCTAATGTTCTTGATGGTGAAATATCGACTCATCTTGCTTATATTGATGACTGGTAATTAATTTTCTACACTGAAAGACTATAACAATTGCATTAGGTTCGATTACAGATGTGTCAAGTTGGTGGCATGGTCACCATCTCGTTTCCTGAAAAGTTACTTGAAGCGTGCGTTCAGAGGGGTAGACTCAACACAATTACATGCACATCTGATGTCGTGAAGGCGAATGGGGAAAGATCTGACAAGTTAATGTAGCATGAACTGTTCGTGAGTAATAAAGGAAATCAATAAAAGCAATTCAAACAAAATGACAATAATGGTTTATGTTACAGAAATGTGTGAGTGGATGCATTTATGTCCTAACTTCATTCTCTCTAGCAGCTTAGTTCATGGTGGCAATTTCAGCAGCAAGGTTCTCAGCAGACATGCCGAGTTCCTTCATGACAATATCACCAGGGGCAGAGAAACCGAATCTGTCAACACCAACAACCTTGCTAGCATACTTGTACCATGGAGCAGTGACACCAGCCTCCATGGCGATCCTCTTCGTGCAAGTAGACGGGAGAACACTTTCCTTGTAGTCATCAGATTGGCGTTCAAACGCCTCAACGCAAGGCATAGAAACAACACGGGCTCCTGGCATGTCTGCCGCAGCTTTGAGTGCATGTTGAACTTCGGATCCAGTGGCAATAATGATGAGGTCAAGATCACTGGTCTCCTTCTTGGCAACATATGCTCCCTTGAGAGCTCCCTCACGGCGTTCCATTGCTGGCATGGCAGTGTTCTGTGCCAAGTTCTGACGGGACAAGATAAGGGCAGTAGGTCCGTCCTTGCGGGTGACAGAGGAGACGTAGGCAGCAACAGTCTCTTCAGCATCTGCCGGACGGTAGACATCAAGGTTGGGGATCACACGAAGACCGCTGACAGTCTCAACAGGCTGGTGGGTAGGACCATCCTCACCAACACCAATGGAGTCATGGGTGAGGATGTAGGAGACACGGTTGAGCTCAGCAAGGGAGGCAACACGGATAGTAGGACGCATGTAGTCAACGAAGACAGCGAAAGTAGATCCGGAGGCCTTGAAGATTCCGTGGTAGGCAATACCGTTGAGGATGGCTCCCATACCGTGTTCGCGAATACCGAAGTACAAGTTCTTTCCAGCATAGGTCTTGTCGAATCCAGCACCAAAGTTTCCGCCATCATTGATGTAGTTACGGGTAGATCCGTGAAGATCGGCAGATCCGGAGATGTAATGGGGGACATTCTTTGCAATTTCTTGAATGACCTTGAAACCAGACACACGAGTGGCCTCAGCATCAGATCCCATTTCGGGGATGGCCTTGATCATGGCATCAGCAGAGGGAACAACATCATTGACAGCGTTCTCGAGCTCGGTTGCTTTCTCGGGATTGGCTTCTTTCCAGGCCGTGTATGTTGCTTGCCATTCATCATAGATTTTTTGGTTCTTCTCTTGCACACCCTTGAAGAAGTCACGAGTTCCCTCAGAAACAAACCACTTCTCTTCAGGGAGACCAATGTTGGCACGTGCCTTGTCAACGTACGGGACGCCGGCCTCACCGTGAGCAGCGTTGGTTCCCTCGGTCTCTTCCATGCCCTTTCCAATAATGGTGTTGCACTTGATAAACTTGGGCTTTCCATTGTTGGATGCCTTCGCAGCGGCAATGGTCTCCTCGACGACATTAAGGTCGTGTCCGTCAATTTCAAAAGTCTCCCATCCGTAGGCCTGGTAACGCTTGATGATGTCCTCAGACTGAGTGTATTCGGCCATCTTATCAAGAGTAACTTCGTTAGAGTCATAGAGAACGATCAGGTTGTCAAGCTTTTCGTGAGCGGCGAATTGCGCAGCCTCGGCAGAAACTCCCTCTTGGAAGCAACCATCACCGGCAAGGGCAAAGATGTGGTGATCAAAGATCTTGTGGTCCTCGGTGTTGTACCTTGCGGCGGCCATCTTCTCACTTACTGCGAATCCGACAGCGTTCGACACACCAGCACCAAGAGGTCCAGTTGTGCACTCAATTCCTGGGGTGTTGTGTTCGGAGTTGGGGAATTCAGGGTGACCAGGAGTCATGGAGTGATGCTGACGGAAGTTCTTGAGTTCTTCCATGGGGAGGTCAAAACCGGCAAGGTTGAGCCAGGAGTAGAGGAACATGGAGCCATGGCCAGCAGAGAGAATGAATCGGTCACGGTTGATCCACTTGGTGTCTTTGGGGTTGTATTGCATCTGATGACGTTTGTATAGGATTACAGATTCTCATGTTAGAATCTTCCGTGGTCATAAATATAAGTATGCAACTGTTGGTGCCAGAGAACAGTGCAATCTTACCTGCGAGCCATAAAGAACTGACCCGATCTCGGCACATCCAAGGGGAAGACCCATGTGACCTGAGTGGGCTGCAGCAATGGAGTCCATGGCAAGACCACGAGCTTCGTTGGCTGCCGTGGCGAGGGCAGCCATTTTGTCAACCTCGGTGGCGGCTCCCATTTTGAGGCTGGAAATCTGAACGAAAGTTGATGGTGCTGAAGTTAGAGGCGCACGGACAAGCATGCATGGAGAGTGATAGAGTCAACATGAAACGAGGCATCAGAAACCTCAGCGCCGACCTCATACTTCTGCCGTCAATTGTCGAATCTAACACCTGGTCACTTAATGGAACAATACAAATTGCATGCGATGATTACAACGAATCGAAAAACCAAGGATGCCAACAACTTCTCCTCCTTCCCAAAAAGATTAAAACCCCTACGTAGAACTAGGTACATGCCCTCGGTGCTAACTGACCTGACGGACGCCGAAGCGAGAAGAGACACGAGCCGATGGAACGGCGGAGAAACCCTCGACACCAGCGGCAAGGGCCGTGGCGGCAATAGCGAGCATGGAGAACTTCATCTTGGATTTGGTTGGTTGTAGTGAAATGGAAGAAATGGAGTGAATGATTCGCCGCGCTAGATATTGTGAGCCGTACTGGTAATCAGTTGACGCGTTCCTCGACGAGGAGAGGGAATACGACGTGCCATTTGCACGATGGACGCCAAACACAAGTGCGTGTTCCTTGACATGTATCTGCGTGGAGTTGTGGTGTAGGGATCTTTAGGATCCCATCACATCTTACCTTTATTAAGGTTACGAATCCATTAGACATATCATGTAAAAACGCCAACATTTTTAAGGTGAAACAAAGGGACAAAGACATCACATGAATGATCTGTCAGTCCGTCACCGCCCGTATTCTCAAAGGAATCGGTATAAAAAAGATTCTCATACGGCCACGTACGTAATAACTCCGTGGCTGACGCACAGCACCCTCTTAATGACCCTTCTTGCCAATCGCAGCCTTGAGGGCTACGATATTGTACCGTACTGTTTCGGGGCACATCACATCATACTGGCAGCATAATGGCCGACCTATTTCTCTGCAAATCTTCTGTGCACCTTCTGTCTCCCACCTACCATACAGCCTTGCTGTCTACACACTAAAAGAGGTCATCTATTTGGAGCATCTTCACCATTGTAATGAAACCATGTCCCAGCCAAAAGCAGCATTGTACTCCATACAATGTCGCCCACAATAACATTTAAAATATATAAGCCCATCCCCTAAATCCACTGTGAAGCAGGCCCTGTAAGTTCCGACAGCACATTATGCCCTAAAGAGCCAACCATGCAATAGGCCCTAATGCCTGACTAGCCTGACTACACAGTGCACCCTCCCTTGTCAGAATGAGACAGTGCCAGTTACATTTCCATATGCAGCCAGCGTCAGGATCTTAACCACACACCCTACCACCACAGAGACGTGAAGCAACTGTTGCAATTGAGAGCCTGTTATTTTTTATATAGTGTGTATTTCAAATTTTTGGTTACATATGTCGGTATGAACCACCGTATTTACTACAATTTCAAAGATGCCCCAACTAGCTGACTCATGTTAGTATCACCACGTTACCAGAGAAAATCCATGCATGGATCATCACTCTCTCCACGTTAAAGTTTATCCAGTGTGATATTTTTCTTACTCATAGCATACTTTTCCTGTGCGAAATTTCCTGCCAAACAATACCCATGTAGAAAGTTGGAATTTTTTGTTGGTTGTCCCTGTAAGTCAGGTGTTAGAGTGTCGGACACTTGAAAGTTCCAAAGAATAAGTATTCAAAAGTGGATGCTCTTGACCAATGTTTGTGCAAGAATTTGAAAAGGGAGTTACAAGAAGGCTTCCATGCATGTTGCCACTATACCACCATCATCTCCTACAGCAATATGCAATGTATAAGACAATCAACCTCTGTTATATCACAGTGCTTGTAGAAAGAAGACAATCAGTGTGCTTGAGTCTCCATTGCACCAGCAGTCACCTGATATCAAACACTGGAACACAGAAAAAGGATCAGCACTGCAAAAGGCACAAGTCCTTGTACTGAAAGTGTGACTAGTCTTCAGAATGCAAGACCTTTTGCAAGTGCAAGTATAGAAAAGAGGAAAGCCCATGCATATTAAAAATCATCTGTCAAGGAAGTGAAAGCATTTTTCAACAGCAAGAAGAATCAGAGAAGAAAACATCAAAGTAAAAGTGATGCACACAAATATGGTCTTCAATGGTAGAAGGTAACTTGATCTTGTCTTGTGAGTTTGTTTTGTATCACATAACATTTGACTCACAAGTTTTCGTATCTTTTACATGCATAGAGAAAAAGTTGTGAAGAGACCATGAACGCAAAGACAAGGAGGAAGTCATTTGGTGGACAGAATAGCATCAGTTACAATTGAATTTGAATGAGAACTACCATGCTAAAGCGATTGCATCCAATCATAGTAGTAATAGCAAACAAATTAGGTTCTTTCAAAAGCAGCACATGCATGCCATCTCTGAACTATCGAGACATTGTAAAGGAAGTTAATGTGTTTCTCATTCAGTGCAATTGACTTGTGCTGCTCATTAACTATATTCATTTTGTACACTTACCCAAAGCAGATTGCAAATGCAATGCTTGAACAGTAAAGTAGATGATGAAGCACGACAAGAAATCAATCACAAAGAACAATTAACATACAAACAGAAATCTCATTCAGAAGCAATTGAGCCAAGAAATGCCCATATCTGTTAATGAATAGACAAAGTAGGTGTGATACAATTTTATTCAATGAGCTGATTGACAAAGTCATTGATGCATGGCAAATGGTTTGGATTACAGACAAAGACAAGCCAAAATTCAGGGAAATAGCTAGAGGGTTAGCTGACAAACTTACTTTAAAGAAGCCAAAGGTTGATTCACTAGTGGATGAAGTAAGAGGTAAGCTAGTTTAGTAACAAAATTAAAAAGGGAATTCATAAATGCACAATGCCATGTGAGTGATAGATACTTAGAAGGAACAATTGAATTATGCAATTGAAGAGATAAATCTTACTAGGACATGTTGAACGTTTAAGTCATTGAATTTTAACCTGAATTATATTTCATTATAGGTGCCTTGTTCCCTCAGAAACTAATTGAACCTTTTCTGTAAAGAAAAAGAAAAAACTATGAGTAGTTTGATATTCAAATTGTGCTGGAGATTCTACATCATACACCATCATCTGTTGTGTCTGCAAACATTAAATAGTTCTAATACTGCTTCCAATCATAGAGTAATTCATGACATGCCAAGTGTGTGATTTGTTCATGCAGGGTATGCCATTTTCCTAACAGTTCAAAGGCACTCACCACATGCCATGTTGGCAGTGCCACAACTTTCTTATATCGAACCAGCCAATATGAGACATCCTCCATAGTATGAATATCAACTGATGCTGGTGGTGGATACAGACTGTTGTGTTTTGGCATCAATTCTAGCAGTGATTGATACATCATAATAATATTTGTGTCAAGTATTCTGACATATCTGAAAGAAAGTTGATCATTCCTTTATAATTGGAGGTCTGCAATGGTAGAGACATATCCAAGTAATGCAAATTCAGTTGACCACATGCCATTTGTTGATGCATTGACTTTATCAAAACTTGCAAGCAGAGGTATTGTCATGCTGGACTCATGCAAGATAGCACAAAGTTTCAACAAATATTGATTGAAAAAAGCAGACATACAGCTGTTCAAACGTTTGGGATGAAAATCATGTCAAACAGTTCAGGGAATCTGTTGACAGCACTTCGTAAACATTTGATTTTGAGTGAATGCTAAACAATGGAGCAAAACATTGACCAATGTGTTGGAGGTTGACCTTGCCAAGAAACCGTGAATTCTTTGTATGTCAACAGACATAGATATAGATGGCTTAGAAAAAGAGTTTGGTCTCACTGCAATGCAATAGTTAGATGCTTGAACAATAGATACATGCCTATGATTGCCATCCAAGACTGTATCTAGACCCTAATTCTTTGTCTTTGTAGTGGTTCAAGGCAATACCTTGGAATTATTGGTACACCTTCAGCTAAAAAAATCTACCATAATATCTTCAATTTCTCCACTGACAAGTGACCATTGGTATAGGAGATGCCAGCGTACTGCCATAAATCGGTCTGTGGTAATTTGGTATACAGAAATGTTGTCGTTGCTTTGTGTTAAATCAATCCTTCAAATAGATATTTGTCTACCAATAAGATGACCAGCTGGAAATGCAATGGAGTATGGTTATTATGACTTCATTATTGACATGACAGGGATCGTTGTGATGAGACATCAAGGAATTGAGAGATTTCACTTGTCAAGAAATTATGGTCATGTTTGTAGAAATGGCAAATGACATGGATCAATTTGTTAAATATCGCGATATCTACTGCTGGTGGATTGCATTCTGAATATGACAAAGTGTAGCCATTTGATGAACTGCATTCTGGATTGTTCTATTGTAGTCAAATTGACATTCACTAGACATTGTCAGCTGTGTTTCAATTCACTGCAGAGCCTGCATTTGTATTTCAGTGTAATGATACTACCAAAGCAGCCTCTCATCTATCAAGTATTGGGGATACTTGCAATCAGCTTTATTCTGCCCCAAGGATATGATAGGATTACAGTCTTTGTAAAGGGGCAAATAAGAGTATTGTTTAGTCTTAATGAGTCAAAAAATATGTTTGTCTACTATGTGATGAGTGTAACAAATGTAGTTAATCAGGAATTTGTGTGCCTGTAAGGGAGAAAAGACAAGATGACATCATCATTACAGTGCAACAATATCACAGGATTATTATACAATGAGCTATATATGCAGATACCCGTGATGGTATGTATCATGTAATAAAGTTCTTTATGTTAAAGTTTATTCATCTGGAAGGTCATGCTTTAGACACAGTGTAAAGATATAAATAGATATTACCCATGACCTCAAAGTCGGTTTGTACATTAAATTCATGCTAATATGTTTGATGGACAAAGGTCTAACAATCACCCAGATACATTATGAACCAAAAATTTCTCTGTGACAAAAAAAACACCAACACCCCAGTTCTGCAGTCCTCCACAAAGCATGGTGGAAAAAGTCACCTAGACATAAAAAACCACCAGGACTGCAGAACAGCACCACCAATACTACTGCCAGCCAATGCACCAACATCCTGGGTAACATGATCTTCTACAGCATCACTTGTCACATCTGAGTTTCCATGAGCATCTACATCACCAAAAGCATCTACAAACTCTTCCTGCACAGCATCCTCCACAATAGCCACTCTCCTTCTCTTATTCATGGGACTTGCCTCACTTGATTCAATTTGACATTCCAGCCACCACGCTTCCTATGATCTGCCTTGTTGTAAGCCGTACTGGGAGGGAGCTTGGCTTTATCATGTATGCCCCACTTCATTATGTCACTCCCAGCCGTTCCCTTGACCAAGTCCCAATAGAATACTTACTCAGCTGACCCTCATCCTTGGCCTTCTTCCAAATGTAACTGTCAGTTGACTTCAAATACTCTGTTGCAGCAATAAACGAACTTTGCACAAAAGACTCATCAACACCATCTGGAACTACCGACCCAGGTGCCTCTTTCATCTTCTTCAAAATTGGCTTCCTTTTTGTATCAAATTCAGCACACTAATGCTTTGTTAACTCACTACCCTTCATCATGTGAAATAGCTTTATCTTGTATGTCTTGTTGTTGTATACCACAGTCTTTCCCATCAGCCACATCCTCCATCCATTCATACGAGTGGTTTCTGCCGGAAAGGAAAAGTTTGGAGGGACACAGTAAAACTTACCCTCGATCAAGAAGAGCTGCTTCCTCACCTCCTCTGAAAGCCCCTTAGTCAGACCTTGGGTGTGAGATAGATACTTAGCATCTGTAGTACAAACAAATTTTGTAAGTGTACTCATGTTCAGCTCATGTTCAAAAAATATGACTCACATACGTTGTGAGTGTATCTACATGTTTTAAGTCAACTAACAAGCTGTATGTAATAAGTCATTCCCACACAAATTCACACATGGATATTGCAAGAAATTAGTTGCCATTTTTTATGTTCATTGAAGTTGATACATGTAAGTTTCTACTTCGAGAGCGATAACTCAAAAAAAAGCACTAACTTTTCTTACCTAAATTTTTTTCATTAACTAATCAAAGTTTGTTGTACTTTGTATTCTGTTGCATTAGTTGTCGGGTAAGTACAAATCTATGACACGTGCCAAACTTTGGCAATTAAATTAGGCATGTTCTTTGCAATTTTGAATTCAGTAAATTTTACTCAATTCGGCCTGTATGAGAATAGAACCCTTATTTTATATGGTTTTTGTGATTTAAGTACGCTTTTTGTGTGATGTGCAAACAAACGAATTTCCTGATGCACACGCACCCTGTGCACACACTGGCCTCTTATACCAAAAACCAACATGGCAATTTTGCCATTGCCACAGTCAACGCCTGTGATCTCTGCCCACAGACGGAATCTAGAGCCGTTACCATCATCGCTCTGCTGCAAGATAGACAATCAGAGGAATGCAGATGCAAGGTATGAACGTCATTTCTTTTTCATTTTTTCATTTGATTTTAAGGGATAACATTTTCAATTGAATAATTACTCAGCATTTGCGCCATGGCCAATATCTGTGCTCCAAGAGTCAAGCTGGAGAAGCCGCCAATATGATCCCCCTTTTATTAGAAGGAAAAATTATGGGGAGGCAGGCGCACGGTAAGAAAACAGCCCATGCTGTTCTTTTTGCTTCTGCACTGACCATTTTTGTTTGATTCTGCCTGACCATGCAAGTGCTGACATCTTATCCCTCAGGCTTAATCTGGAGACTTGGCCTCTGCAGCCTCGCTTGGATGCCTGCTGCTAAGAATGAAAAGGAACAGGGGCAGGGAAAGCGCAATGTGAGAATAATGATGTTTTTGTTTTTGCTTCATTTCTTCATTTAATTTTTGTTTACCAAAATTCTTATGCAACGCCCATCCCACTGTTGAAATTTCAGTCCGCAGACTGAATCCGGAGACATGACCGCTGCCAGCCCACTAATGACAGTGAAAAGGAACAGGGGGAGGTAAGAGCAAGATGATCCCTTGATTTAATTTCAGATTACTTTTTTGTTTCACTCTGCCTGTGCCATTGTTACTAAATCTCAGCCCACAGATTGAATCTGGAGATGCCACCACTGGCTGCTCTCCCTCATATATCACCCCGCACACAACAACAACAATATAGAAACCTGGGACCAGGGGCAAAAGGTGAAACAATGATTCATTTTTTATTTTTACATCGATTTTTACGGCAGGTCACAATTTATTCATTTCAAGTAAAAAGCTACCCCCTCCCTTCATCACTTACAATTGAGTTGATTTGTTAAGTAAAACTAAGTTAATAAGTCAAGTTAACATGATATGGATTTTATTGTAATATAATATTAGCACTTCATATTTCTATGAATAAAGTACTGCAGTGATGAAAGTGGTCATTGCTGATGAATGTCAGTAGTGACCAATGAAGTCTGTATGTTGTAACTTGTGCGAATCACAAGTAGCAACCTAAAATAGGGATAAGTGTTGACACATTTGTTTTGTTTGTAATTACTTTTAGACAGTGTCGGGAAATACTTACAACAAAGTAACTAATAACGTACACCACTGTGACTTTCCATGATACTTTCCTAGCACTTTTTTGTTACTATACTTACGATAAAGTACATAGCATTACACCCACCCAGACGGAGTTTTGCACTCTCAGACACTATACATCAATCTTGCCATCACAAGGAACCTGTTGCACTGGAAGAGGAGGAAGAGTAGACCCAGAGACTTGGTCAATACGTTTGATGAGAAAATTCTCCATGTCCCTTAACCGCTCATCCAATATTGATGCATTAATCCCACCATCCACCTTCATCTTCTTGTCAACGGCATTGCCAACACTCTCTTCAAGACACTGCCTGAAATCCAGCATATCCCCCTTCAAAGAAACAGAGGCATCATTGAGCTCCTTGATATGACAGAGATGTTCAACATGGGGTGGAATTCCCATGACGATTGGAACATGATTGTCCATTGTCAAGGAATTCTCCTTCAATTCAACATGGAGACGGCTGCTTAGAAGAGGTATGGAGTTGAAGGGACAACTGGGATTATCTTGACAGATCTTTAAAATCCAGTCAGAGTCTAATACAACAGAAGCAAGCGCAATGACAAAATACCTTGGGGATTGTGATCAGTGTCCTCGTGGGACAACAGAATCTTACCAAAAGTCCACAAATTCCTTCCAATACGAGTGGGTCGTTGGGATCCTTCCAATGTGGACAAGGGATATTGAACTCTGCAGTCATTGCATCCTTCAATGTCAACAGCTGCCCTAAATAATAATCCCCACCAGAAGCAAATCGAAAATTGATATCAAGAATCTTCCCCATGCTCCACTCTCCATGGCAAGCAATAGATGTAAAAGTGGAGGATATGTGGTATCCAAAGCCGCATGTGTGCCACTTCCTTTTTAAACTCCATGTGTGCTCAGATGAGACAGTCTTGCATTGTTCTTGATTGTTTCTGCATGGCGAGTTCCCATCTCATGAACATGGCTTGCAAAGTTCTGGGCTGCAGTCCTGTACTTTGAGCCAGGAGAAACAAAGAGCTTCTCATTGTTCTCAAGAGCCTCAGCATTTATTCTGAGATAGCAGCCAAGTGCAGTGAAGACACAATAGAGAGGCTCATGAGGGTAAGAATAGCAGTTTTTTTCTTGTGCAAATTCTCTGGTCTTGTCCATCTTCGTTTCATAATACTTGAATGTGATTGAATTGGAGATGCCACGTTTGATACTGTGGAGCGCAATGCTGTCCACGTTGATGAGCTGGCCATCAGGTGCCACATCAGAAGACAAAAGCACCAAACAAATACATTACCTTCCTCCACAGCCCACCTCAAAATCAGCTTGAATTGGGTGCTGCTGATTGCATCTGCCTCCCTCTCATCCACATTCCCCTTCTTTTTTTGATCTGTGATCTCTTTCTTGTAGCAGGCCATGAACTTGTCCATCTCTGTATAAAAGTGCGTGGATAAGCAACGGATAGAAACTATTTCACCCCATTTAATTGCATCAAAAAATTACTAATTTGGGAGGTGCCGTAAAATTTCCCCCCTCTTTTTCATTTTTCAGATCTGCAAGGAACCCAAGGATGTACTGTGGGTTGAGCCCAGAGTAGACAAAGTCATACTCATCAGCATCCCTAAAGTAGAGGCAGGAATGTGCTCTAACTTCAATGGTGACGACACGAACGGAAGCATCTTCAACATCAGGGTAGTTCTCTTGGGGCCACTTGATAATGTGGCGGATGTGAGCACCATGGTCTTTCTGAACTGCGTTGGACATGCCTTCATCTTCAGTTGTAAAAATAGCGGAGCAGTGATCTTCAAAGAGACGGCCACCAGAAACTATGGGAGTGCTGTGGTTGGTGTATCATTGGTGCGGCAAAATGCGACCACCATTTTGCTTGCCACTGCGATTTGTTTGATGGGAGGACATGTGGGATGATGAGTGCAGATTTATTGGGGGTCGTGTTGGGCTGTTGGAGGAGGTGATTCCTTGATGGTGTTTCGATTTGTTGATGGTGTTCTGATTTGTTCAGAGGAAAGATCATGGAGTATTGTGGGGCTGCTAGTACATTAGTTGTTGTGTGATATGAGCTTTTTTGATGATGGGTATTTGTTGGTGTGTTGGAGGGTGCGTTGTGCAGTCTTTGGGTGATATCTGTGATTCAACATAATCATAGGACTTTCCTATGATTTTGAATTAATCTAAAGATCAATTGTCTTTACATAATATAATAAGACAGTAAAGTCGTAGCTTAGATTTCACAAAATCATAGGTAAATCTTATGACTCGCAGTCTAAAATAGTGATGTCACCTATGATATTGGTAATGGGTTAAAGAGACTAATTTTTATAAAATTTCTTTCTCTCCTTATATTACATCTTTATGATTTATTCCAAGGGAAATTCTGGTAAGTGCTGGACGCTGTGTGTGTTGTGGATATGCATCTCCTAGGATTTGACCTATGTTGCTTGCCCCAACGAATGGATAATTACAGTACAGTGTGGAAAAACACAAGAAGAGGAAAGAACTGCACAAGGGCATGTTAAGGAACTAGTAGGGAAATGTACACCTTTTGTGGAGAGGGAGGCCAAAAGGTAAGTTATTATGATGAGTTAATTCAATCCCCCAAATTTCAATCCACATTCAACTATTAATATCTTGTATATCTGAACATATATGATAGTCCATGGATCATGTTCACACCAACTTTCTAGTACTACTCGATCACTGACTTTGTTGTCCAAATCCCAGTGTGTTCTGTTTTCATGATGAGTGTTGAGATCTATTTGTGTTGCCTGTGGTCTCCAATCTTGTTTCATTAACCAACAGGAAGGGAATGCTGAACAAAACGTCTGAACCAAAAATGGTTGTGTCTAGATAAGCCCTAAGCAATGTATGGTAGGTAGAAGGCATACAACCATTGCTAGGAAAGGGGTCATGTCACTGGCTTCTATTGAGTCAGCAAAATCTACTTCATTTGCAAAGCATTGCAAGGATCACTTGATTCACACAATCCAGTATTGCACTTACTGGTGAGTTCCTGACACTGGTCAGCTCATGCTTCATTGTCACGTGCTATTTTAGTTTGGAGTTGGCAAGACTATTGATGATCCCCATTGGCAATAAGGGTTCATCCATTGTAATTTGTTTTGTTCAAAATTTCAGAACAATCCCAAACTCCTTCATGGTATTGCAACAAGTAATGCTGTCATACGCTGGCTTAGCCATCTTGTGTTTGTCATGCTATAGAATATCAGGAGTAACTGAGTAGATCCTCTCCTGTCTGAGTACTCACAAACTTCAAGACAACCTTGCTCCATTTTTGTACAGAAGCCCCCATTTGAAGTATGCAACAGAAGTGGGACCTGACTAGTCAAGTAGGGAAAGTGTGTAGGTGTTTCCTTTTAGTAGAACATGAGATCACCATCAAGAGCCACTGTCAAGTAGTACCCTGGTGATATTGTTATTGGTACGATGTCTATTGGACTGCTTGTTGGTTGCTGTGTACTTCACCCTGGCCATTACTGCCGTAACTCACCCGCCTTTTTCCTGAGGCTGTGATTTTGTTCGTCGAACAGCGGATAGCGCATAGGTATTATAGCATTTTTTTTCTATTTGTATTTGTACTCCAAATCACAGTTTTGTTGTTAGTGCGGATAGTGAACAGCACAATAGGGCAACAGCCACCCTTATTTGTAGCTTCTTTTCATGTTCCGTCACGTCCCTACCATGAAATTTCTCGTCATCAAGTTCTTCATCAAAACCACTCTTCCTGGCCAATGCTGCATCATAGAAACTGGTGGGCGTCGCTCTGCCTTTCTACAGTGCAGGGGCCATGAGGCGGTTGCTGACCTGCTATGTGTAATCGCCCATCATCTAGCTTGTCTCCTCTCCCTTCATCTGCCGTCGCCGCACCAGCCGCCATAGCCGCCCTAGCCGCATAGGCTTCCGCCACGTTGACCTCTTCCCCTCCTGCATTGACAACATTGTCATCACAGTCGTGCGACGTTAATTCTGTGAACATCACAAATATTCCCCCACTTCCTGATGCAGACACTTCTCGGGTCAACATGTTTGTGACTATCTCGACAACAATGATGATGATTCATTGGATGGAAATGAAGGTACCGAGGTTCAGTCAATTGGTTTGTTCTCAAATCATCCAGGAGAAGGCGACTACGAGGTTGAAGAGTTTCCGGTTCAAAAGCGTGTCATCCATTTTCTGGGCAAGAGAATTGACGCAAGGAACAGGATGAATGTGGAGATCTGTATTCTGATTGAGGCAGGTACATTAGTTTCGAAAGAAAGATCAGCGACCACCAAAATCCGTAACAGAATGATGCTGGACAGGTATGTCAATCTAGTCCGTCAGTTCGATGCTGATGATTTTGCTTCGGCAACCGTGCAAGATGAAATGAAAATCAAACTTTACTATGGGAAAAAGGACATCACAGGTGATTGATTGTGGTGGAAGTTTGAGGATTGGACGAAGGAGATGAGGACCAATACACTCCAAAGATGCCAACTGACATAGAACGAAGTACACTCCAAAGATGCCCACTGACATCTCTAGCATCCCAAGTGGGCATCAATTGAGGGATGTCTACAAAAAGTTTGCATTGGATTGTTAAAAACTTGAACATGTAAGTACAGTTCATTGAAGATGAGATGACGTAATTATTTGATCTCATAAACAAATTCATTTTTGTGGAAACAGAATGATTTATATAAGGGTATGGATGATGAGGATATCATCTCCCAAATGCCAGGTGATTATTTGTTACAAGGAACAAATACCTGGTGCCTCCTCGTATGCATGGTGCATCGCTCAAACAAAGTGATTGCTGCCACTTGCTCATCACTCCCTTGCAGCCAAACAAGGGATATGCAGCGTAGTAAGGCAGCTGCGAGAGTTGCAAAGGAACGGGATGCCAGAGAAGCTAGGAAGAGGTCTTTGGAGTAGGACAGATCCGACAGACGAATCCACACCAATATTGGTTAGATGAGCCTGATTAAATCAAGGAATGATGTTGCGGCAACCCAAATTCAGCTGTAAAATGATAATAAGGATGCTTTCATTGCTGCAATGGGTGAGGATGCATACAACAACAAAACTATTGAACTTTTAGCCAAACTGCCAGACCCTTCAGCTACCAGTATTGGTGGAGATGTAGCAAATGACAATGGCAATGAGGACTCAGGTGGTGATACCTGAATGCTATTGGACAGAATGAGTTGAATGGAATTAGAAATAGATTTATCTAAAAGTGGAACTTAAATGTGAAGTTGATGCAAAAGAGAACATGAATTATATTTAACTATGGAATTTGAAATAGATTTATCTAACAGTTTAACTTAATGTGAAGTTAATGCAAAAGAGAACATGAATTATATTTAACTACTAGATGTTGATGTCCTTCTTGACTTATCTCTCTTGGCACAGTAATAGATGTGATCTGCCAGCTGTGCCCTTCGGGATGACCATTGTACTACCAATGCCCTGCTCTCCCCCTCTCCATCTGCATCACTGACAAAGCAATTGTTTCCTCGCAACCAAATACCACCACCTACAAGTGGTGTACAACACCCGACTCTAGCATCGCATTCTCTAGACTCCATTTCCGTCACCATATTGTTGTGTAGCATGCAACAAACAGTGAACACCTTTTCAACAACCTGCATGTCACTGATTCTTATTCCATTATCAACAATCTTCCATCTCTTCTTCATAATTCCAAAAACACACTCGACGTCTTTCCGAACACTTTCAATTTTTGATGAGAAGAACCCTTTCAGGAACTCACTGGCTCGTGCTTTTACAGACTTATGAGCTCCGGCCAACGCAGGTAGCCACCATCACAAATGAGTTATATTCCACTCATCTCTTCATTTCCATACTCATCATACCACTTCCACTCATCATCCCTGTATCAGCCGTTCCTCAAGAGCTGAATTGTGTTGTCAACACATACAATCTGCTTGTCATTTCGAGTACCAAAGTGAGCTTTGGAAATTCCAAGAATCTGTCTATCAAACCCAGTAACAACCTCAACATCCAGAGAGGGAAATCCCACTTTTCCCTTTGCACGGTTGACACCTCCTGCGGGACATTTGCTCCATTTGAGGTGGATTACATCAACAGACCCACCACACCCAGGGAGATTATTATCTTTGTAGCGCTTCACAATCTCATCAAGTTCTTCCTCAGAAGAAGGATAATCAACAAATTCATGGTGAATACCATACATGCGATTGATGAAAACATGGAAGAAAGCACGATGCTCACAAGTTGAAATGTTAGTGTCACTTTTCAACGTTCAGAAAGGACAATAGTGGCTGAGCACTTTCAGAACGCCAAGAATTCTTAACTCCAACCAAACGGTCATTTCTTCCTCATTCTGGCAGTGTTTTGTTAGACACACCCAACCATTTTCCATGAAAAGAGTTACAAGATCATTGATCTGGTGTAAGGGCATTCAAAACAAACATCTGAATTCCCCAAAACAATATCGTGACGACAGAAAATATGTTCGTTCACGAGCACAGTTGTTCAGAAACAAGACGTACCAAGAGGCTTTCCACACATCCCCAAAGCGATATGGAAAAGCGTTTGGAGCTGGTACCTTCCGTTCACTTCCCGATGCCTCTCCTTGCTCATTGGTGGCAACCCCAAAGCCATCAATTGAGAAATCAAAATCGAGATGTCCCATGAATTTGGATTCGATTGCGGCTGTATTCTCCTCCACAGCGGGAATTCGGAACTCACTGTGTAGTTCTGCCTTGATAGCTATGGTGACTTTGTCAATGGAAGCTGGAGATGCGCTGGAAGACATGTTGATGGGCAGTAAAAATAATTGGTTTCTGGGCTGTTCATCTATTTGTCTATTTGTTTCGGGGGGGGCGAACAGCACCCTCTGTTTGTCTATTTGTGATCGCTCAAAATGGATAGACGAACAGAATGCAATTTTCACTATCTCTTTGTCTATTTGTAGGAACAAAATCACAATTTGGACTATGAACAGCAAGTAGCCGCTGTTGGTGATAATGCTGTTCGTCTGTTAAACAAACAAAATCACAGCCTGAGAGGTGGAAGCATCATCCAAAGTGAGAAAAGAGTCCGTTGAATTGGCATACTTCTTGTTGACCTTAGTAGTTTTTGATCTCATGGCAAGATTTTTGTGTTGGTGAAGGTTTGTGAACAAAATAATTACATCATTTGATTCCAAATGTTAGTCTTTGTTGATGAGGCTTTCTAAATTGGACTGACTTTAGCATCCTTAATTGAAGGACTATTTAAATTCAAATTGACATTGGAATGGAGGGTTTTTGTGACTTTACTTGGACACTTACCCTAACATTTTTAAGTAACTGTGTTGTATCAATAGTTATTCTTTTCTTGCAGCAATTATGCCCCCCAGTGTTACTGAACCCACCCCATTTGGGAGGAGTTGGGGTGACTGCTGGGCCTATTGTACTCACATGTGTGCTCTCCAAAAGTCTTCTACTCCCCATAAGTCCATCCACAGATTGCAATCAAACCGAGGAGTTGGGATGACTGCTGGGCCTATTGTTCTCACATGTGTGCTCTCCAAAAGTCTTCTACTCCCCATAAGTCCATCCACAGATTGCAATCAAACTGTTCTGCCAGATCTCATTTCAGGACTGTCTCACACAACAGGAACATCTGGTTTGTGGCTGACATGACTGATTCCTGGGCTTTCTCATGAGCCTCAGTGGCCACCTTTATTTGTTTGGCTAGGGTTGAATCATCTTAATATTTGCCGTAGCCACCAGGAAGATCCTCATTTTTGAGATCCTGTGATTTTCATGTGTTTTACTAGTGACTGGACTAGTGACTGACTAGAAACACAGTGCTGCGGATATGGTATTAAAGATATGTGTTGTCCTAACACACCCATAGTATATTTTGTTTTGTAGATATACTCACATCATTACTCTGGATGTTTGCCTTTTTTCCTATGGTTATTTCAGGATTGTTGTGTTTTTTTTGCTGTTTTGAACATGAATTACCCCCCAAAACACGTATATGGCCATGTATACCCTTCCAGGCAACAACAGCACACGGAAGGTGGAGTGCACCTGATGTACTCACAATATCTGAAGTTTTTTCCTTGTTAAAGAACAGATTATGCTTGGCCACTAAGGTTTCTAAAAGCTTTTTTGCCATTGAGAAAAGAACGATGGTGGTATACTTATAGACCACCTTATGATGCCCCCTGTCAGTATACAAACACTGAGGATCTTTACATTTTTTGTGGAATACAGTAGAGTCTTTGAATTATGTTGCATATTCAGAGTTTTGTTTTGTTTTAATTGGGTAGCAACTCAATGCATATTATCTTGATTGACTGTAGAATAATTTTAGACGTATGTTCAAATAATTGATGTTTAAACTTTGTAACACCAAAGCATCCACAGTTGATCATTTCAGTTTGATAAAGCTTACAACAGAAACACATACTGCTCTATCGAAGCATAAATAAATAAACTGCTATCTTAATGAATGTCTCTTTTAGCGAGGAAAATTGTTCACATTTTCCTATAAAATTGTTTTGTGACAGTTTGACAACAAAATGGCCAGAAAAGAGTGGGGATACCATGACAAATATGTTGATTGAAATGGCACACAGCCTGGTCATAATTATTTTGAAATTTCAAATCAAAAATTGTGCTACAATAGGGGACATGATTATTCAAGAGGAATCTTGAACAAGATAATGTTACGGAATTTGTTAAATGTATTTTTATGCCATATTCATTAGTTGATTGTTATATTGTCATTCTTAACTCATTCATAATTGAAATACTGATGGAGACCAACCTTTCCTGTCACCAGTCTGCCATGTAATGACCCATGTGATTTTTTTGCATCCCAGCTCTGTCCATTGCAGTTGGAGAAAGAAAGTAGCCTGAAATGACATTTTGTGTTGTTGAACCTCCCTGACAACTCCAACACATGGGAGAATAATCATTGATAACACTTCTCCTATTCTAATGACAGAATTTCACATATCTTTCTTGACAGATTTTGACAGTCATCGTATAACATATGGGCATTTTTGCCATTTGTAGCAAAAGTTGACCACGACACTTATTGGCTGTATTAATCCTTCTTGCATCTCAATAAACACATTGGAAATGGATCACTTTGATACACTCTCAATGACTGAACTGTGTACCTTGTTTTGATTGAAAGGGAAATGGTTGATATGAGATACATCACGTGTAATTGTATTTGATGCTAATGTATCACACTGCATGTAGACTTCAAATTATGTTGCAACTCAACGAGTGTGGATCAATACATTACATTTCATCAAAATATCTGCAGTTAGCTATACATAATAAGCTATTGGTTGAATGATAGGATAAAAAGTTAGATGTGACAGTGAGCCTTGTACTGCATGAACATTTAATATGGAATAGTCAGAAGTTGATACAAACAATATTTTTTGTCGGATCACTCTCTGGTTGTTTAATGTACCTACCTGTCAAAAATATAAAATTCCATCTCATGGACAACCACAACTGATAAAGCAATTTTGATTAAGAAAAGGACCGGACCAAACAATTCTGTTATAATCATTGATTACCAATATTTATTTGTAAGTTATTCTCAAATATACCCAGAAACTTGCTGTCAAAACCTCACAGTGAAAAGATGAATTGGTTACAGAATTAATGCCAGTTACAAACATATCCTTTGTTTTTTAACTGATGTTGTAATGTTGGTTCCGAACTTCCACACTCACTAACATGAAGTGTCACTGATGGTCACAGGACAACAAAATGGATTTCTTGTACAACATTGTATGTGTTCATCAATATGTCATCCTGCACTGCTCTTACCTTGTTCATTGTCGTGACCCAGCATGAAAAGACTAGACAAATATAACAATTACAGGAACTTTTTATGGAATTCAATGCAAAAGTTGAGTACAATGAATTGAAATTATTTTGAACCGGTACCAATGCAACACCAATGTGAGCAAATGATGCTCATAAACAGTTGGGTATGGCAGTGAAATGTCTACTACATTTGAATTTGACATGGGCCAGTTTGTAGGACATATAGCAATACCTCAAGCAGATAAATTAATTTCATTTGATGTACATACCTAACTTTTTCATGTCCCCAAACCACACTTTATCATTTCATTTTGATCAGGGTGACCACAGTCACAAATACTGCAATCAAAACTTAAATTAATGCATTTATTACAATTGATATGATGTCATATTATTATTTGTTCGTTCTCATGTTCTTTTTCTTAAGTAATCATGCTGTATTCACGTTTGATGGCAGAAATTGTGAGTGAAAAGTTTAATCCTCCACTCCCTTATGAATGCTCACAAGTTGACTTATATTTCGCCATTTCCCTTTGCATTGTTCAAAACCTCCCTTCAGTTTTCTATCCACATGCGTGCCACTAATCTCCATGATCCTAGCACTAGTTGAGTTTTGTACATTCCTACTTGTCAAGTGTTAGCTGTCCCAAACCCTGCTCCTATATCAGTCAGCCTTTCACTCTACTTGAAATATTGTTTCACTATTTCCACTTTGCATTCTCAACAGATTGATTGTTATGTCTCCTATACATAAACAAGAGCATGCAGGAGAAATTTGTTGGACTCTCATTGAAAAGTACAAAATATATTGATTCATAACACGCAACAATCAACAGTTATTTCAATTTTCTCACTAGTGTTTGTGGATCGTGTTATCTCCGCACATCCACAATGCTTTGGGGACGTACATGTGAGGTCGTGGGGTATGTGAAGCAATAATGCTGGCCCATGAGCCGTAGTACCACCAAACAACTTGAATTTGGAATACTTTGTCTGAGGGACATTTTTTATCAAAAAAATCACGCAGCAAGTTCTTGTTGCCCTGCTGCATTTGTGAAGTTTTGGAGTGGTGGGGGATCATGTTACGGTTGTTCACATGAGTGCCAGGGAGGAGGAATTGCTGAATTCAGCCGAACGACTTGAATTCTGAATAGTTTGTCTGAGGGACATTATTTGATGAAAAAAATTGCGCAGCACCTTCTTGTTGCCCTGTGGCATTTGTGAGGTTTGGGGGTGCCGGGCGATCATGTTTGGGTGGTTCAGATGGGTCCCACTGAGGAGGAAGCAATGAATTCATTGTGTGTTTGAGTGATGTTTATTGGTGTAGTAATTTTTATCATGGCCATGGATGTGTTATATGAGGATATCTTGATGTACCCCCAAGATACAAAAAACGGCCAATGTCACACCACATCTTAATGTTGCCCGCATTGCGTATCATTGCTAGAATTTGCATTGGAGAGACACTGGAGTCAAACATTGAAATACAAAGTGGGGGGGGGAGTGGGGGTCCATCAATTGCAGACATTTTTTTTCATTCTGGTACATTGTTAGATTGGCGACGCATATAGATTCCCAGAAAGTAGGAGTACATCTGATATTGTACTTTTAAGTAGATAGCACCTAAGAATATCTCTGTACACCCCCTACCTCTTGAAGTTCATCCTTCTCAGGAACGTACAGGATCAGTTGCTTATTACATCTGATTCCATGTTCACACTCCTGCAGCTGATGTCCATCAGGGACTGCCTTGTTGAGTAGTGGTTTAGTCAGGGCTGCTTTGAGAGGGGTCCCAGTGAAGTTGGCATTTAAGAAGTCTTGGGAGTCATAGGAGAGACATGATTCATGGAGGTCTCAACTAATTTGTGCATACGAACATGCTGCCCAAACTTGATGGTGGCTCAAAGGGACGAACTAAATTTGGTAAAACATTGTGAGTGAAAAGCTCATCTCAATATGGAATTGATTATCTGTAACAGTGGGTGCAAAAGTAATGTGTTGCATATGATTATTTGGAACAGTGGCTATTGAGGTGGGGATGTCTTGCATTCTACCGCTATCAGCTGATGTGACCTAAACCAATGTTAGGTAGAATTACTTAGTAGAATTGGGTAAGCAAATGAAGTAACAATAGCAGAAGTAAAAACAAATTACAAGATCGAACACCTATCAAGAAATGATGATGGATGCGAATCAATATCAAATGTTTACCATGTTATTTACCATATGATTGGAATCACGTGGTATGTTGTCTAAAAGGATCCTCCAGAGCCTTGTAATTCCTCCTTAGCTGTTGTGTAGGACTCCAATGATCCTATTATATTGTGTGATGCTCAGCTAGCTTGTAAGAATGCTTGAAGTTCTAATTGGCCAGATGGACAGTTACTAGCCAGAATGATGAACTGGATTTTCTTCTGATCATGTGTTAGGCCAAAAGTTAAAGAATTTGTGATTCCTTGAGAATCACAAAAAATGCCTTTTGGTGGGTACAAATCCAAGGGAATGCATACTTTGACAACATTTTGCTTTTGTAGGGAATACGGGAACATGGAGAACAATTCTTTGGAAATGACCATATTACAAATTAGGTGTGAGAAACCTGCTATTTTGGTAGCATATTTCTACCATTTTGGTGGCATAACACATCAAACTGTCGTTTGACATCAAAGGAACTGATCCCTATGTTACACAAAACTTTTGATGGTAGTGTTCTTCGTGTCATGTTAGGAATTGTAATATTGGTGTCATCAGATATGTGTTGAAATTATTCAGGAATCAGAATGGCCCAAAATTTGCAACCAATGAATAAACCAGTCCTACTATTTTGATGCCAATCCTTCATGTTGGTTTGCAACATTGATGCCAAACTAGCGGGCTTCACAGATATCCAGGGCTAAACAGATGTTCCCGAGAATTGCACACTACAAAAATGCAAAAAGCTGTCAAAGTTGACATTCCCAAGGATTTGAAATTCAAGAAAAATTAATTCTGATTCTCAAGGAATTACAAATTCCCTAACTTCTGGCCTAACACATGTACTAGAGTTTTCCCAAAGTGTTGGAAGTTGGGTGAATCCTGAGAATGTATCTCCTAGAATACTTAAGAGCTATCTAGTTAGATCCTTTCCTTGGCTTATGTCAACTGATGTGATAGTCCAAGAATTGTATTCATCCCAACAACCTGATTTGCACATGGGATACCATACAAGCCTGACATCCTCAACCAATTGAGTGGAATAAAAATCATACTAATTAAGTTTCTTCAAAGCTGCATCCTACTTCTGGGCTTGTGAACTTCCTCTACTTTTACTCTTAATGGGAAAATCACATCTTTGTGGCTGGAACCGATGAACTCCATGTTGATTCGTTCCTGGTGATGGTAAGACTTATCTATACTAGTAGTATACACGGTGTTGTAACACAAATATTTTGGAAAGATCATCTTATTAATCTTGTCATCTTGGATTGGACCTTAGTCTAACGCAGAGATGGCTTTGGGCTTTGGCATGACCTAAGCCGTTTCGAGGTAATTTATTATTAGGTAGTAAACGGTAGATACGTTGTTGTAGATTGATTTTTTATGAGTTAAGTTGTTTGCTAGTAACAAGCAGCAATGAAGCAAATATGCTTCATTGCACAAAATGAAACTGTGTAGGATCCTACACAGATATGGTATGTCTTTATGTCATTAGTTGATGACATAAAGCATTATTCCCCAAATGGTATTTCTGGGTAGTGAACCTATTCTTGCTATTTGCTGGTTCTTGCCATTGTTGTGAGATATCCCTCATCTCCTGAGAAATTAAGGGTATCTTTCAGTTTACCCTAGAGTACTACTGTAGGGTAGATAATTGGCCTATGTCACTCGCCCCCACGATTGGAGCATCAGCGTGGCTCGCGGAAAAGTAAAACCTCTGTGAGGAAAAATCCGGTTAAGAGCCAGACTTGCAGAAAAAACCTCTTGGTTGGGGTAAAAATGTGCAAGTTGCTTGTGACATTTGTACATACACATTGTTGTACTATATGAAGTGTAAGTTCTTTGTGGAGAGGGAGATTTTTTGGCTTATGATAAAGCTGATGTGTTTATACTCTCCTAAGCCAAGTATTATGACTTACTTCCGCGTGAAACCCTGATTGTCTTATCGTATAACTTTTGTGATAGTCCAATTATCACTGTTGTACAGACGGAATATTTTGCGGGGTAAATGACCTTTTATACTAAACAGTACTTCCACGGACCATGTGACCTAACTTTGATGAGGATCAAGTAGGGTCGGTCTTGTGTTGTCTGGTATCTCCTATAATTTTTATATGTGTGTGCAAAAGTGGATTGCCGAACAACAATTCCATCTTATGAATGCTACACTACATTGAGGCGATAGGCACTGCATAGTAGGTATGAGTGAACGGCATCTGAATGTTTGTTTAGGAAAACATTGTGCCACTAGAAGCTGCTGATTAGACCATGGTTTGTCAGCAGGTCAAGAATCTACTTGATCTCTAGATAATTATTCACTTTTGGGTTTTTAATTGTTGAAGACTCTGGTTGACTTACACTTGGAATCCAAATGACATACATTTGGTCCGAAAGTGTAGTGTAGAAACTACACCTTAATTGTACCATGTGCGTACAATGTGGATATTAAACCAGGTCTATTGACGAAGGTGCTAATAGTACAGATATTCTGTTACTTTTTCTTATGCATCCTTGGTGTGAGAATTCGTCCTTCTAGTTGCTCTATTACCCCTATGTATCCATGGGAATAGTTGCCCATAAGGGTCAACTACCGGCAAGTTAACAATGTCAAGTCAATTTAATGGATTGACCAGAATCATTGGAAGGTTCAAACATCAACGTCTATGTCTTTTTTCTATTTAGAGTATGGAGTCATTGCTTTGACATCCTTTTGTACTTTGTAGCAAGGATCCTCCAGTGAGGTCTGTGCTTGTACAACTCTTGTTGTTGGTGGTAATGACATTGCAACATATTGCATGTACGTACCATTCTGTTTTTTTGAAAGACAGTGGTTGATTATCATCTTATGGTGTATGAAACCATATTGTGACTTCACAGCAAACATCTTGGAGAAGCGAATTTTTCCTTGATGTTGACAACATAATTGTTGTCTTCTATTTGGATTTGTCTTAGCTAATTAAGCCATACTACATTTCTGTGTATAGCTGCTTTTTGTTTGCACTGCATGCCAACATGGTGCTACATGTCTCTCAATAGAGATGTTCATGGTGTGACTTATCCGAGATGGTATTCCCTGTTAGCAAGGGATACTCACAATTCTCTGTGCTGTGGTTTTTACAAGAACAAAGATTGCAGATCTTTTGTGTTCTTGTGCTCATATGATTTTGAGGCTTGTTTTATGGTTTGTTGCACTACATTTAGTTGCACTACCTATGGTAATCCCCTTTGTGCTTAACAAAGAACAAGGTGTTTTGGTGACCCTATGAGTCCCTATTCTGGATACCAAATCAAATACTAGGTATTGAGTCGCAGTGAGCCCATTATCTAGTTTTACACAGTTTGTTTGAATATCCCATAATGTTTCTACATGGTCAAGGATTTCTTTCTCTTATTTTGTGTTTATGCACTCTTAGTTCAGCAAGCTGAACTAGAATGCGAGCCACCCCAATCTGAGTTGGTGATGCTTAACATACATGTGTCTTTCTTTTGTGTACCTTGTCTCATGTGCCATGTTAGTGGCTATTGATGACGGTGTACCTCCTCCTCTACAACCCTAGTTGTGAGTGAGGCGAGACGAGCCTGTTGTCTTGCCTAAGGTTCTCTGGTACTGGACCACCCAGTGACTTGTGAGTTCCCCTTTTTTGGCGAATGTTTTAGCGAGTTTAACTGCTTGCAAGCATTGTGCTTTTGCCATAAAAAGACTTTGGGTCTGTTATTAAGCCCTTGTTGTCCTTGTGCAGAGGTGTTATAGTTTGTCAGTCAAACCGGTACTCGCTGCTTGGTAAGTCCATCCTAACCTTGTTTAAGGTGGTCTTCCAAGCTAGCCTTTGGAGACTATCAGAGTACTCCAAATGAGTTCTGTTCAGAACCATATGGCCATCATTGATTCCATTGAATGTGCTTGTGAGGCACATGGAAAACCCATGCTTGTTTCTGCTAGACCTGAACAGGTAAGACCTTTTTCAGTTTTTCTAGGTATGAAATGGGTTCTGGATGCATCAGTATCCAATCTAATGATTTATTGACTTGTCATGAAGTCTTATATAATGGCAGAGTTGAACATATCAACTCTTACAGTACTGTAAGGATTCTTTGAGTTTGGACAATTTTCCTAACTTTTTGTCCTTTTTACTTCTTTTTAAGAATCACTTTTCACTTTACAGTAGTTTCTTTTAGTTTTGGGTGTTATGTTCTTGTACAGCCAGTTCTGACGTCGGCTGTCAAATAACCCTCCAGTCACCAAGGTAAATTGTCCTCACTTTTTCCTTGATTTTTTTGACTGGTTGTGCTCTGTTTTTATAGGCTGTAAACCTACCTCTACTGAAAAGTAGAGATATACAGGCACTTTTTTCCAAGACACCAAAACTCGGTCAAACAGTTTCTCTTGTTGTGAGAAACCTCAGTAACATGTTTGAAATTGAGTTTTAAGTGTAAACAAGTGTCATTTTTTTGACGCTACTTGGAAGTTCTGTTATTCTACTCTATCTCCAAATGAGTTTTCACAAGAGTGGTTAGCTCTGTGATCATGAGTATTTTTGCTCCAAATGAGCCCTGCACTTAAGTGGTTAGCTATGTGCTTTATCTGTTTTTGCCAGTTGTTATTTCAACTTGGGTCCACAGATTTTAACAGACTTTTTACATCAATTATCACTGGCAAGGTGAAATTGATCTTCACATAATATTTTATGTTGTTATTTGCTCGGAAATTTGGAACAATTATAACTCAGTCCTTGTATTTACTAAAGACTGAGGTCATATGCTGGCTTAGTCACTCTGGGAACATGTACTCAGAACATGTGACTTTTCCCTTCCTTTCAAGTAGGAAGAACCCATCCTGCGTGCGCCAAGAGTTTGACACCAGCCTAGCAGGGTAGGGAAAACATATGTATGCTCCTAACATTGGAACATGTGGGAAGCTTGGGACTATGTCCTTCTTGCTTTCACTGTTACTGTAGCAACACCATGTCAGGGGTTCGAAACCCAACATGGTTTGATTTCCAGTTGCTTTTTATACCATTGCTTGTAATTAGTGCTACATTGCACTTGTGTGTGTTTCTCTACGTGGGAGAAGGATTCAGCTTCTCGAGAAAAATAAATGCACCATGCCAGAAATTTTCTAGGCATTTTTGTGTCATTCTTACATTTAGCAAGGTATTTGAATGTCAGGTTATTTTAACTTGACTGTAGAATTCTGATTAAGATTTTTTCAACGAGCTCTTTAATTTCAAATTAAATAATTCCAAACATTTGTTTGGGCTCTGAATTCTGTTTTCCTCGGACCAGAGGATGTACTCTTTCTTGCACAGCTACATAGCTGTTTCTTGTGAAAGTCGAGGAAGTAGTCTCACTATTGAGAAAGATACCCGGCAATTCGGGTTCTATGGCACCCGACAGTTCGGGGTCCGACAGTTCGGCAATTTTCTCATGCTAATCTTTTGATTAGTGGACTTTTCTCTCCTTTTTACTTGGATTTCACGAAGAAATCAACAAGTTTCGTGTTTTCCAGATGAAAACCGCGAATACCAGGCAGCATTCTTGCGCAAATCGTAAATTCGCGAGAATTTTGACATGAGTATTTCTGGGGATCGACACATAGTCGATTTACGGGTCCTACTTGCCCCCATGCGTTCAGGGACTTGGAGTAGCTACTCCGCGTCACGCTCACGTTTTGGACGAGTACAGGGCAATATAGTGCTCCTATGCCCTTATGCGGAGTAGATCAGTGTTCTCTCCTAGACCGGTCATTTGCTCTCATGGGCTGGGCCCGATGAGGCTTAGACACACATCATGTGGTCGTTTTAATCAGATCGTGATCGCGAGGGCTGTGTCGCGATACGATTTCTGAAATGGGCTGTGCCGTGACTCGCTCCCATTTAAATGGGGCTGATCCGCGATCGTGGGACAAAGTCCTGCGCGATTGCATCTCCCAATGAGTTTTTTCTTAGCCAACCTAGTAACCTTGAGTCCCACGTCCAACCTATGCCCGTGCAGTGTTTCCTCGCTACTCCCACCGGCACCATGCGAACGAACAAGGGAATTGAATTCTTGGAGTGCAAAACACGTCAACGACGAGAACTTCCTGGGGGATCGCGAGTCCTTGGAGTGACTAAAACCTCTTGGGGGTCACCAGCAAGCCTTTTAAGACTTAGAGGCTATGCAGAATTCTTCGTGGGATCCATTTAGGCCCTAGAAGATCTTTTCTTTTGTACTGCCTTTTATTTGACTATGTACTTATACTCCGTGTCATCACTGCATCTGCATGTGATCACGGGTACGGACTAATTATTAGTCTAATCGTGTTTTTAGTTCTATACAGAATAGAACATACACATATTGCTCTTTTTCGGGGGAAAAATTAACCCAAGGCATTTATATTTATTGCCTCCTCGCTCACTGAGGGGCTATTACAAGCTACATCGCAAGTAAATGTTTTGCCACCACTTGTGCGTAAAATACGTCACGAGTGGTCTTTTTTTACGTCAAGTGCACAAAAGCAGAGTATACCCGCGTCAAGTGGGATCTAGCCCTCACTGACGTCAAGGGCAATTGTTTATATAGCTACTTGTCTCAATGACATGTGCCCGCCTGTGAGGAAAACTCACTTCAACTGGCGGAGTATAAACTCCTAGCTCAATTTTGGCTATTGCTACGCACTTGGAGTCAAACAACACAAGTTGCGCAATGCCTAACATACCCAGGGTATTGTACGGCCTCGAGCGACAGACGACAGACAGACAAACCTACCATGGTTAACATGTACCTGATGGACGATGCATGGTGGAGAGTCGGACAGACGACTTGCTTGGTCGCGCGAAGGCTATCAATTGATAGTGACCTAAGCCGTTTCGAGGTAATTTATTATTAGGTAGTAAACGGTAGATACGTTGTTGTAGATTGATTTTTATGAGTTAAGTTGTTTGCTAGTAACAAGCAGCAATGAAGCAAATATGCTTCATTGCACAAAATGAAACTGTGTAGGATCCTACACAGATATGGTATGTCTTTATGTCATTAGTTGATGACATAAAGCATTATTCCCCAAATGGTATTTCTGGGTAGTGAACCTATTCTTGCTATTTGCTGGTTCTTGCCATTGTTGTGAGATATCCCTCATCTCCTGAGAAATTAAGGGTATCTTTCAGTTTACCCTAGAGTACTACTGTAGGGTAGATAATTGGCCTATGTCATGGCAACAGTATTGTGGAGTAGATATACTCCCCCAGTTTTTTTTAGTGGCTGTTTCATGTTTCTCATCCCAGTACCAAGCAGGCTATTTGTTTGCTAGACCTTACCAACTTTGACATGGCTACATTCTCCTACAAAAATTGGTCAGTGATGCAAGCATTTTACTAAATCGAGCCAAACGATCTACGGTGCTGGACCATGCCTATGAATCTACAGAGGTCTTTGACTTGTTTTGGTGGTTTTATTGCAAATATTGACTGCACTTTGTTCTTTCCTTTGGCTTTGGTTTCTTTTTTTACTCTTGGTACTTGGAACAGGCTGCCATTATATGGCCTTTTGCCATGTTGGTTCAAAGGAGTGGGCTGATATTGCAATCACCTAATAACAAAAAGCTCCTCGTTTTCTGCAAGCAACTCCAGTAACTGTTTTGGTCTTGTCTAGGAAACTTAAGTGAGCTCAGTTGGTGCTAACATCTGTTTGGGGATTGCCTTTTCATAATTAGTGTAAAGGATATGAATAGTCAATGTATTGATTCTCGCAATATGTGTAGTTTCAATGTTGTGATATTATCAACAGTCCTGGCCTTCTCCGATTTGTTCATATTGTTGCTATCTATCCTTGGCAAAATTATATCTAAAACGCTATTTTCTTTCTTCAAAATCCATAACAAATCCCATCTCTTTTGTGGCTTTATACAAAGAATGAGGTCATATACATTTGTGTAGTCATTTCACCTTGTCATACCGCACATTGACTGGTGTCACCAGATACACTTTGCTATCCGAGTGGTAACAGAATGTTATGTTAAACTTGGCTGCTGCCTTTCATGAGTAAATTCTTCATTCAATGTGTTCCAAGAAGTTGGCACCTACCCAGTCAAGGAAGGGAGTGCATGGATATTCCTTTTTTGTGTAACATCAGGCTACCATCAGATTCACCATAATATACAGAAAACCTAGATTATAAGTACTACCAGATCATAATTTCCACAGAGCTCATTCCATGTACATTTTTGATTTTTGTTTTCCCATGTTTAGTGCTTGATAAATTCATTGGGAAGCACATAGTGGTTTCTCCTTGTCATGAGCAATGCTCCCATATGATTGGCTCCCAGCTGTCCAGCTGGTTTTCGAGTTATGCTGATTTGATGCCAAACTCGCACCACATCATCCTCAAAACAAACACAACATCATTATCTCCTACAAAAGGCATCAAGGAATCAAATCATTATTGTTGGTTTCTTGCCCTGTGACAATGGATGTTACTGTTATTAGCATTCATTTTGGTGTGACAACTTGTTCATGATGAATTAGGATGACCATGGAGTGGGTATGCCGTGTTTTTGCTGATGACAGCACTATAAAATATGTGCAGCCCACACGTATGTGAATAACCTCAATTCCAAGGTACTGAACACAGGTATGTGAATAATCTCAATTCCAAGGTACTGAATCCTCTTCACAATGTTTCCCATTGTGTGAACATGAAATGCATAAAGAACTAAGAGTGGGCCAATGCCTGGTGCCTTTTGTTAGGCCAAGGAATGAGAACAGGGTCAATCCACTTGTTCATCATCTCCACATACATCTAGGCTATTTATTGGTGAGCTTAATGACCGTGATCTGGGTAAGTTCTTTGTCTGTTTGTTGCACATCTGAAGATTAGCATGAGTGGTAGCACTCATCTGCTAGTATCAATGATTGCGGTGAGCGTTACTATCTTTATGTAGGAAGTCAAAGCATGCACATGGATAGTTCTTGTGCCCTCCGTTGATTGTCTTTGCTGAGTGGTAAGAAAATGGGATTAGAGTGATCCATGTTGATAGCATCGCTTGGATCTTTGTCCACAACCTTTTCCTTGCAATGATATGCCTCAACTCTCTAGCATCTGATGATAGTTCTTCTATGCTGTGTGTGTGGCAGCCTGGTGAGAGTAGGTCCATTGTTTCTAAAGTGAAGAATGGCCTCCTGCATTTCAGTGCTGCCTTACCCTGAAGACTGGGAGCAAGTGGTAAGCCTTGTATTGCACCATGTGGGTGTTAGCCTGAATCCTTGTTCCCTTCTATCAAAAACATACCGATTCAAGGTATTGCAAATGACTGTCTGGAGACTTGGGTGACCTGGATGTTGCCTTTTAGCTTCACCATTGGTTTTGTAACAGATGAACTGGCCACTCTTCTTGATGACCCTTTTAAGTGGGAATAGAGGTGGTCTTGTACAACACATGACAAATGCTTGGTAAACTAAAACTCCATCAGTAGCCAGAGTTGAACTGCTTCAACAAGAATCTTTTTCCTTGATTGAGTACAAACGCCTCAACATATGCAGAAGAGTTACCAGCTTGAAATTGATTTCATATTCTCGAATTATAACAGGGTCCACTTCTTCATTGATAATAGGACCAGGTTATTGATTGAAGACAGGTTTGATTTATTGATTGCTAAAAGCTTCTGTTCAGCAGGTTTGATAACGAGTTTCTGACAGATAAAAAGGAACAATGCCATCTTGAAATGAGTGAGATGACAGAAGTACATTCAATAAATATATTGCAACTGTCCAATATGAGGTAATTACAATTAAAACACACTGCAACTTCACAATCAAAGCAGGTCAGAAGATGAACATATTATCATTCTCTTGTTTCAACCTCCTCCTTCAAAACATACTGAAACCTCTGTAACAATCCCTATTATTGCAGAGGCAAGATCTTGAGGAGTAGGGCGACAGTGGTGGTAGAAGAGAAGGAGCTTTAATATGGAGATGGCATGTTGCAGAGGAAATGACATAAAGGTGGGTGGTGAGTTGGGAAGAGCATGTTTCAAAGGTCACAAACCCCATACAAGACGTCAACAAACTGCTGGAATTGGTGGTACAATACAACATACCATACAATAAGGTAAATATAGTAGACAGGATACCAATACTTCTCACTGTATCAAGCATGCTATTTTGCACGGTACCACCCAAATGTATCTATTGTACATTTGTGGTACTTACAATTTGGGTTTTAGTTTTACGGTAGTAGTAGTTTGATGACCATGTTACTGAGGGGACACCCAACAGAGTGTTCATGTCGCTGTGATTTTTTGATTTTCCGTGACCGTATACTGTGCTTTTGCAACTGTAGCAATGAGCCTTCCTTTGTTTTGACTTTTAAAAGGGGTTCACACTATTTTGAAAATTATCTGGCATTTTGGGGTGCGAAAGTTCAGCTATTATCTCAATACATGTCAAACTTTTGATTTTTATTGCAAGTTATTTTTGATATGGTTCAAGCTTGGTATCATGAATAATTCAATGATTAAAAATTGAACTTTTCTATGTTTGTAAAGAATTCCAAATCTTGAGTAAGTACCAATTTAAAATGATTCCTTTATTTCAACTATAATGTAGTTTCAACTGTATTCTACAAGCTTTTACTTTTATCAAGAGGAGGAAGTATCAGGACTTTTTGTTGCCTGTGAGCTTTTTTACTTGGATGAGAACTCACTTGCAATGAAACAAGGCCTCCACAGCTTATGGGGCTGGAGTCAGTGCTGTTGTTGTTTAAGTTTCTGTGGCAAATGCTCAAGGTCCATGATTCTGTCAGAAAGCTATCCATGAGCCCTCTCATGAAGTATACGTTTTTTGGCATAAAGCAAATTCTGGCAATTCTTTGTGGTTCTATGACACCATTCCATCTACGATACCATGAATAGAGATGCATTTGCTCCCATGCTTCAACATGGTTTGCAGTACTTCACATCTTCATGGAATCTTGTATAAGGTTTTTCCTTGAAATCTGTCATTTGCCCATTGTAGTTATAAGTGTTACAATGGATTGCTTCACTGGTACCTATTGTATTACGATGATTGAAGAAAGGCCTACATTGAATGTTGAAGGTGACACGGGGGTCCAGTGTGCAATATTGAGGTCAAAAGCATTTTGGGATCCCCTTAGCTGTTAAAAACTGATTGGGATCCAACTAACCTGTTAGGTGTGCTATCTCTCCATCAAGTCTTCAATCTTACCATCCCTCGGTCATACAGTGTTGAGACATAATCTGTTGACATGTCCGCAACATGAGAGAGAACAGAAAATGAACATCGTGAAACGCTTATGTACATAGACCAATATCACATGACACCAAGGTAAATCAATAGTAGAAGAATTTTAATTTATATTATTCTGATTCAAGAACAACCAGCAGAGTTGCACTTTGTGTTAAACCCGATTCACTTAGTGTGCCATTTAAATTGTTGTGAGCTTTTCGAGGGTAGGCGTTTAGAAGAGAAAAAGAAAGGAACACCTCTTTCCAACCAGATTTGATGTGGCTATAATCATCATAATCCAAAGAGGAAAATCTATCACTGTCCTCCAGTGACTCTACCTCATCTACTTTTTCTTTATCCTCGTCCATATCTTCTTGCACCTGTAGTAGCTTTTCTCTTTCCAACAAAACAAGTGCAAAATCGTAGAGTAAACCAATGCAGTGGCTTCCAGCAAATGTCCCCTGGAATCTTTGACCGGATGGCAATAGAAGTCTCACTTGAACCTTTTGATCGTCGTGTTTAATATTCATCTGTTCTGGATTGTCACCCACTTGTCTATTACCACTTCCACTCGGAATATCGTGTTCAAATTCATCGAGTAGCCCGGACAATTCTACTCCAGATCTAACGAGTCGAGACTTGGCATGGTGGATAAACTGTTGTTGCCTCTTGATTTTTTCCAGTTTCAACGCCCTTATCTTGGCGCGCTCTTGATCAATTTGCAGTGATTCCAGGTATTCCAAATTTTGCTGTTGTAACAGTGTCCTCCGTTCCATCTCCTGTAGTTCCTCAAGCATTGTTTGCTCCTGTTGATGCAAATTTCCATTTGGCAGTTTGGATAGTGACTTTTGTTCCTGCATTATTGCTTCTGTACGTCGCCGATAGGCTTCATTCGCGGCATCATGCTGAAGTGAATTCAACAACTGCTTCTGCCTGAGTTTTTGCTGATCACGACGTTGTTGCTTAGTGGATTTGACATTTATATCATGGATTCTTTGCTGTTGCGCACGCACATCGTACAGCGTATCCGAGTATGCAGCTGTCTCAAGGGATGTTCGTGGATTTTCCTGATTACTGTCTGCTTCTGATGACAATACGTCCTGATATGTAGAACAAGAGCCCGCATCCACGAAATGGTCATTTTGCACGGTCGAATTCGACTCAATATATTTATTCTGAGAACACACGGTGGTTGTGTTGGTGGAAGGATGACCGCCCGAGTTCATAACGAGTCTTGAATCAACGACTTCCGACTGCTTAGTAACAGGTGGTACGTCTTGTGACAATTCTTCGCGATCGGCAGACAAGAGCGAACGTTGTCGTATCTTTATCAATTCTTTGCGACTCAAATCTCGCCATTCTTTTTGATGCGTCCTGAAACGACGATATTGCCATCCTCCCCAGCAACAAAACGCGATGAGAACTGCAAATGGAAAGAACGCCGATGCACTGTTGTCGCGCGTATGCTGCTGCTGCTGCAGTTTCATGATCGACGGGTTCTCCAAAGTTTCCAATGATTCGCCAAGATTCGTCGCCATCGATCCGTGATCACCATCCGATTCACCGATGACTGAATTAGATAGAGGAACGGATTCATCTCGGTCCAAGACCTCGACTCGAGCTGAAATTGGGTCTCTGTCGGGTTTGCATGATTCGTCGTCGTCACCAACGCCGCACGTTTGACTCTCGCTCGACGATTCCCCTTCTTTCGTGTCGTCAAACATCATCGTTTCGTCCAAGCTCTGACTATTCCACTAGTTGTTTGTATGCGCTTGTAGAGGCGGCACAGAAGCGAGGTTTTGTGGCGTACAATATAATGGAGACAGCTACGAACATAGCATGTACAAGCTGGCGGCTGGGGAGAAGGCGGGCTGGTAGTTGGGCTGTAGTTGGGATGGATGAGGAACAAATTTTCGAGAAGGTTAAGAAAGTAAATTTTATCGCAATTCATACTTGTAATCTTTACTATTAACGAAATACGGAGTAACGGAAATTGCTATTTTCCATCTGGCAGAAGATTCGGCGAACAAGTTAGAACAATCAATCGGGTAGTCCCTCTTAAGATGTACGATACAACACGATACATCATCAGCTATGATATCCCCACGACGATTAGGGCCAGCGTGAGACATCGTCGAGAGGAGATTCAATCTACCCGGCGAGAAGCTGTTTCACCCTATTTGTCATCCGGATCAGTGCCGGCCGGCGATCGAAAAGAGACGTCGTGGAGGCCAAGAGACAAGCGACAGAAAGCGACCCACATCAAGACTTTAAAATCCTCTCCAGCAAGAAGGGTAATGATTGGAGGCGAGATCCTCAAGAATGAATGATGCTGCCAACTTTTAAGTTGCACTTGGCGGTTTATCAAACAATTCGACGTCTTTGCCTCTCTTCGCTACGGTATCTTTCAGAGTGAGGTAAGCCACTTGAGCTTATAGCACTTCATCACAGCACAATGGTCGCCAAGGAGGGCGACAGAACCACCGGCAAGGAAGAAAAGCCAGTCACAGGGGATAGAACTGGAGCCAAATCATCAAGTCCATCCGCAGATGCATCCGACCCCAGCGCTGTATCATCATCGACACACAGCCAGAACAGCAACGAGCCGACAGGGTTGTTTGGCTACATTCGAAGTCGGAAAATGAACGTTACCTCCACCGGTATACCGAACCCTAACAACTCCAACGAAGCTCTATCGAGAATTCATACATCGCGAATGAAATATCACAAGCTGGCCAATGCTGGAGCGTCAAATTACCTCATGGATACAATGAGTGACGACAGCGACGACGACGAGCCTTTGATCGAACGGCGAACTAGGAAGAGCCTACTACCAATCTTTGACACCACATCGATGGATGCCGACAGGAACAGTGGTGCATCATGGTTTGATAGGTTGCGGAAGGGGATGGCGAATGATACTAACAGTTCATTGAAAGATCAGATTGGAAAGGAAGAGTCATCGTCGTGGATGAGTCAGGCTTGGCAAACTGCTGAGGATGCCACCAAGAATGCCACCGATTGGATATTTGCAACGTCAAGTGGAAGCGGAACACCCAACAATCGAATTATTGACTCGGCGAATGATTGGACTCTCTCTTCTATGTCATCGTATGTATCCTCCATAAATTGGTCGCCTTTCTCCCAGAACAACGCAGCGACTACCTACGCCTCAAGTGAGGGCGACACGACGGATGACGTCAACACTCTGGCGTTCCTCCCCCGAATGGCATCCAGATTTGAATTCGCAAGGACTCGAAGGAACCCGTATCAAGCCGTGATTGGTCGGGACACGGACTACTTATTATCATCCAACAGTGCGTACTTTTGGGGTCTCGGCAATGGAAATTCGTGGTTATCTTGGCTGAAAAACAATACACTCAAACTCATTGATTCCAAGGAGCATGGTATACTTCAAAAAGCTACGGAGAGACCGAAAAGTCAACCCTCTGAAGCCTCTATTCAAGCAGTGAAGAACTTGTTATTTTTAGTGCAGAATCAAGTGAATTTGCCAAAGTCATCGGCGTTGGAACGAAGGTCAACAAACTCCTCACATCCGTCATCTGATTCATCTTCGGAGGCTCCGTTTCAACACAATCTACTCCAGGGGTTTCCTGACATTCATGTCGAGTCCAAAGAAACTACCCCTTTGCTTGATGAGCAAGATGCACCTGCATTCGAGTCAAATTCGTCGTTTGATTCTTACAATTCGTCCTATGCTACATCGCCGCGATCTTCTCCAGTTCGTTCGTCACCTGTCCGTTCATCCCCCGAACCGCAACGAAACGAAAAAGAATTGTCTTCTTCTAATCTTTCTTCAGCGCTGGCAAGTAGTAGCAATCGATGCACTGATGTCGAAGACGGGGATCATGGAAGCCCATCGCGGCATCACGCAATAAACGCGGAAATGGCCTCGAGGCTTGCAGAAGGAACACTAAGAGTATACCGGTGAGCTGCTTGTGTGCACGTTGAGATTTAGAATCTATCTTCATCACCGGTCATTTTGACTGAAGAATAATTTGCGATTTTGACTTTCCTCCAAGAGACTTGGTGCTGGACGAGGCTGCTGAGTTACATTCCGCACTCCACTTTTGGACGCTTCGTGTGAGTAAATTTGTTCAGAACCAGAGTTCATTCATTCGGTAGCTCACGAGTGCTTTTTTTACTATCCTCGCACATAACATACAGTGGGAAAGACCATTCCTGGGGTGGCTAGAAGCTGGTCCAAGTGTTTGGATGTCACCTTCGGGTCACAGTGAGTTGCAATTCTTTCTAGGACCCAAGGATGGCATCTTTTTTAGATGAACTGTTGATTTTTTATCATCTCTATGATTCTCATGTAGGTCCCTACGAGGCAGCGCGAAAAATGAGCCAAATTCAGGCTGTGTTGGCGCGGCGATGTGCTTCGATAGGTGAAATCCAACAGCACCTTTGGCGCGCATCATGGACAAAAGGTGTGGCTGATTGGGGCATGCTTGGAACTCTTACAGGAGGAGAATGGGCGACTGTAGTTGGTGGAGACGGAGGAATGGACGATATGGGCTTCTCTGAGAGGAACAAAACGGAGAGAAGGTCCATACAGATTTTTAGTCACCCGTCACTAGTTGGCTCAAATGTCACCAATGCTCCAGGTATGAATGTGCAATGAATTTCGTTTTCATGGTCACGCCATATTTCATGTCACTCATCTTTCCGCGTCATTCGCAGGAGGGCGTATTGTAATAGACCAAGATGCTCAAGTAGTTTGGAGTATAGATGCCATGAGAGTGGTCAGAGACCAGTTGTATAGAGCATCGCTTGGAGTAAAGGCGCTGCCTCATACCGCAAACTGGCCGCGAGAAGCACAGCATTTTTGCTTTGACGAGGATGAGTTTGTCGACAGCGATGAAAGTGACTTGCCTGTTTGGGCCGGTGTCTACCATGAGGTTGATCCTGCTCGAGCGGCGGTAGATTCAATTTTAAATTCCTCTAGGGGCCCTGAGGGCATCGAAGACGGCACCGACGACAACAAAATAAGTCGTGGTTCCACGTCGACAGTCATTACGGATCTCCCGAAAATGTCAGACGAAGTCGCTTCTTTGCTTGAAACAATTGAAATCTCTCTATATCAGCAGCGTAATCGCAGGCTTGATCGGCTTCGGCCACCCAGTCGTCTGCGACGCAATTGGTATGTTTTTGCCATTGGCGTCCCGGCATCTGTTTACATTGGTTACAAGCTAACGAAAGAACACGGAGGTAAGTCGACCTTAATCTTTGTCCTTCCTAATTGTCTTTGGGCATTCATCTTTAATTGTGCTCTCTGGTATTATTCTACCAGGTTTCTTTCTGCTTAAACAAGTCTTTTTGAAGGTTGCGGACATATACAGAGACCATGTTTCAGAGCCGCTACACTCAATATACCAAGAGTTGGTAAAAGGAAGACTAGATGTTACAGACCGCAAAGCCCGCACTGATGCAATCGAGAGTCTGAAACGCATGATTCGTTCTTGGCTTGACGAAAATTTCCCCAAGATGTCTGTCGAAGAAAAAGATATGCGGGCCGAATCAATGGATATCAGTTTGATTGAAAAGAACATGGAAGGTGAGCTTAATTGCAGTATAACGTGTAATCCAGTTCTTTGAATCCCCAAAAACTAAATTTTTGATGCCGAAAGAGTCGATTAAGTATATTTACGAAGCACCGGCCTTGGTGAGAATGAGTCTGATTGAAATGCAATTTATCAAAAAGGTCTGTGATTTCTCCTTCCACATGTTTCTTTGTGATGCGCGGATCTCCTCACTAACTTGTGTGACTCACGAACTCCTTACGGTGAAGGAGCTTCTCAATGCGCTCGTCGCTATGGACGAACTTATGGGTTCAAACGAGATCAACATGCAGGTCGCAGCAATGACCCCGGCAGTTATTTTATTGGTGGCAATTAGGCGCTTATTCCAATGGCTTTTCTATGCTGTCTTTCGAGAACGCAGAAGCCGAGAGGACATTTACGGTATGGGACACTAAAGGGAATAGATTCGTGTTTACTCTTCACTGACGTCCCTGCTGACTGTTTCTTTTCATCTCTTACTTTTTGCAGCCACTGTGCGTCAAACAATATTGGATATTGAAAGATTATTGGTTATGAGAGACAACCCACCACCTCCTCCCAAGTCGTAAGCTTTTTAAGTTTAAAGATTTTAATGCCTGTTCATCTTCGTACGTTATTCATTCGCCATTCTACTGATTCACTGAAGGCTTGAATGGGGTTCTCATCCTCGACCTCCCTCGAGTCAAACAAAAGAGGAGGACAGCAGTTCAAGAACTCTATCCACCGATGATCTCGGCATGCTGCTTTTACACATCCATGAATGTCGACAAATCATTTGGCAAAATCGAAGACGTTTCCGAGGCGGGCTCCTTCGTAACTTGACTGAAGATTTAGCAGAGCTTGCGGGCGAACGGTAAGTGGAAAGCCCCTGTTCCTGTACGAACTGCCTTTCGATTCATCCTACCTAAACATCCCGTGATGGCATTTTTCACCATGTCATTGTAGAGGACCTGTCAGCCTTACACAGCAGCTACAGATTGTAAATCGCATGTCAAGAGTTTATCTCTTCATGAAGCCTCGATCAACATTTATCACAAAGATATAGTTGTAGAATACTGATGTAAATATTATAAAACTGAACCCTTATTTTGTGTTGAGTGCATTCACAGTGTATGGTTGGCGAGACTCCACTCTACAGAGCAATAGATGGATCCTGTTGTCCATACTTATTAAGTATGTCTTTGACCTTGTTCGATGCAGAGGAGCATCCAAGCAATGGGGAGTGTGAGGAGTCGATTGTTATCATAAAAAATACCTCCGTAAAGAAACGCGGAGAGTAAATTCGTCGCGAGGGACTCGTAGAAGATGTACTGAAGGCTTTCACTCCTAGTTTTCTCATAGGTAAGTATGGTACGAAATCTGAAGACTTGACGTAAAAATCATGCGTCTTTGTCAACCTCGAGCTTCCGAGAGACTTCCATTCAGCAGCTGTCCAATAATTTTACTCACGGGCCACCCTACACCGCCTGATTAGATTTGTCACGAATGCCTGCGCTTTTGTCTTTGCACGGATCGTGGATAAAATATAATAATAAGTACCGTACTGGCAGAGTTCTGGCTATCATCTTTTCCAATGAAAGAATAACCAATCAACATGTCCACATCGATCGAAAACTACGAAGTAGTAAATCCATCTCCAACAAGTGCGGGGCATGCTGGCCGCCACCATCGACCCTTCGTCAATGAAGAAGCACCGCACACCCCAGAAATGAGTCACCTCAGCACCCCGAAAATGTCGCAACATAACGCTCGGTCTCTCGTCCTCGAAACTCCGCCTTTGATCCTGGACACCTTCCCCACGCCCAAGTTCCACCTCGAGTCCGCCCCCTCCTTCCACTCGGACCACACGCCCGATTCTCTGGACGACGAGTACGACCAATATCGCTTTGATCCGTTGGAGCCGCCGGCATGGCGACCCCCCGAACGAGACGAACTCGAATACGTCGAGAGGTGGAACATGGCACACAATAATCCACACCACTATCTCAGTGGCTACAGCTACAACAACAAGGATGACTCCTCCACCATCTGCTCATCACAGACGGGGAACAACAGTCTCGGCAAATCATACAATAGTCGTGACAATCGGTCCCAACACATGCAAACGTTACGACCCCGTGGATTTTCCATTACTTCCAACTCCTACGGATCGCACAGCAACAAGGGCCACGCACACAGTCGCCATCTCAGCTTCGGATCGTGTCCCCAACGGGCATTGCCGCCATGCGGTCCAACACAACACCATCGTCACGAGTCTCTTCCCGTCGCTCTATTTTCTTCTTCGAGCTTGGCTCAGTCCTCTCAGTTGTTCTCGCAGTCGCAACACCGGCAAAATACCGAGAATGCACATCAACATCATCCTCTGCTCGGACAACAGCCCAAAGAACATGAACAACAGCAAAGTCAAGCGAGAATCAATCAACGGACCTATCACATGATCCAACCCCGAAAACGGGACGGGCCCCACGAAATACACTCTCGTCAACATGCTTCTCAAATTAGGGCCGATGCCACCATGGCCGGATTGAGCGGGGCACTCATTGATTTGTATGCCGTCGATCGTTGTGTGGATGAGGCCACGGCAAGGATGTTGGCTACCACTTCTATCAAGGAGAGGGGGAATATGGGACGTGCCACAAATGGGCAGGAGAGAAGAAAGCCTTCTCGTATGACGTCGGTGGGGACTTTCAAGGATATTCAAATGATTCTTGAGCTTCATAAGGTGGATAGGATGGTTGATAGGTTTAAGCAAGGTCTTCAGATGCCCGTTTTCTTTGAAGAAGAGGCGATGGACATTGCCATTATGAAAGAGTTGAGAAGAGTGGATTTACTCGTTGAAGGGTGCCGTCGAAAGAATGTCAAGGATGACACTCTCACCATTAATAAGGAGAAAGGCATCAATACACGTCACAGTACCCAGCAGGACCGATATCAGTTTGATCTAAGCGATGGTGAAGACGAAGAAGAATCATTGAATCTTGTGGGAGGAAGCTACGGAGATGATATTTATTTATCCACCGATTCGTTCGGTACTGTTCCAAATCCCGATCCTTACCAGTTCTATGATCCCCACGAACAGGCCACGGTGTTATCAAATTCCTATCAACAATCGTACGCCCTGGCCACATCGGAAGATGATCTTAATGCAGTCATGGATTTGCTTCGATCAGATGTAGAAATTGATGGGGCATCGCGGAGCCGCAAGGAGTTTGAGATGGTGCGGCCGCTATTAGAAATTGATCGGAGTGTGGAGAGATGGAGAGGTTGGATGGAGAAGAAGAAATGCGAGAAGGAGTTGATGGACTTGTATCTGGTAGATGTTGAAGTTGATAGGGCAAAGAGAAGGGTGGGACCAGGCACAACAAAAAGTGATCAAGTGAATCTAATCTCAACAAACGTGGAAGGAGATAAGACCAAAGAGAGATGTGAACTCAGCCTCGGATCTTCTCAATTGGTTCAATGCTTCACAGAAGCTTCTTCATTAAACTCTTCCAAATACTGCAATGTCATGGCTATGCCATTTGAGCAAACGACCGAAGAAATCCAACCGCCTTGCCCGAACACCCCCAGAGCTGCACCGCCTCCACCATCTGTCACCCCTGAGTGTACCAAACGCTCCATCTTTCCCCACCGAGAAAAGCTCAATGCTGGCATGCTTGCGGCAGCTAATAATGCCATGACTGCACAAGCTACCGAAGGTTCCAAGAGATCTATTTTTACGTTAAAGGAGAAGACTGCAGCTCTCCAAGGCTCCTTCCAGGGGCAAGGAGGGCAGTGATAGATTGGTCTTGTCGTGATTTTAAGGGAAGCATGCCTCCGGTGCATCAATATTGCATGTGTTTTCATTATCAAATTATGTTTTTGTAATCTTAAGTGCGATTTAGTGAAGACATTTATAGACAAGCATGTGCATGTTTGTTCATCAGTCCAGTCATCTCACTTCGTATATTGCTTAAGGCCATTTGGAACACTTGTCTAGATCTGGACTATTCATTACAACTATTCGAGATCTAGACGAGTCTTACAAACTACCCAAACGTTGTCAGAAACACAATATGAAAGCAGCTCCATTGGTGACGTCTTTGCAAAAATTACATTTCTAGAGAAACATGTGCATGTTTGTTCATAAGTCAAGTCATCTCACTTCTTAGTATTATTATATTATTACTTAGGCCATTTGAAACACTTGTCTAGATCTGGACTATTCATTACAACTATTCCAGATCTGGATGAGTCTTATAAGCTACCCAACCTTTTTCAGAAACACATGGAAGCAACCCCACTGGTAAATTCCTTGCAAAAATTAGCCCCTGAAGACATTATATACAACATCATTTGTACATCATCAGCAGAATGGACACATCACTGCAAAAATGACTACCGCACAAATTGTTGAAAAGCTTTCAAGTACAGCAAAAACACACTTCGAACACTGCTAAGAAGTGAACAATGGCCTCCCTCGCATTCCTCAACCACTACCAAAACTATTGGCAACATTTTACAAAGCAAAAGTCAAATAACTCATCTCAATGAAGTTTCTTGTTTGTTTGTTTGAATCATAGTTTTATTTTGATTTTCCTGTAATGTTATGATAGGAACCAACAAAAATGGTCAAATGTGACTTGGTTGTTGCCCTTGGACAACAGGCAGAAATGATTTGCCTGCCCTCTATTCTCTCCTCCCACAAATGGATGTCAATGTGTCAGACAGTTCTGAGATTGTGGTACAAAACAAATCTACAGTAGAGCACTCAGTCCACAGGAGACCAAAGAGAATATTATTGAAGAACTTTGGACTGCTTGCAGACTGAACTTGTTTCTCAATGCAATTGTTCTTCCAGAGTGTGGAGATGATATGGATCTGCCACTTGCCACTTGCCACATACTACTCTAGAAAGCAATATTGCTGCTGTTTCATTCATCCAAAAATAGTCATTTGATTATGAGATTCAATGTGAGACAATTGCATCACTCCCACTGTCAGATTAAGTCTCTTCAACAAAAAGCTGCAAGAGATTTTCAAGGCCCTCTTCATTGGGACCCTTCTTGGGGCAGCCCTGATCAAATGACACGGACCAAGGCAATCTAGAATGTACATGTACACATGCTCCAGGAGTGTGATCAAGGAAGTGGTGTGCCAAGCCACAAAGCCTATACATACCAAAGAGGAATGAACTTCAAGAGACAGTAGACTCAACTACCAATCCTGAAGCTCACTCTACTGGACAAGGTAGAATTACAGGCCCCAGTTGGGTCACTAGGTACTTCTGAGAAGTTTATCACACAGACCCAACAAACAATCAATGGTATCAAGCAAAGAGGCTTAAATGAGGCCCCAAGGAGCATGAACCAATCAAGAAGGAGCAGAAAAGAAAACTGGTAGAGGCATGACCTGAGCCGATTCGTCGTAAAAAATATCACGCGAAAATTATAGGTAGTTTCGACAGGTGTCGAAGATTTGATTTTATGAGCTATATTTTGTACTATTGTGAGGATGGAAAGGCAGTGGAACTGCATTCCAATCCAAACGATGCAAACGACCATGGTGTAGGTTTCTACACAATATGGTATGTTCATACCCTTCTGATAGGTGCTTAGATCTTCCTTCAGGGTGTTCTCTTGTTTGGGGTTCTGAACTTCCATGTTGGGGAGTCCATGCCGTCGGGAGGTGGACTCTCCTACTTGGGGTCCTGAGAATGCTCCTATTTAGGTTTTGTACACAGGGGTACAAAAAAGGCTGATTCATGCTCCTATTTAGGTTTTGTACACAGGGGTACAAAAAAGGCTGATTCTTGGCCTATGTCACTCGCCCCAAGAATGGAGTATCAGGTAAAAAGGAACCAAAAAAAACCCTAAGTGTTTTTAGGTGAAAAATGGGTTCTCATGAGAGTAACAATAATGAACTAAAGAGTTTGTTAAACATGTGTAACGAGTAAGTGTTGTTTGAAGAGGGAGAGTCCGTTTTTGTCGTTTTGAAACTGACAGTTAATACGGTTTTAAGTTTGGTTGTTAAAAAAAGGTGTAACTCTTCGTATATTCAGTCTTTCTGATTTGGTTCCGCGTTGAATCCTGATGGTGCCATTTGTATGAACTGATGTGATAGTCCAAGGATCACTTTCATATCTACTTTCACCTTTGCGGAGTATACCATCTTTTCTAAGAAGTACTTGATCACCAACTTTGTAGTCCCAATCACGACGTGAGCTATTTTCCCGTTCTGTGTTTTGGTCTGTTTGGTGTTGCCTATATTCTCCAATTTTATTCCAGTCGGCCAGGAAGGGGATGTCGAACAACATGTCCGTCCAAAGATGGCTGCACCTGGGGAGGCTTTTAGTACTGTGTGGTATGTGTGAGCGAATGGCCCAAGCGACGTCACGAACTTGTCTATATCGCTTGTCTCTACTGAAGGGGCCATGTCTATTTCAGCTGTTCGAGCATAGATGATATCACCTGATGCACTCGTTCTAGAATTGCATTTGCTTGTGGATTCTTGACACTGGTAGGCTTACTCGTGATCCCATATGAGTCACATAGGGCTTTGAAGTGAAGTTTGAATTCGCTTCCATTGTCATAAATTATGTATTGACAACGTGGATACCTACTAAACCAGGTCTTGTTTACTAAGTTGCTGATCATTGCTGATGATTTATCAAAGTATGCTAACTTAGGTTCCTCATGGGTCTTTTTACCCTTCCGCCCTTTTGTATCCAGGGGAATAATCGCCTCAGTGATTACCGGTAGTTCAACTATTTCAAACCAGCTAGAAGCTGGGTCAATCATAGTCAGACACATGAAATCAATTACTGTCCCATCTTTACCTTTGATTGTATACGGGCCAATAAGGTCCACACATAGTACATCCCAAGGGTTTGTGATGGCGAATTTAGTAGGAGTTTCCTGTACGTTTCCCGTACTTATGCTTATGCCTCTTGTTGACTTGGCATGCATGACAGTTTTTGACATATTTCCGGACGGTATTTTGCATACCTTTCCAGTACATCGCAGCACGAAGGGTTTCTTCGAGTCTAGTGTGTCCAGGGTGCTGTAGATAGTGGTGGTACCAACTAACTGCACGGTGTTGAAGATCTTTTGGAATGACCATTTTTCCGTCCTTACATAGGAGATGTGTACTTTCGACCAATTGTGTCGAGTACTGGTCTTTCAACGTCTTCAAGCTGGCATCAAGCTTTTGTGCTTCTGCAATCTCTCGTACTGTTAACGGGTAGATTACATCTTCTTCGCTGCGGTTTGCAAATACCAGATTCATTTCCTCTTGGTATGCAGAGGTGTCTATCGCACTCTCTTCTTGCATGGTGTAATGACACCAGCATTTGGTGAACGTCATCCAGTTCTCGTGCTCACTTGGTATTGGTCCGATGTCTAAGCTTAGAGATGGCGTCGGCAACAGTGTTATGTATGCCTTTAATGTAAACAATTTCGGGGCTAGATTGAATAATCGGGATAGGCTAAGACTACATCCTTGGCAATTGAAGTCTTAACGTCATCGAATGCTTTTGATCGCGTGTCCCAGTACCATGGGACGTTTCTTCGCCTTGTTGGCTCTGGTGACCTTGGTGTGACCGCACTCTCCTACCAGTGAGGTGAGTGGGGCAAGCACTTCGCATCGTCTTGCCCAGAGATCTCTATAGTACTGGACCATGCCCAGGAACTTACGGAGGTCTTTGACATTTTTCAGCGATGAAATTGCGAGAATCGCCTGTACCTTTTTCTGTTGTGGTTTAATCCCTGTTCGTGTGAGGGTATAACCTAGATATTCTGTTTCAAAGGTGCAGAATGGCGACTTTCGGTGTTGATTCGCAAGCCCGCCTCGCGTAGCCTGGTAAGCACCATTTTCAATTTGTCAAGGTGGTCTTCCAGGTTTGCCTTTGTGATGCATAACAAATCATCAAGGTAAGCTCGTCACGAACTCTAAGGCTCCCATTAGTGTTGACATTTTTGCTTGAAAGATGTCTGGTGAACCTGCGATGCCCATTGGCAATCGGAGGTAAGAATACTTGCCCCATGGGAAAATGAGGGTACATATTTTGGATGAATCGGGATCCAGTCTAATGGTATAATAACCCATGTTTAAATCTAGGGTTGTAGCATAGGTAAATCCTTCTAGCTCTTGCAGGACTGTACTGATTTTGGGTAATGGAAACGGCTTTCGGACTAGTCGTTTATTTACTTCTCTAAAATCAGTGAGAAAGCGTACAGTTCCGTCTTGTTTTCCAGTGATAAATGATGGTGACGCCCATTCCGATTCGGGCTGAAACTCTACCACTCCCAGTTCGCATAATCTATTCAGTTCTTTGATAGTTGTTTCTTTGCGAGATTTTGGTACTGGGTATGCCTTGCCATGATATGGCTTTGCGCCCTCCTTAAGTTCGAAGGACACAGGCTCTGTGTTCCAATCACCTAGTGTTCCGTCAAAAGTTCCTCAAATTCTGTGAGTAACTCCAGCAACGAGTTTTGGTCTTGGAGACTTAGGTGAGTACAATTGGTGCTAACAATTGATTGGAGGTCTGCCATTTTATAATTTGCATCTAGGATTTTAACTACCCGCTGTGTCGCTTCCTGCGTACTTTGCGGTTCATTTGCCATGCTGTTGTTAACAGCCCAGGCTTTATCCAAGTTTGATGAAGTCAGACTATTGATGTCTCTCATTGGCAAAATGATGTGATCAATGGTTATTTCTTTTGTTCGAAAAATCTAGAACAATTCCGAGCTCTTTCATGGTTTGACATCCAAGAATGAGGTCAAACGCTGGCTTTGCCATCTTTTTCCTATCATACTCTACTACATCAGGAGTCACTGTGTACTCCTTACTGTTCGAATACTCAAAGAACTTAAGGTTGACTTCGCTCCTTCCTTTGGTTAGAAGCTCCCATTCGACGCGGCGCCAAGACTTTGGCACCTGCCTAGTCAAGTAGGAAAGCGTTTCTCCGTTCCTTTGCATGGAACAGGAGATCACCATCAGATCCACTGTCTAGTAGGATCCTGATGACTGTGTTACTGGTACGACGCCCTGTAGAGTGTTCGATATTCTTACGGGCTGGATTTTCAGTCGCTTTATAGCGTGCTTGTGCTACTACAGTAGTGACCTGCCCTTCTTTACCTGTCAAAGGGGGTTCACCCGACAGTTCGGGGTCCGGCAATTCGGTTATTGTTTCACTCTGTGTAAGGTTGGCTGGAAGATTTCCTAGGTCTTCTGCCAGGTTCCAGGTTCGAACATGTCTTGTTTGAACCAGAAAATGTTATGTTGGCATGTGGGGAAGTCTTAATCGGACTAAGATAAGTGTTCATCATTTCATTACAATCGAATTTACTACACAATTTCTTAGTACTCCCCAACCCATCATCTCAAGATGAGTCTGAATCATCACTGTCACTCATGTCATGATGCTTACGCTTCTTTTTTCCGATAGCGCGTTTCATTTTCTTGTTGGACTTGGTAAGTTTGTCAATTTTAGCGGATAGCTGCGCACCTCCTCGAGCAGGTCTCTCTAGTCCACGAGAGTTTCCATTTGGTTTTCTCCCCTTGAAGCTTGACTTCGGGGTCCCATTGGAGTCATACTTCCAGCAATCCGGTGTTGTGGGTGGTATGTGCGCCCCATGTTTCTTGCAGAGAGAACAGTACTTCTCTGTGCGACGTTTCTTCGGAATCCGGTCACTAAAAGAGACCATCTTCTTTCTAGATGAGTCGTTAGCCTTGGCTACGTTCTTGGGTCCTTCTCCAACCTTCTCAGTGGGGTAGGCCTTCTTGATGCGTTCAAGGACTTCGAGAAGTTCCCTGACACTCTGTGGTATCAAAGCTCCACTGAGCTCATATTGGTCCTGCCAGTTCCTAGGAACCATCCTGAGGATGTGGCTTGCCAAGTCGGCATCATCAAATGGCCCGCATACTTTCGTAGACTTTGCAGCCTTTGAAGAGTAAAACAGGCACGGAAAGAGTTCCACAAACCCGTTAAGGCATTGGATCCTCTGCACAAAGTCCCTGGTGGGTACCCTGTTTGGTTTCTTCAGTCCATTGCTGATGTAGAAATGTTCCTGCTCCGCTGCATCAGTCCTGAAGACGGTCTGCCGGTGCAACTGGACACATTCCTGAAAGGAGGTCCAAGATGCTGGGCGTTTTGTGGGATGCTCGGTCCCATACACATCGGTCCATGGTTCGCAATTGATTTGCTCCCCAACGATGGTGGTCCAAGGATGACGGGCAGTCTCCAACAATTGAGTGGAGTACTGGAGGAAGATCGCTTGGCCAGCGGACACTAGGGCCTCACTGGTGTGGATTTTAGCAGCAGTTGCTTTGTTCCACCGACTGGAGGACAGGGGAATTTTCATCTGTCCCTTTGAACTTGGCTTTGGCCTCAGCGGCCGCAGTCAGTTTTGCCTCAGCCTTTACATCTGCCTTACAGGCTTCCCCGTAGTCCGTGTCTAAGCCTCTCTGGGAAATTATTTCCATCGAGGTCTGGACATGGTTGAGGAACTGTTTAGGACTTCCCTCATCGAAGACGGTGACAGACAAGGTCATTTTATTGGAGACCTTGATTTTGTTGATTACCTTCGGGGTGTCCATGGCAGTGGGAATGTAGGAAATGGTTGGCTTGGACCTCCCTGAACTCCGTTCGCACTCCTGTGGCTTGAGTCCTTCTGGGCTTGATTTGTTGGTCGACATCCTCTTAATTGCCTCGCCAAGGGCCGTATTATAAAATAAGGCCTTGAAGAAGGTCTTGGGTGCCCTGTTGAGGTTAGCTCGAAAAAGATTTTTTTTTATTTTTTTACTTTTAAATTTTTCTTCGTCGACTTTTATTTCTTGAAAGTCTTGCTCCAAGGTATTTGCGAGAATTCTCGATCACGAAATTAATCCGACTCGTAGGAATCCCCGATCGCAGAAGTCGATCGCTTCGAAGTTATCGCTGATCCGCTGATCGCGGGATTATTTTGGAGAGCTCAGATCGCGAAACCGTAGGAATTGCCGATCGCGTAGCCGATTTTGGATAAATCGTCGATCGTGCAAAAACGATCGCTGGTGCAAAAAGTTAAAATTGCCGCCGCGATAAAAATTGTTAGCGCACCTCGTGTCGGAAGAGTTGGATGTCGATGGCTTCGTGCGCCGAAGGTCGCACCATGGTTATCTATAGATAGTGACCTGAGCCGATTCGTCGTAAAAAAGTATCACGGGAAAATTATAGGTAGTTTCGACAGGTGTCAAAGATTTGATTTTATGAGCTATATTTTGTACCATTGTGAGGATGGAAAGGCAGTGGAACTGCATTCCAATCCAAACGATGCAAACGACCATGGTGTAGGTTTCTACACAATATGGTATTTTCATACCCTTCTGATAGGTGCTTGGATCTTCCTTCAGGGTGTTCTCTTGTTTGGGGTTCTGAACTTCCATGTTGGGGAGTCCATGCCGCCGGGAGGTGGACTCTCCTACTTGGGGTCCTGAGAATGCTCCTATTTAGGTTTTGTACACAGGGGTACAAAAAGGCTGATTCATGCTCCTATTTAGGTTTTGTACACAGGGGTACAAAAAAGGCTGATTCTTGGCCAATGTCAAGGCAAAGCTAAGCCTCAAGATATCCCAAGGCACATTGGCGCATATGCCCCCACCACAGCTGCAGAAGTAAAGGCAGTCAAAGGCCCATGAGAAAGCCAAGGAATCTGTTTCATCAGTTCCAAACCAGATTTGCCTTCTGTACTCCAACTTTCTCTCAGAAGAGGCAACACAGTCGTAGAGCAAGATCCTGGTCAAACAAGTTGACTGCAGTATGTGATCGGGCTTGTGGGGAGTAGACATACTTCACTATTGAATAAGATGTGGGACTCCTTCATGGAGTCCATCACCCTCTTACAGGGTATAGAAGAGTATGGCCCCAAGACTATCCAAAATAGATAGGCATCCATAATACTGTAGCCCATTCAATCATGTGTTCAGTCTACAGCCCTGTTCAAGATGATAGGGAAACTTAGATGACCTTCACAAAATGCTCGTGTCACTATCAATTACACACTGCATCACAGCAACCAGCACCATACTAAGACTCAATGAAGTTGGTGTATGCCGATTTGATCAAGGAAGACGTCATCTATCCCCTCACAGTGAGGTGTGATTCAAGAGACCTAGCAAAGTGATCTCTGCATCAATCTGTTGGCACAAGACGACAAACATATAACACAGCTCATTGAAACCACTGAAGCCCTTTTTAAATTGTTAAGACAATGCCATAGAACTCCCTATCACTCTACAGCACAGAGCTATAAGCTGCTCCTCTACAAGAAACACTCCATGCTGTGATGCACTGAAAAGGTAAGTGTTACACCATATACACATAAGTCAACAGCTGTTATAAATGCCAATTCAACAAATGACACAAGCCCAAGCACAGGAAAGTGCCTCAAAAGCTTGTGATTAGAAACCCTTTGGAGGCACTGGGCGTTGAAATGACAGGACAGAAATAGACTTAATGTGTCTCACTATCATTGGCCCAGTAACAAGTTGTCTCAAAATTGTAGAATTCCAGGTGGTAGAAAACTCTACCATACCCATGGGTACACAGTGGTGTAAGGGCGCTTTAACACATATCACTCCTAAGGTACTGAGTTTCAACGTATCATCTACAGTTATTGCTAGCTCAGTGAACAACACATGGTTCAGTCATCATCCACAATGTCAACAGGTAATTTGTGACAACGGAAGTGATCTTAAACTTATTTTTGAAACCTGATGTGACACATCTGGGATAAAGTGTAAGCCAATCAATGTCAAGAACCCATAAACAAATCCTATACCGGAGCATGTTCATCAAGTATGCATGACTATGCTCTACACTGCTGATCTTGACATGACTGCCTCATTAGCAACCAGCAATATTGATACATTCTGACAAATGTGGCGTATGTCATTCACCCTAACTACCATTCAGTACTAAGTCCCTTCCAGATGCAGCAGTTTATGCTCAGGATATGTTTTTTATCATTCTGTTTGTGCCTTGATGGAAAAATGGAGACTACAGGCAACACCAGGCAGATCTCAACACCCACAGTTCAAATAAAACTCCTCACTGGGATTGCGACTACCAAGTTAGTGTTAAAACAGTGGTACAGAAAGATAAAGTTCGCGTTCTCCAAAAATCAGAAAGCTGATATGAACATGATTCTTGGATCATAACTGTTCATACAAATAGGACAATTGGGGTTCATCATTGATCAAAATCAAAAAATTAATATTAGGAAAGGAACCCATTTTTGTAGAATAAAATTATCACATATTTTTTGCCTTTGGTCTGCCTCTTATCATGGGACTTATGCTTCACTACTTGTCACTTCACAATACCCTTTCATAGTGTTTAATCTCTTCTTAAATTATCTACATAATATTGTTATTCACCATTTCTAGGGGCAAGTGACAGATGTCAAGGATCTACCTAGATGGCCCCAAAGTATCCCACGAAGGAATACTTACCCAGAGTACACCAAACTTCCAGCACTTTTGGAAAACTTCAATTCATCATGAGCACTTTCCATATGACAAAGCAAAACTTCAAGCCATCTGGGCACCCTATCATATATCAGTATTCCATTGAATCCGAAACACTAGCCCAGCAGGAACAACAGGGCTCTATAAGAATTTGATAGGGCCGTCGAGTGTTGTATTATCCAAAGTAACTTTTTCTCTCATTCTCATGAAACTTGGTGATCTGGTAGAGCTAGATGTCATTTGAGGGTATACTAAGTTTGAGCAAATAACTTGTGGATAAATGTCTTTTCAAAAGCAAAAAACAATAGCTGAAATAATTGATGAAACCTTTATGGGTATAATAGCAGTAGATGCAATATATCGCAAGATTTTTGCAATTGTATGGGGTGAACTATGGATTCTAATGTTACTATGGGGTAAAACCAACGTACTTTGGGATTTTATTGCAACAAAAGATGTAGAATGGGCCATCAAGGTGTTACTGAAACTTTGACAGGACTGCTGTTACTTTCAACATAAATAACAGCATGTTCTATTCTATATAAAGCACCAAATTTGTAAACCACCTGATAAATTTACAACCAACAATATAGTTATGCACAATGCCTTGACTGTTTACTCTGATTGTTAATACAATGTTTAACTTATTTTTTGTCTGCATTGGATAAGAATTCAATGATATCATAAATCCAATTTAAGCACTATATTTTAGTCAAAAGAGTACCTCATCACCAATATGTGCAGAGAAGATGGAATTTTCTTCCACAATATGTAAGGAAAGTGTAGAATTACACTCACCTAGTACGACAAATGAAGAACAATTTACAGTACAAATGCCACATCCATCTTATTCACGCCATGATTATACCCACAATATTGTACAACACTCATGCTAATTACCACAAACCATCAAAAATTAAATAGCACAAAACATACTCAGTCTTCATTTTGACAATACAACAATATCATGTAAAGTTGCAAAAAATCACAAGGCGAGTTAAAGTTTCATTGATTTTCAATAAAATTAGATGTCATTGTTGTGACTCATACAAAAATGAACCCACAAGCTTAAATAATATCTCGCCCCACTTTAATGATTCCACAATTCCAGTTCATTTTTGGGTGTTAAGAATTTGTTCTATTGAACAGAATCTTTTCCTGTCGCAATTCATCCATAATTGTTGCTGATACACAGCCAAAAGAAAGTTTTAGAATCATGGCATCTAGTTGATAAATACCTCATCAAGTAGGGTGTTGCTCTCGTATTTTTGCACCCCTTCTTCTTTGCTATATTGTTCAAATGGTTATTGGATACCTTGCAACATGTTGAGGTACGGACAATAACTTTCCGAACTCATTATTGCCAATTGCACTGGATATGGGAGAATTTATAAAACAACAATGGAATATTTAGCAGATCATATTGAGCAATCATTCCAGTTCAAGATATGATTCACTTTAATGGAAGTGTAAGTATCAGAGAGTTGAGTGGTTACAAATCTTCCTTTAATAAACAAGTATCCAAAATCTATTAAGGTCATACTCAATTCTACTGAAAGATGATCCAATGTGTGCTGTCAAAGTTATGAATCTCGGCAACCTAAATAAATTTGTTCTGCCATTTTTCCTGAAGCATGAATACCATCAATTTGCCATGCTCTTAACACCTTCAATTAGCCTTAACTAGTTCTCCTACTCAATATTCTTACTTGGTATAAACATTAGCTTCAACAAAGGAGGGATGGCCACCAGTTCAAGATTCAAACTTACATGCCACAATTATGAACCAGTCAATAACCCACCTCAGAAAGTCTGCATACTCGACTGTAACGTGTACCAAGGAAAGAACATTAAAAAGATTGGCACACCTCCCAAGATTCTAATCTAGCAACCCAAAAGGCAGTGATCAACATAAACGTAATCACAATAATTATCATATAAGGTAAATCTCTTAAGTTGCCCAGTGGGATGTGCCAGCCCTTTCTGGAAAACCACCATGCTCTTGCTAGCTTGTTTACTCTACTTTGAGAGAAGTTTGGCATCCTCTCTGTGGGAATTCCACACATGTGGGTGGCCAAAAAACCTCATGACTCTATTAACATTGTCACCAAGGGGAGCCGCTAAATGGAAAAACAATGAGAACAATAACATTTCTGTCTACAATCGAAAGAAAATGGAGGAGTGTCACTTACACCTCCATTGGAGGTCTTCGGTGACACTGCTGTGAGCATGCACAGTGATTCAGGTGGGTTAGATTTGAGAATCAACAAAGCTCTGACATCCTACCAAGCGACCTGAGCCGTTTAAGGGAAAAAACACCAGTAAGTATTTTTCTCAGGTTAATATGTTTTGATAGCTTGTAACTTGAAATTATTAGATTTACAAGAACTAAAAACAAATATATGTTTTTACAGGTTGAATCATGTATAAAAAGTGATGTGCTCCTGATGAGTTTTGGAGATAACTTGGGAATAGTTGCGTGACTGTTCCCCTCTCAGTCCTACTCGCCGTAACTGTCCAATTAGAAGTTTTCTGAGAAGAAAACTGGTCTTCGATATTTCCTTGTCGGGTACGTGTGGATTGTGTACCATGTCTGGGATATTATTTTCTGAGAACTATATATCCTATTTTGTACTTCCTTTGTATTGCACAAAGTGAAGGAGACCTTGTGGAGTTTCCAGGTAGAAGCGTACACTTGTGCTCAGATCCTTGGCCAATATAGCCTATGTCACCAAAATGTTATAGATGTGGTAGATCTCAGTTACCAAGACATGGCGCATGGAACAAGTTTGTTGCAAATGCCCATGTGGTAAAAGAAGCGCATTTCACCGTTCTTGATTTCATTGCCCAAAATTATTTTTTCATGGAACATCTATAACAAAAAGAACCAGAGAAGAGACTTAAAGTTAAAGAGACCCCATGTAAAAGGAGGAAGCCTTGCCCAAAGAATCAAGCAGCTTTGTAGATGTATCTGGTGATGGAGACAGAAGAGGTAAAGTCATCTTACTGACATAGGCCAAGAATCAGCCTTTTTTGTACCCTAGGGTACAAAACCTAAATAGGAGCATGAATCAGCCTTTTTTGTACCCCTGGGTACAAAACCTAAATAGGAGCATTCTCAGGACCCCAAGTAGGAGAGTCCACCTCCCGACGGCATGGACTCCCCAACATGGAAGTTCAGAACCCCAAATAAGAGAACACACTTTTGGAAGATCTGAACATCTTTCAGAAGGGTATAGACATACCATATTGTGTAGAAGTCTACACAATGTTCGGTTGCATCGTTTGGACTGGAGTGCAGTTCCACTGCCTTTCCATCCTCACAATAGCACAAAATATAGCTCATAAAATCAATTCTTCGACACCTGTCGAGACTACCTATAATTTTTGTGTGATATTTTTACGACGACTTTGGCTCAGGTCACTATCTATAGATAACCGTGGTGCGACCTTCGGCGCACCGAAGCCATCGACATCCAAACCTTCCGACACAAGGTACGCTAACAATTTTTTATCGCGAGCGGCAATTTTAACTTTTCGCACCAGCGATACGTTTTTTGCACGATCGACGATTTATCCAAAATCAGCTACGCGATCGGCGAATTCCTACGGTTTCGCGATCTACGAGCTCTCCAAAATAATCCCGCGATCAGCGGCATCAGCGATAAACTTCGAGCGATCGACTTCTGCGATCGGGATTCCTACGAGTCGGATTAATTTCGTGATCGAGAATTCTCGCGAAATACCTTGGAGCAAGACTTTCAAGAAATAAAAGCCGACGAAGAAAAATTTAAAAATAAAAATAAAAAAATTCTTTTTCGAGCTAACCTCAACAGGGCACCCAAGACCTTCTTCAAGGCCTTGTTTTATAATACGCCCCTTGGCGAGGCAATCAAGAGGATGTCGACCAGCAAATCAAGCCCAGAAGGACTCAAGCCACAGGAGTGTGAACGGAGTTCAGGGAGGTCCAAGCCACCCATTTCCTACATTCCCACTGCCATGGACACCCCGAAGGTAATCAACAAAATCAAGGTCTCCAACAAAATGACCTTGTCTGTCACCGTCTTCGATGAGGGAAGTCCTGAACAGTTCCTCAACCATGTCCAGACCTCGATGGAAATAATTTCCCAGAGAGGCTTAGACACGGACTACGGGAAGCCTGTAAGGCAGATGCAAAGGCTGAGGCAAAACTGACTGCGGCCACTGCGGCCAAAGCCAAGTTCAAGGGACGGATGAAAATTCTCCCGTCCTCCAGTCGTGGAACAAAGCAACTGCTGCTAAAATCCACACCAGTGAGGCCCTAGTGTCCGCTGGCCAAGCGATCTTCCTGCAGTACTCCACTCAATTGTCGGAGACTGCCCGTCGTCCTTGGACCACCATCGTTGGGAGCAAATCAATTGCGAACCCTGGACCGATGTGTATGGGACAGAGCATCCCACAAAACGCCCGGCATCTTGGACCTCCTTTCAGGAGTGTGTCCAGTTGCACCTGCAGACCGTCTTCAGGATGGATGCAGCGAGCAAGAACGTTTCTACATCAGCAATGGGCTGAAGAAACCAAACAGGGTACCCACCAGGGACTTTGTGCAGAGGATCCAGCGCCTTAACGGGTATGTGGAACTCTTGCCGTGCCTGTTTTACTCTTCAAAGGCTGCAAAGTCTACGAAAGTATGCGGGCCATTTGATGATGCCGACTTGGCAAGCCACATCCTCAGGATGGTTCCTAGGAACTGGCAGGACCAATATGAGCTCAGTGGAGCTTTGGTACCACAGAGTGTCAGGGAACTTCTCGAAGTCCTTGAACGCATCGAGAAGGCCTACCCCACCGAGAAGGTTGGAGAAGGACCCAAGACCGTAGCCAAGGCTAACGACTCATCTAGGAAGAAGATGGTCTCTTTTAGTGACCGGATTCGAAGAAACGTCGCACAGAGAAGTACTGTTCTCTCTGCAAGAAACATGGGGCGCACATACCACCCACAACACTCGGATTGCCGGAAGTATGACTCAATGGGACCCCGAAGTCAAGCTTCAAGGGGAGAAAACCAAATGGAAACTCGTGGACTAGAGAGACCTGCTCGAGGAGGAAGTAGCTATGCGCAGCTATCCGCTAAAATCGACAAACTTACCAAGTCCAACAAGAAAATGAAAGCGCTATCGGAAAAAGAAGCGTAAGCATCACGAAATGAGCGACAGTGATGATTCAGACTCATCTTGAGATGATGGGTTGGGGAGTACTAAGAAATTGTGTAGTAAAATCGATTGTAATGAAATGATGAACACTTATCTTAGTCCGATTAAGACTTCCCCACGTGCCAACATAACATTTTCTGGTTCAAACAAGACATGTTCGAACCTGGCAGAAGACCTAGGAAATCTTCCAGCCAACCTTACACAGAGTGAAACAATAACCGAATTGTCGGACCCCGAACTGTCGGGTGACCTTTTCAATAGTGTGAACCCCCTTGACAGGTAAAGAAGGGCAGGTCACTACTGTAGTAGCACAAGCACGCTATAAAGCGACTGAAAATCCAGCCCGTAAGAATATCGAACACTCTACAGGGCGTCGTACCAGTAACACAGTCATCAGGATCCTACTAGACAGTGGATCTGATGGTGATCTCCTGTTCCATGCAAAGGAACGGAGAAACGCTTTCCCTACTTGACTAGGCAGGTGCCAAAGTCTTGGCGCACGTCGAATGGGAGCTTCCTAACCAAAGGAAGGAGCGAAGTCAACTTAAAGTTCTTTGAGTATTCGAACAGTAAGGAGTACACAGTGACTCCTGATGTAGTAGAGTATGATAAGAAAAAGATGGCTAAGCCAGCGTTCGACCTCATTCTTGGATGTCAAACCATGAAAGAGCTCGGAATTGTTCTAGATTTTCGAACAAAAGAAATAACCATTGATCACATCATTTTGCCAATGAGAGACATCAATAGTCTGACCTCATCAAACTTGGATAAAGCCTGGGCTGTTAACAACAGCATGGCAAATGAACCGCAAAGTACGCAGGAAGCGACACAGCGGGTAGTTAAAATCCTAGATGCAAATTATAAAAGGCAGACCTCCAATCAATTGTTAGCACCAATTGTACTCACCTAAGTCTCCAAGACCAAAACTCGTTGCTGGAGTTACTCACAGAATTTGAGGAACTTTTGACGGAACACTAGGTGATTGGAACACAGAGCCTGTGTCCTTCGAACTTAAGGAGGGCGCAAAGCCATATCATGGCAAGGCATACCCAGTACCAAAATCTCGCAAAGAAACAACTATCAAAGAACTGAATAGATTATGCGAACTGGGAGTGGTAGAGTTTCAGCCCGAATCGGAATGGGCGTCACCATCATTTATCACTGGAAAACAAGACGGAACTGTACGCTTTCTCACTGATTTTAGAGAAGTAAATAAACGACTAGTCCGAAAGCCGTTTCCATTACCCAAAATCAGTACAGTCCTGCAAGAGCTAGAAGGATTTACCTATGCTACAACCCTAGATTTAAACATGGGTTATTATACCATTAGACTGGATCCCGATTCATCCAAAATATGTACCCTCATTTTCCCATGGGGCAAGTATTCTTACCTCCGTTTGCCAATGGGCATCGCGAGGTTCACCAGACATCTTTCAAGCAAAAATGTCAACACTAATGGGAGCCTTAGAGTTCGTACGAGCTTACCTTGATGATTTGTTATGCATCACAAAGGCAAACCTGGAAGACCACCTTGACAAATTGAAAATGGTGCTTACCAGGCTACGCGAGGCGGGCTTGCGAATCAACGCCGAAAGTCGTCATTCTGCACCTTTGAAACAGAATATCTAGGTTATACCCTCACACGAACAGGGATTAAACCACAGCAGAAAAAGGTACAAGCGATTCTCGCGATTTCATCGCCGAAAAATGTCAAAGACCTCCGTAAGTTCCTGGGCATGGTCCAGTACTATAGAGATCTTTGGGCAAGACGCAGCGAAGTGCTTGCCCCACTCACCTCACTGGTAGGAGAGTGCGGTCACACCAAGGTCACCAGAGCCAACAAGACGAAAAAACGTCCATGGTACTGGGACACGGTGCATCAAAAGCATTCGATGACGTTAAGACTTCAATTGCCAAGGATGTAGTCTTAGCCTATCCCGATTATTCAATGGAATTTGAGATATATACTGATGCCTCGTCTAAACAACTAGGATCAGTTATCACCCAGGGTAATAGGCCCCTTGCGTTCTTCAGCAGGAAGCTGTCGACAACGCAACAGAAGTACAGCGTGACCGAACTAGAACTACTGGCCATAGTGGAAACACTCAAGGAGTTCAAAGGCATGTTGTGGGGACAAAGATTAAAAGTCTACACAGACCATAAAAATCTAATCCAAGACGCCCTCGGATTAACCTCTGACCGTGTCTACCGATGGAGATTGCTCCTCGAGGAGTTTGGCCCGAAATTGTTTACATTAAAGGCATACATAACACTGTTGCCGACGCCATCTCTCGCTTAGACATTGGACCAATGCCAAGTGAGCACGAGAACTGGATGACGTTCACCAAATGCTGGTGTCATTACACCATGCAAGAAGAGAGTGCGATAGACACCTCTGCATACCAAGAGGAAATGAATCTGGTATTTGCAAACCGCAGCGAAGAAGATGTAATCTACCCGTTAACAGTACGAGAGATTGCAGAAGCACAAAAGCTTGATGCCAGCTTGAAGACGTTGAAAGACCAGTACTCGACACAATTGGTCGAAAGTACACATCTCCTATGTAAGGAAGGAAAAATGGTCATTCCAAAGATCTTCAACACCGTGCAGTTAGTTGGTACCACCACTATCTACAGCACCCTGGACACACTAGACTCAAAGAAACCCTTCGTGCTGCGATGTACTGGAAAGGTATGCAAAATACCGTCCGTAAATATGTCAAAAACTGTCATGCATGCCAAGTCAACAAGAGGCATAAGCATAAGTACGGAAACTCCCTACTAAATTCGCCATCACAAACCCTTGGGATGTACTATGTGTGGACCTTATTGGCCCGTATACAATCAAAGGTAAAGATGGGACAGTAATTGATTTCATGTGTCTGACTATGATTGACCCAGCTTCTAGCTGGTTTGAAATAGTTGAACTACCGGTAATCACTGAGGCGATTATTCCCCTGGATACAAAAGGGCGGAAGGGTAAAAAGACCCATGAGGAACCTAAGTTAGCATACTTTGATAAGTCATCAGCAATGATCAGCAACTTAGTGAACAAGACCTGGTTTAGTAGGTATCCACGTTGTCAATACATAATTTATGACAATGGAAGCGAATTCAAACTTCACTTCAAAGCCCTATGTGACTCATATGGGATCACGAGTAAGCCTACCAGTGTCAAGAATCCACAAGCGAATGCAATTCTAGAACGAGTGCATCAGGTGATATCATCTATGCTCGAACAGCTGAAATAGACATGGCCCCTTCAGTAGAGACAAGCGATATAGACAAGTTCGTGACGAACGTCGCTTGGGCCATTCGCTCAACATACCACACAGTACTAAAAGCCTCCCCAGGTGCAGCCATCTTTGGACGGGACATGTTGTTCGACATCCCCTTCCTGGCCGACTGGAATAAAATTGGAGAATATAGGCAACACCAAACAGACCAAAACACAGAACGAGAAAATAGCTCACGTCGTGATTGGGACTACAAAGTTGGTGATCAAGTACTTCTTAGAAAAGATGGTATACTCCGCAAAGGTGAAAGTAGATATGAAAGTGATCCTTGGACTATCACATCAGTTCATACAAATGGCACCATCAGGATTCAACGCGGAACCAAATCAGAAAGACTGAATATACGAAGAGTTACACCTTTTTTAACAACCAAACTTAAAACCGTATTAAATGTCAGTTTCAAAACGACAACAACGGACTCTCCCTCTTCAAACAACACTTACTCGTTACACATGTTTAACAAACTCTTTAGTTCGTTATTGTTACTCTCATGAGAACCCATTTTTTCACCTAAAAACACTTAGGTTTTTGGTTCCTTTTTACCTGATACTCCATTCGGTGGGGCGAGTGACATAGGCCAAGAATCAGCCATTTTTGTACCCTAGGGTACAAAACCTAAATAGAGCATGAATCAGCCTTTTTGTACCCCTGGGTACAAAACCTAAATAGGAGCATTCTCAGGACCCCAAGTAGGAGAGTCCACCTCCCGACGGCATGGACTCCCCAACATGGAAGTTCAGAACCCCAAATAAGAGAACACACTTTTGGAAGATCTGAACATCTTTCAGAAGGGTATAGACATACCATATTGTGTAGAAGTCTACACAATGTTCGGTTGCATCGTTTGGACTGGAGTGCAGTTCCACTGCCTTTCCATCCTCACAATAGCACAAAATATAGCTCATAAAATCAATTCTTCGACACCTGTCGAAACTACCTATAATTTTCGTGATATTTTTTACGACGATTTTCGGCTCAGGTCACTTACCTACAGTCAGCAATACTGGAGAACATAATCCAGTCACATCACCACATTTAGATTGAAGGAGGTGTGAAGTCTGCAAATCAGAAGGGGCTTGGATAGATTCATGTAAGCTCAAAAGAGAGTATCCTAAAAGATTTTCAAAACAATGGCCCTTGGCAACACATTCCAATTATTGAATCAATAATCACTCTTCTGCTGTGACCAGTAGGTGGAAGACTTTTGATTTGGAGCTAAAAAATGATTGTTTTGTTTCCAAAGTATCCACAGTGAACTCATGCCAATCTGAGTATACCATATTTTGCAGAGGATAATTCAATGACGAGGAATGACAACCCAGTGAAAAGGTGTACCACTAAAAATCCGATGCAGTTGTCTTGATTGACACAGTGTAGAGGTAGATAGAAGAGTACGGACCAAAATCAGGATGATTTTCAAAGAATTCGTTCTGGGGAAATAACAATGAATGAGACGAGAAAATTTCGAATACAGATGCCAGTAACAAAATAGAAGAAGAAGAAAGAAGAAGAAGAAGAAGAAGAAGAAGAAGAAAGAAGAAGAAGAAGAAAGAAGAAGAAGAAGAAGAAGAAGAAGAAGAAGAAGAAGAAGAAGAAGAAGAAGAAGAAGAAGAAGAAGAAGAAGAAGAAGAAGAAGAAGAAGAAGGAGAAGAAGAAGAAGAAGAAGAAGAAGAAGAAGAGAGGGCTTTAAAGATTTCTTTGGAAGGTAGAATTGTGTCGCCTGTGGACAAATAAATAACTCACCATTAGAACTAGCTCAATGATCATGCAAGAAACTAGGTGTAGCACTTGTACTTTTCACAAGGGTCTGGATGTATCTAACCTATGGGCTCTAAATACAGAAGTGAATTTTAATGCTTGACTCTACAACAAGATGAGCATCCACAATCTTGGGAGGGCTGGATGAGCACTTGAAGCTGGTAAAGTGCAGATATAGAATTGTCCTAGGTGATGATGCAGTCACAAGGATCTGTACATTGATGGAAAATCATGGAGTGATGTTTACAGTAATGACCCAAGAATATGTTGGGGACACAAGTTCTGATGGGATGATGCATTGCAGCATTGCAGCATAAGGGGAACTGAAGTGATCCTGTAATTCAATGAATAATAATAGGGAAACCAAGAGTGACTCGACCAGCTGCCACTTCTAGCAATGATCATAACTCTAGAAAGAGGTTGTTGAGTGACACAATTTTTTTCAAATAATGCAAGCTGACACAATTTCAGAACATTATTAAAGACGGTGATAACTTTTGATTGGGTCTGCTTTTGCTCAAGTGTGACACATCAAAATAAACAGAAGATGGTGAGCATCCTTAGGCCATTCACCAGCGATCGTGCTACAGGCCGGGCTAATGTGGTTTTTTGAGCTCACTATCTGATATTAAGCCCAGATGTTTCGTGCCAACGTCTGGGCTCCTTCCCAAATTTTGGATTTTTCTTTGGCCCGGAGCGCTTTTATCCTTTGCACAGAAGTAAAATTCTGTCAAATTTTTTCCATCAACATCATGACGCGATCGTGTCAAAAAAAAATCGTCGACCATGACATTCGATCGCTCCCAAAAAACGGATTAAGACTGAAATAACTCAGTCAGTTTTCTGTCAATATTATATCTGAGGGCATCGTCGTGTAGCCCCCATCACATCGCATCTAACGACACTACACATATTTGGTTGTGCATCATACCTTAGCAGTTATTGCCTTCCCCGTGTTGAAAAAGTTGCCTCACGGCACCAACATTAAACATCGCCCTCTGTACTTATTTCAACCTTCTACCATCAATCGCTGTCTCTTCGTCTGATTTTCCATTTGTATTGAGCCGCGATGAATGAAGAGTTAAATGATATTGCTGGACTGCATGGCTTTGCTGTCAACAGCAACAAAGGAATATACAGGCGTGGCAAATCATATGATATGTCCAAGAAAATGGAAGTTGCTGCAGCTCTACAAGCAACTCAACGTCCAAATATTAGTGATGTGTCCAAGCAGTGCAAGGTCAGTACAACTTTTGTGAGGAAAATACTCACCGAGTTAGTGGAGCATGGAGAGTTACTCCCCCCAGATCAAAAGAGAAGGCACATGACATCTGGACCGGGGGCAAAGACATTGGATGAGATTGATGCGTACCTTATTCTCCTTCTGTACATGGAAGAACCAAGTAGGGGATTGCATACATATGCATTGTGGCTGGAATACTTCATAGGAACACAAGTCAGTGATAGTGTCCTTTCTCGGTTCTTCAAAGATGCTTTTCCATACTGGGGTGGATTGTATGCTGGTCTGCTTTCGGAATACTCTTTAAATCCAACATGTGTCTCCATCATCAAAGCAGCAATAGGGTAGGATGCAGCAGCTGTCTGAGTAGGTTGCTGGGCATACATACCCGAATATAGATGATTCTGGTAGGATAGTGCGAATTTAATTGGAGGAGATACTTGGCTCGAACCATGACATTGGGATAGAGGTGACTTTAATGGAGATTTATTAGTACGATGGTTGCACTTGTACGAATTGGGAGTGCCTTTGTTCTCTTTGTCACACGAATGATGTCTGTATCTTTTATCTTCAATGGAAGATCTGCTGCTACTACTGGATCAACGGTGACGTTTCCTTCGAGACAAAGAATGATGTTTCTTCCTTGAGTCATAGCTTGGACTGCGGGATCGGCTCCGTCCCCTCTTACGACGCTATACAATAATAATAATGTCACATTGCAGGTGAGTTCAGGTTAAAAAAACAATGACACATATTCCATACCATTCGTTCCATAATACTAGGCGGCCATTTTCCTCCAGTGTTTCTAAAGAAGCTATGGATCCTCTGATCCTTAACTTTCGATCTTCTCTCTTCTTCCATTCTTTTGAGTTCCATTGTATGAAGATCATTTTTTATCTTCATGTTATGCTTGATGTTCATCTCTTCTTGCTTGAGGATAAGCTGGTCCACAGCTGAAGGTTTCTTATTCAATACAGGTGCTTTGAGATCCTGCAAGTTGCTACTCAACTTGTCGGCCCTTTCCTTCCACCTGTTGTGTTTTTGACACGATTGCGTCATGATGTTGATAGAAAAAAATTCTGACAGAATTTTACTTCCGTGCAAAGGATAATAAATCTGAATTCTCTGCGCAAAACGCAGCCCCATTCGCCCGGAGCGCTAAACTTGTCGCCCATTGATTTTGTAGACCCACAACCATTGAAAGTCTGTACAAAATGTACGGTGTCCGTAGAAAACGTAGGAAGGTCCACGCACCTAAAAAGTCGCACCACAATTCTCAGGCACCATGAGAATTTCCGCGGCCCAACACGTCTTGGCCTCTCACACCAAGAGGGTCTAAGCTATCAACTACCCGCCAGCACCACCTTCACGGCGACATCCACAGCAATGACCCGACCACTCGGTTTGGTCCGATCAGTGGTTTCCCAAGAGAATTTGCCATTCTTCTATGGCAATTTTTGACGAAATTTGTGAACGACGGCCCATATTTTATTACAGCTTTGACATTCAAATCATTCTATATCATTGCCTCATTCAAATCCCCTTCTGCCACCTCTTCAAATTGTTCCAAGGGCGCCTGTTAATCGCGAGCAGCACGGGGGATTTTGGTTTGTGAATGTGACATGGCAGAGATCGGTTTGTGAATTTGACGTGGCAGAGATATTTATCTTCCACGCTCTCCAACTTTTGCTTTAACTCACTTCTTTTTCCTTCATCATTTTAGTAATAACTTTACTAATTGGTTGCTTCTAAATATGGAAAAATCTCAAGATTCGACAATCAACAAAGTGGGACATTCATCCAGTCTGTATTAGCTGGGTTTTGTCAGGGCTTTCACTGGTGCTGCAGAAATATGTAATACTCCTTTGTTTGGTGAATTTGATCTCACCATATCAATTTGAGAAAAGGAGTTGGTTGCTAGTCCTTCATTTTACATTATAACTATAAGATGCTAGTTGATTTTGCTTGCATTATCTTGTAATTTTTAATGTCAAATTTAAGTGCATGTTAATACTTAGCATAGTCGTAGGCATGACTGCCAATGGGCTAACAAAATATTCGTCGCCCAGGAAAAAATGGGCTTACGGAAATTCAAGCCCAGGTGTGTTAGCCCGCTCGCTGGTGAATGGCCTTGAATGACTCATCTGTTTTGGCTAAGAAATGCTGGGTTTTCAAGTATTCCTACTTGGTCAAGAAGTGGCATGGCACATATTATAATAGGTCAAATCGTGCAATCCCGATTGAACTGTAGTATAGTTCTGCACTCGTCAAGGACATTAAAAATTGCTGTTCAAATAAGTTGACATCGGTGTTAATCTATCCAAGATCTTCTTTCAAATGACAACAACTTGTGAACCTGTTGAAATGCATCTGACTTCACTGCAGTGCAGAGCTGCAAGATATAAGGCTCTATTAGTTACACTCTAACATGAAATGACATCAATGATGTGACCAATTATAACGGCCACCAACAGATTTTGCAACTGTCATCTGCTCATAAAGTTAAGCTCCTCAGTTGTCGCCTTCGCAAACAAATGAGTTCTGTGACAAAATAAGAGCAACAATCAACCCGTAAAGGCCCAAGGCCTCGGCGAAAATGAGGATCAAAATCATACCAACGAACAACTTCTCCTGTTGGCCGACAGCCCTCACACCTGCATCTCCCACAATTCCAATAGCCATACCAGCCGCAAGTCCGGAAAGACCACAGCAAAGACCCGCAGCGAGGTGTGCAAATCCCGTGTACAAACTGTATTGGCTCAATCCGTTCTGGGGGGCGACGATGGATCCCTGAATAATCACGGCAACAATAAGACCGTAAATACCCAAGACTCCCGCCATGACCACTGGAATGATGTTACGCATCACGAGGCCGGGGTTCATCACACCCATGGAAGAGATGCCGACACCGGACTTGGCGGTTCCGTAGGCAGCTCCAATGTTAGCGAATACTAGCGCGGCGGTGACACCCATGAACCCAAAGAAGGGGGCACTGGCAGGGCACGTTTCCATTTCAACAGAACTCATTGTTACTTTATTGTTCAATTACTTGGTAGATGCTGCGAAGAGACAGAAAGAGATCAATCGTGAGTTACTTGCGAAGTAGAAAGCGGACCCAGAGGCAAACGCATGCTTACACTAATAGAGAGGAAATAATGATGTAGAGTCTGATGATATTGTGGGGCTTGACGAGGAAGATGGCGGCCGTTCGGATTGTCTCGCGAGCCGTTAGTTTCGGTGGTGCCCGTCGTGATAATGGCGTCTCTGTCTACAACCTGTTGTACAATACCAAACACCAGGGTGCACGTAAGGAATTACTGCGTTCATTGCCGCATTGTTTTTTACACACACTTGGCCCACCGTTTCGCCGACACGAGCCTGCCCGTCGTTTATCTTAGAACTTTTCTCAGGTGGCAATAGATTTCAGGAGCCAAAGAAGGATTTCTTTTTGTTTCTGCTTTCTCAAAATTTAATAAGCCTTTGAATCTTTTCTAAGTACTTTTATGGAACTAAAATATTTCTCATGGCCAACACTGAATTTTTGTGTGGAAACGAAATTCATGAAAAGAGAAAGAACAGGTAAATCTGTCATTGGGAATTGCTTTCATCAACCCCCGTTCCACAACATTCCGTTCTGCGAAGAAAATTGAAATCCGGTAGTTCGAGGGTAGTTCGTCATGTCTGCCACGAGCCGCGATTGATTCCACGAGAATCGAGCAGATATAATAGAGTTATAATACACAACTCTCCTTCCCTGTGGTACGTAGAACCATGAAGACCGCCGGTGTTCCCGCAAACTATCCTGCCTTCTTGGTGTCAATGATCCACTATCGATTCGCAATAAAGGGATCTTTGAAGTTTGTTAGCACAGAACTCGGCTCCATAACTCCATAGCTTCCGGAATCGTTGCGTTTGGTCCCGCTAAAACGACTGTGAATGTCCAAGTCAGCACGGGCGCTTTGATTGCAATTCGTTCGCCATGGCTGATTCCTGATGCTCCTCTGATTTTGAAGGATTTTGTTCCCATTTTTATCTGTTGCGCGATGCCTGCTGATCGCTCCCGACGACACTAACGTTTTACTCCATTTCACATGCACAACACAGTTCCATACAAATAAGCAAATCATCATTAAACAATGAGTTCTGTTGAAATGGAAACGTGCCCCGCCAGTGCCCCCTTCTTTGGGTTCATGGGTGTCACCGCCGCGCTAGTATTCGCTAACATTGGAGCTGCCTACGGAACCGCCAAGTCCGGTGTCGGCATCTCTTCCATGGGTGTGATGAACCCCGGCCTCGTGATGCGTAACATCATTCCAGTGGTCATGGCGGGAGTTTTGGGTATTTACGGTCTTATTGTTGCCGTGATTATTCAGGGATCCATCGTCGCCCCCCAGAACGGATTGAGCCAATACAGTTTGTACACGGGATTTGCACACCTCGCTGCGGGTCTTTGCTGTGGTCTTTCCGGACTTGCGGCTGGTATGGCTATTGGAATTGTGGGAGATGCAGGTGTGAGGGCTGTCGGCCAACAGGAGAAGTTGTTCGTTGGTATGATTTTGATCCTCATTTTCGCTGAGGCCTTGGGGCTATACGGTACGTCAAGCGTTACTTCGTCTTTCTCCTCCCGTTCGTTACTATTATCTAAAATGCCGTTGCATTTCCCTTTGACTCGCTCTTCTGAATTATTTTTGCGGCTAGGATTAATCGTTGCCCTCATTTTGTCACAGAACTCATTCGTGTGCGAGGGGGACAACTAATCGAGCTAGAAACTTTTTATAGCTTGAGAATATTTTTGTGTGTAGTAAAAGTCAAACATTCCCTTCTGCTTCTAATTTACTGAGATGTAAGAGTCAGTAAATATTAGCAAGGAATCTTTGCGCACTTGATGCAGCATTTTGGTTGGATTTCCTTGCAATAGGACTGTGAATAAGTCTTACTAAGTTCCCATGATCCTATTATCACACAATGTAGTTCAAGCCTTATGATTTTTATTATGACATAGGAAGGACTGTCAATGATATTGTAATCTCCTCAACAACAATAAGGATGAAACATTTGTTGACTTATGATATTTGGTAAATTCTTGTCCTATGCTCCTTGCATGAGAATAGTATGGTAATGTAGTGAAGCATTTCAGTCATGAGTTAGTGTATTATTTTCATTTGGTGGCATTTCACTGAGTAATTTGTAAATTCCACCTAAAGCTCAATATTGGTGGGTTCACCTTATTTTTTGTTCAATAAAGCCATAATTGAAGACAGTATCACAATCCTCTCTGCAAAAAAGATGAAGACCAAAGCATCATCCTCAAGACAGCTAATCAAACCCCCTTCGCTCACTTCTCAAGAACGAGCACATCGATACTTAGCCTCTCTACAGTGAATAATTTAAATTAAGTTTCGAAAGTCCCAATCAGTCCATTACGATCCCCCCAGCCTCATCCTTCCCTTTGCCATTCTTCTCTTCAACACTTTCCGCCCCCCCACGCTTTCTTGCCTCCTCAAAAACCCATGTTTACGCCTCTTCCTGACAAGCGATGGCTGAAAGGTTCTTTTGATTAGCCATATTGAAAAATCAGCCACGAGATTTTGTAAGCTGCCCATAATCCCTTGCCTGACGGGAGAGTTTAATGGTGTCACAGATCCTTGGAAGTAAGCTGCGACAGCAACAGTTCCAACATCACTAGGCAAGCACATAAAGAACGGAAATACATTCAGAAGGAAGAAATCACTCGACGCATTCAATGGAGAGTAATGGGATGATTTCTCCACTGGAAGATCGATTGTGCTGATCAACGTAGAAACGGATTGACTATTCACGTGATGTGCCGGTATTTGGGATGATGGCAGGACCGCTCGTGAGAAGAGGCGGACACCTAACAACGATGAACGGGAGATTGCTTTAGATAGAACTGGCACCATTGTTTATGCTTTTCAAAGCGTTGGCGGTGCTGTGGGGGGAGGGGGGCAAAGTTGATGGTGTTAATGGTTTGCGGATTTGGTGACCGGCAGGACCCCTGCAAGTGCTGCAGAGAGAGTATGGTACGGTATTGTACGGTATTGTACCGTATTGCATTGTACAGAGAGGTGGAGTGGAGTGAGGGAAAAGGGAAATCGTGTAAGAAAATTCATGGTACTCTGAGGTACTGTACTATTATATTATATAGTATTTGTACTCTGTATGCTCTCTGTACCATATGGTATAGTATGTACAGTTCACTACAATACACTGTAGCTCTACCTTCTTGACTCCTTGTTGAGGTATTCGCGCCGATAAACGATACCCGGTACATGCGGTGAAGCCTAAACAGTGGGCAACTGACAAAAATATTGTTTTTACCAACTTAGTTTATTTACTCACTACTTAAAGGCATGTCATTTGCTCGGTCAGAGCATTAGAAAGAACCCAACGCCCGCCACATCACCTCCTCAAAATCATCGACCCACAACCGTCTTTTGAGCATATTGTACTCAACTCGTGCTCAACACGACCCAGCACGATTATTTATGATATTCTACGTTCACGTAACGCCTAACGCCTCCGTTCTTTCCTCCTCTTTCACCTCTATCCTTGCATATCCTTGTATTACAGCATCTTGCGCCCACTTAATCAAGGATATGAATGGGATGAATCCATCAGCCCGCAGGCGATCTCATGTCCCATCAACGTCTCCATTTGGTGGGTTCAATGACAGGGCGTACGGATCAAATGACAATGCCGAGAGCACTCATCCTAGAGCAAGAGAACGGCAAAAGGGCGACGGAGATCATGACGATGGTGGCCAGGGGAAGACTCGACGTAAACGGTCTCATTCTTGCTGCTCAAACCTACGTCGAATGTTGATCAGGCGGCGGTTATTTGATGTGATATTACTTGTTGCTTGTGGGGCCAAGCTGGCTTCTATGCTGTACTACAGACGGCTGTCTTGGCACATGACTCATCACGCTTCGTCAAAACTTGGCACTTCGCACAAGCATTTCCATTCGTCGACAGCAACATCGATTGAACGAAATAATTCGACGTGGCTTGCGAACTGGAAGCAGAAGAAAATGCCTTTCAATGCGCCGGTGTTGTACCGTCTCAATGACCATGTTCCGGCTGATAGATATAGAGGAATGCTCCGTTCGAAGCATCTTTTTGATGGCAAACAACAACAACTCGAACAAATAGGATATGCAGTAGTAGATGATATGGTGTTTCATGCAGATGACAATCGGAAACGCACAAATAGGGCCCTGCACGATTCTGAAAGCAAACCACAATCATCGGAAGGCAGCGAGGCGCAAATCACGAACGCGTCCGATCTTTCACCATCCATCGTATTCAGTGACGACGAACATTTGGACGAACCGCAACATTACATTGACGATGGAGGAGATTGGGACGCCTACTATGCATTCGATGATGACTACATTCGTAGTGCGAAAGGTACAGGCCTTCACGAGAAGCGCCCACCCGAAGAAGGACAGAATGAGCTGTGCATGCGTCCTACCTTTTATAAAATATATCACCCGACGTGTAATGATATTCATTCATACATCAGTGGAGTGCAGTGGATGCTCGAAGACGACAGCCTCACAAGAAAGACGGGATCGGTAGGCGCATCGAATGTTCCAATCTCCAAGTACTTGGGATCAGGATATTATCGAAATGCTTTTTTACTGCAAAGACCTTTTGTTAAGGTGCAGCGCCAAGGTTCAAAGTCATACGGAAATACTAAGGCATCAGTTGAGTGGGACGAGGTTGTTTTCAAAAGCATGAAACAACTGAGCGACAAATCTCCGGACGGGATAGCTGATGACGACGAGGTCATGGCAGACGGCTGGGGTTATGATCCGACTGACAAATATTCATACACTGAGCTTATGGAAGACATGCGTAAAGATGCCATGGTCATGGAGTTGCTCACGTCCTCTCCAAGGACAGCCAATATCTTTTCATTTTGCGCTTTATCTTCGGTCATTGAATTCGCACCAACTGACATCGAAGACTACATAATGCCATCGAAAGGACGTCATCCGAAACAAATTCGACGGCATGGATCAGACGATGATCGTGCTATCATCGAATCTCCTGTTAATGACTACATATCTCCTTATGAGAAATTAGAAATTGCATTAGAGATGGCAAAATGTATCGCAGCAATGCACGGCTTTGTTGATGGACCTATCGCACATGTTGATGTACAAGCCGGACAGTTCTTTAGAGGTCGAGACGGAAAGATTAAACTGGTAGACTTCAACCGCGCAGAAGCTTTACTGTATGATGTCAAACAAGACAAATATTGCAAGTTTGTGAACGGTCCACCAACAGAGGGAATGTTCCGTGCGCCAGAGGAAAATGTTGATGCTCCATTGACTGAGAAGATTGATGTTTTCAGCTTAGGAAATGTTTTCTATTCTGTTCTCACAGGTATAATGGTGTTTGTTAATCAAAGTTCTTCAGAGGCACATCAACGAATAGTGGATGGTATTACTGAACCTATTGCAGACATTTACTATGAATCCCCAAGCTCTGCGGCTCTTGCTGAAGTCATTGAGATGTGCTGGACATATGATGTGGAGGAGCGACCAACAATTTTTGAGATAGTGCAGTTCTTAGAGAAAGCAGTCAAAGCAAACAACCCACACTAGAATGCAAAGGTTACACCAAAAGGAAAGCTAAGAATGTAAATATGCCATGATTAAAGAAACCACACTAACAGCGTACAGCTGTGTCATTTTCTACTGGACTCAATGTGGTTGTGTGTAGGCTTTAGGCCCTTATTTTTTTCTTGTACTGGCTCATTGCAGGTTGACAGGGAATTTGTGAGTTAAGTTAGATAGCAAGGATTAATCAAGCCTTGTGCTTTTGGGATCCTTTGTGCTCTTTGAGCACCAGTTCACCTTGTAGCTTTGGATTGCAGGTTGAAAATAATTAATGTCCCTCTTGAGGACATTGCATGTTGCGCAGGAACATTTGACTGGAACATATGGATGATGGTTGTATGTTGCCTTGTTGTTGCCTCTATTTTACATCATTAGAGGCCTCTTTTTTGTTACCTCTGTTTTACATCATTAGAGGTCTAGGTCGCCCCAGATGCTACATACACAGAAATTTAGTTTTTTGAGCAAAGACTTCCAATATAGTTGTCGATTCATTATCTCATCACAATGGTTGATGGCCACGACAATAAGATGTTATTAGACTTCGACATTTATCAATGATGTTAAACGACTATACTGGTTGAAAACCCTCACTCAGCCTTTCTATAGAGAAACAACCCAATTTGGCTTTTTGCTTCTTTGTTGTGTATGTTTGTTCATACTGCTTCAGCAGTAGGTGTACAAGGACAATATATTCAAAATATAGACTTAGACTCTTGAGCAGCAGCTGCAGAGCCCGGCAATCAAATCAATACGAATACATCAAATAATGCAAGGGCAGCCTTTCTGTGCAAAGAGAGGGTTCCTCTTAACCACTCCTTCAGCTTACATTGACATGAACAGATGCAGCCCTAAAATTAACATAGCAAATATCATACTAACAGAAAGTCTTAAGCTACTGATGTGTTGAATTAAGATACCTTTCACATGACCTGATCTAACTTCCAATCTAATAAGGCCGTTGAAAGAATCAGCACCTTCACCCAGCAAGAGTAAAGATCACACAAAGTGATATGATTTGCTTACAGAATAAGAGTTTGATAAGGCATACAATTTTCCTCCACCAACGACACCCCATATGAATATCCAACAGTCTAACTTCCTCCACCCCACAGAAACCCTGAGCTTCAATTTGACCCTAGGAGTGGACCGCCTCAAATACTGGAGTATATTAACCACAAAATGCTCTGTCATTTCTTAAAGATACATTATGTGGTTCTTATAGTCCAAGACAAGCTAGTCTCCCTCAAGAGAAGAGAAATTAAAGATATCTTAAAAGTTAACCCATTTACTTCAAGCTAGCCCCTACGTACACTTTCACCCATTGATTCTTGGTAATATCGGTCCATTAACCATGGGCACAAAATTGGGACAACACCACCACTGATTTTTCCATGGTGCAATTGACCACACCAAGTTGCCTTATTCCTTGCTGTATTAGAAGATCAACGACTTGTTGGCTCTATCCCCAAAACTCAACACTCATTAGCATTCTTCTTGAGCTGCATAATGATATCATCATCATACATAATAACATGTTTCAATTTTCAACAATGATTGATGAGAGAAGGAACAAACCGCTATTGGAGTAAAAAACAATTGACTGTCACCAATCTATACACAAAGTAGTGATTTCATGTTCTCTTTGCATGCAACTTCCTTGTATCAGGAACGAACAAAAAACTGTGTGTCAAACGATCTTGCCCAAAATTGCTTTTGTGTCGCGTTAACTAACAACTCACACTCTTATTAATCACAGACCTCTTTAGTTCTATGTAGGAACTTATATTGGTCTTTCTTCAACTTTCAAAAACAAAAACTTTGATGTATGAATTTCAGACCACATTACTACAAGATCTTTTCCAAAAATGTTGTTGGTGCTGTCCTTACAAACAATTCAAGACTCATTTTGGAATGCAGAATTTGTAAGCCCTGTTAAGAAACATGTAATAGTCTGCATATTCTTCCGGCAGTATTTGATGATAACAATTCCAAATCCTTTTAATCAACACCATTACTGTAACAACGACGGCCAGCAATTGTTGATGCATCATATTTCCAACAGACAGAACGGAGAGAGGAATCAGCAAACATAAGAATGATTTGACTCAATATTCGATTTAATACCTTTTTAATGCATTAGACATATGCACTGCCCCTCTTGGGTGAAGTTTTGAAAGTTACATGCTAGGTACATAATATTAATAGCTATTTTATCTCTTGGCAAACAAAGGGTGCAAAATACACGAGCAGCAGGCAAGGATAGCTGTCAGATGCAGCAATGACAGAAATACCTTGGCGCATCAGTCTCAAGTTTGACTGTGAGTGTCATATATTTTGTGTTGCATGGTCAAGCAATATGGTTAATTAAGCCAAAAAACATCTAAAGAAAATTCGGAGCAGCTAGGAACACTATGTTACTGTCCCCAACCTATAATATCTTGACAGGGCAAAGTTATGGAGGCTCTACTAGAGTGTATTATATTCAAAAGTTATCTATGTCAAGTGGATTGGCTGAAGGCTATGGTCATTTTGCGAGATGGAATCGAAACATTCTTACTGGTATTTCTACTCGGGTATCACACATAATGGTCAACTAGCATTACCCACACCAGAGAACAGCAGAAAACGAATTGGTTCCAAACCGTTCTTGTTATCTCGCTCCAGGGAGTGCGCATGTCTATGACATCCACTTCACTCCGTTGCATCACAAATTCCGTTCGGTCCCTAATGCACAAAAAATGTTAAGAGGCGGCATTAGAAAGCCCGGGGGTAGGTCATAATACTTGACTCAACTCAGCATTGAAGCAAGACTTACCACAGCGAATTGGCAATCGGCTTCTGGCAATGTTGGAGAGTCGAATACTTTTGGAAACGGAAGGCAATGACCCCGTTAAATCTCATTGAAATTGTATCGAAGAAGCCGACCAAAAATAGTATTTTACATGGTGAGAACTTACCAGTGCAAATGCGATTTTCACCACGGCCCTTGCGAAGCCTCAATCGCGTCGTGGATGCGTGGGCGACAATATTTCCTCCGATAGGTTTGGTCGAGTCCTTAGCGAATGACATGCCATCAGGGTTGGCAACAACCTGGTTAGTTATGAAGACTGCAACTCCAAACTCTTCTGCGAGGCGAGTCAACTGTCTCAAGAACTGAGCTAGGTGCATTTGTCGCTCGGAGAGCTCACCACGACCGCTATAGTCAGTGCGATACAATGCAGTGGCGGAGTCAACAACGATCAATGCATATCGATCTTGGGACATGATGGCGGCGCTTTATCATCAAGTGCTAGTTCAATGAGTCTCAACTTTATCTTATATAAAGTAAAACATAATGTTGTGGAAACTCACGCCATCTTAAGCAACTCCATTTGATGCTCACTATTATGGGCACGAGCATAGGCTACATTCTCAAGGGCGACAGATGGATCCATGCCAAACCTCTCGGCGATGGCTTGCAACCTGTTCGGCCTAAAAGTTCCTTCCGTGTCGATGTAGATAGCCTGAAGGAAAAAGAGGCACACAACATGAAGCTTACAGCACAGGAAGCAGCGACAACAATTGGGAAATCATTGCCAATCTCTCACCTTTCCCTCGGCGCCGCCCTCAGAAATGGGCATCTGGCAAGTAACACACAACGTGTGACAAAGCTGCGTCTTTCCCGTACGAAACTCTCCGAACACCTCCGTGAGAGACCCCGTCTCGATTCCCCCCTCGAGCAACTTATCTAACTCGGTAGATCCGGTGGTGAGCGTCACGAGCGCCTTCCTATCTTCCAATGCGTCGGCAGCAGTCTTGAAATCCATGGGGACCATAGTTTTCACTATCTCCTTCAGTTTGAGAACCTTCGCTTCGGAGAGTCCCCTTACCTCAGAGAGTTTGCGGACTGTGGAGTGGGCGACAGACTCGACGGTGTGAAACCCGGCGTCGTTCAGTTTCTGGATGTCGTTGGCTGCGACGCCGTGTTCTTGGAGTATCTCTAGGCTTTGGTAGTTCACGGAAATCTGGGGGCGTAGTGGAACACGGTGAGAATAAATGTAAACGGATTCTGATAAGATGAAAGCAAAATAATACCCGCTTTTTCTCTTCCAAGAGGGCAAAGTAGTTTTCCACACATCGAACGTGCGAACAGTCCCATAGATCTGAAGGGGTCCCGCTATGGAAACGCGACGAAAAACTGCAGTGCCATGACAGGAATTCCAAGCAGCGATCAATCCGATGCCTTGACAGAAATTGAGTGTATTTAATCGAATTAAATACAGCAAATAAGCCTCGGTGCCATACAAGTCACCCGATCGATTCCCACGCTACTCAAACATCGCGAATGGACAGCGTTGTCGACTTAGCCTCCTTAGCTTCAAGTCGCTTCTACGGCCGACAGGAGACGTCTGCAAACTCACCTCCATTGATTCTTCACCTTGCTGCTCGCCTTGGTGGGCTTCTTCGTAATATCCTGCTACGGCTGCCATGGTTTTTGGTTCTGATTCAGTTAGTGGCTGGGTCGACCTTTCCAGGATGGTGAAGGCCGGTGAAGGCGAAAGTTCTAGAGAATGTTCAGTGGAATGTGCTCGATGGTGACACTCGAGATTAGTGATAGACCTGATGACTTGACAATACTGTAGCGAGAGGTACTGTAGCGAGCTACTCCTTGATATTGTACTCGATCTTTTTTGGCGCGAAATCGTGACTGTTGTTGGAGGCCACATTGTTTCAGTCAACAATGACGACGTCAGGTCTGACCACAGAAGAATCCATCGTTTACTAGCAGGAACTGCGAGCTCGCCAAATATAATGTATTATTATATAGGAATCAGTATCATCGCCAAATCATATCGGTGACCACTGGCAGTATGATGCGAACAGGTCTTCGTGGCATTACACAATGCAAAACACAATACCTGTGGATGCTATACCCCCTGCAGGGAGACACCACACATATGGATAACCGGTGGACCTAAATAGCCTCATCATATTATTAACAGCTCTCTAGAGAACAAACCTTTCTCACGGTGATAGACCTTGAAGTCAACAATGAAATGTCTTGAACTATATTATATTGAGACTTCATCTTCATCATCAGGGTATCAGATGCATCCTCCCGAACTTGGCAATGCAACTGCTGGATTCAGAACAGTGCTCCCTGTGAGGAGTTCATCAAGCCCCTGCCACTGTAGTCAATGAAATGTAACAAAACAAAGACAAAATCCTACCAGTGTGGAAGGCTGGCAAAGTTGCAGGCATTTTCGTGTCTTCCTTTAAATAATTCATGATTCATTTGCAACAAATTCAAGTTTTGCAATAATGAACTAATTTGAATAGTATTATAATATTGTGGTTGGCGGTCAATTTTTGCACAACTTATTTGCTTTCTTGATATTTTTTTGCTTTCACAGAGCATTATGAAGCATTCACCTGGTGCTTTTGATTTTTCATTCTGTTTCTTTGAAAGCTTAGTTGTGTTTTCAAAGTGTTTTGTCCCAGTCCCAGATTTACCCTTCCTCTTCCTCCTTCTCATCCTTGACCACATTACTGCTTGATAGTTGTGTGAGTTTCCTGTGGTTTATACGATCATATTCTCACAGTGACAAATCAACACAGTTGCTTCAAGTGCACAGCATTATCTCAATGATGCAAAACTGACTTATTTTTCCTCGAATGTTAGTTAGCCTGTTCAAAAGGTCACTAGGACTAAAAGGATGGGTATTCAGAGAAGATTTGTTTTCTGGTGGCCAGTTGACAAGTTGATGCAATAGTGATAGCTAATGAAGACAAGAAATAATCATCAATCATGTTTGGCCACAAGTATTTCTTAATTGTGAGATGTGGGAGAACAATCAGCCAGTTGATGGTTGGGGGTGAGATGAGACACAGGAGCTGGATGGGAGGTCACTTGCCATAAGACTTAAGAGATGAGTGAATAAAATATGTAGCAGAGTAGAGCCACTGAAATTCCAAAAGTTCTTAGCATCTCTTGATCAATCACCTACCTAGCAATAGTCTAAACTTGGTCTACTTTTTCTAAACCTCATCCTAAATCAACTCAATCCAAGCTACCCACTACCCCCATGGGTAGTCTGTGTCACTACATAAAAATACGATACAAAATTGCCAGTGTCCCGTCAAAGCATCACGTAAACTTTTCCTTCAGTGCACTGTCTTTGCTGCATAACTCTTTGTATCTTACATTGATGGTGTTATGTGGCTACATGATGTTAGTGCTTTACTAGGCAAATGTTCACATTAGGAAGAATATATTGTTCCACTGCAGATAAGGCATGCCCATGGCAATGCTATGAGTAACCAAGAGCGCAGGATATGTCAGCAATGACTTCCTTGAGTCTCATTGACTTCAGATATCACTGTAATGAGTCAATCCTACAAGGCAAACAACACCACAACACAGACAGCATTCCAACATAGGCAGCATTGCACACAAGCAACATTACAACACACACATGTTGCAATGCAGAAAACTCACAACAGATGCAATACAGACAATGTTGTCCACTGCAATGCTTATAAAATGTTGCAACACCGCAACATTTCTACAATTCGTGTCACAAAAAATAATTTACAGTCAACCTGTGATTGAGTGCCTACTGCTACTGGAGGTGAAGAACTGACAACATGTGAGAATGTATGGTAAGGAATTGAGGTTTTTAGAACTCTCTCCTCAGACTTTCCATTCATCCTAATAGGTCATACCACCACAACATCTGTCTTGAGTACAGTACAATACATCATCATTCCAATTTCATTTTAGTTGTGATAATATAGTAGAAGTTTCTTCAGCAAAGACCACTGTATCGTACTACCGTAAAACGCGCATTCTAAGACCTACACATTCTAAGGCCTAGACTCCGACCGCAATAAAATAAAAAATGTCTTTTTCACGAACTTAACCCTCGAACGGAGTTTACACTTAAAGTGTGTTAACTTGTGCAGGATTCTGCACAAGTAATATTTACAACTTGTGCAGAATCCTGCACAAGTTAAGCCTTTAAGGCGTTAAAGCGCTATGACGCCACAAATTTTTTCAGTAACGGGATTCCAGCAGTGTGATTTGGAAGGGGATGGGATGTTTGTTAGCACGAACAGGCACACTATCCCGAGACTGCAAAACACGCTTGGGAAACGGAGGGACTGTTAGGCAGTACAAACGCCCTGAACAAGCCGAGGAATCGAAAGATTATAGGTCCTCATCCGATGGCTGTCTGATGGTAAATACAGTCTTGATTGAAGACGTGAGGGCTGTGCTAGATTACAAGATAGCTGCGCTAAATGAATGATAAAGTAATCGTGAAGTTGTTATGGTCATCTCTAGGGCCATTTTTGTGAGGAATTCAGCTGACGCATCAGAATAGTGTGAAACTAACCAGAACATGGCGAAACGAGGTCATTTCAGTTAAGTTGTGCAGGATTCTGCACAGTTAATTAACTTGTGCCGAATCCTGCACAAGTTTACGTTGGAGGGTCAACGCCAATCAGAACACGAATTTTTTAAGAACATGAATAGAGCACATCTGGCCTAGTCGTATTTGAGGGTGCACGTTGTTGGACTAGTCGTGAACCTTTAAGCAACGGGTATTTCCGTAATTTTTTCATGTTGAAGTTGTGTATCTACATGTTCCCGGTTCTCGAGAACCATCTATCCATCAGAATTTTCCTCGCTGGCATGGGAAAGTAAAATAACACGATGATAACACGGTGTGCTGTAGTAATTTTCGCCATGATCGGGCGCCAGTGTGTCACAAACATATAGGGTGGTTATATGTCTCTAGGGGTAATTTTTCGCGAGGAATCCGACGGTGATGTCGGCTTGGCTGTACGACATCGGCTTCTATGTGTTTCTGCACAAAAAGTTACAACTAGTCCAGATCTGGACTAGTCGTTATGGCTTGTCCATATCTGGACTAGTCGTCTGATTGGCGTTAACTTGCTTTTCTGAGCCAGCAACTACTACAAAGTGTTAGCCTTAGTTAACTACGTCACAACGATATGTATTGCTCCGCGTAACTCCTTCCGGTTCGCGAGTTTTGCCATTTAACATGCAAAACTCACCACAACGAACTGCGCTAACACTCATCATAAAAATGATGCCTCTACAATACAATTGCAGGTACTTCGGTAACTAGAAGTGGATATTAATATTTTTTTACATGTTAACGTCACTAGCTTTGGTCTTCGTCCCAAGTGTATCTTTTGACATTTGCTGACCTTAGAATGCGCATTTTACTAGTTACCAGCTAGGTATGGTAGTTTCCCCTTCATTAGAGAGGAGAGAGCAGCGTGGTAGTGGTTGAGGTCGCGTGGTGTATGATACGAGAAGTCTACGAGCAGGTATGGTACAATATTGTGTACAATACCGTTACAATGTTCTTCGTCATACTTCACATACTCTCTCGTCATATCATCTTCCACCTTGTGCCCTGTTGTGCCAAACTGTGCCTACCACCTCGATGTTTTTAGTCCAACATGGTCCCACTCCCGATGACCATCATCGCAGCAGACCAAGGAGATGAACTTCATCCGGAAATAATAGCAGATGATGGAATTGCATCTTCTCTTACGGAGCCGAAAGCATGCCAAGAAATAAGAGATGCGCTCCCTGATTCGACTCCTGCAGAAAGACAGAGGTTTCTAGCTAGTAGGTCCGGGAACTCCGTCGCCGCCATTGTCAAGTTAACGAATTATCTTGATTGGCGTCGCGAACACTGCAAACACGATTCCACTGACAATTATGACGCTTGGGAATCCACTTGCAGACAGGCCATTCTTATGTCGAAAGACGAAACAGCGCACAATGATACTAAACTTCCATGTGTTCTTTTTGTTCATGAATTTAATGACGCTACATCAACACCCAGGCGTTGCATTCAAGTTCTCCCCCCGCGCGTCGATACCAGTCTTGCGAATCACTCGACGTACGCTTTAGCAATAGCAATTTATTTGGATCGAGTGCTCGATCGAGATTCAGACGAAAAGGTCACCCTTGCAATCGATGTCCGAGTTGGGAAAGGATGGGCAAACATATCCGCGTTTAAGCTGCTTCCATTCATCAAGGCTACTACTAAACTTGTTTCTGAATTGTATCCGGAACGATTGGAGCGGTGTATCATCTTTCCTGTCCCGTCGATTGCTGTAGGTATTTGGGGGCTGTAAAACCATTTTTGGATAAAGAGACTGCCGGAAAGGTTTTTCTTATACCGGGCCCGGCTGGGGCCGATGCTGGTTTGCCAGAGACAATACAGGATGTTTTGGATCGAGATTTGATTGAAAAGTTGGAAAAGATGCGACATGATTGTCAAGTCTGATGCCCGGGGCCAAGGGTGCGATGAATCATTTAACGAAGATTAACTTGAGGTAACAATTAAATGAAGTATTTTGCAATCACTCGTGCTTCAGAACGTGAAAGAATTCAAGAACTAGCTACTCCTTTCTTACAGAGATACGATTATTATTTGACGTTACTTTGCGAGTCATCGAATCACAGACAGGACTATAAGGACAACTACAGTTATGATCATCATTGCACGACCGACCTAATAACAAAGGTAATGCCGATAATCAGCAGCATACTTCAGACACCAGATATCAAGTCAAGTGCCTCTTTGCATTCAGCTGCCAGCAAAGAGTGCTTCGACACACCAATCAAATATGCATCCTTCAACGTTGCTGCTACATTTCGATTCAATAACTCCTGCTTTGTTTCAGAAGATGTTTCCAAAAGAATGCGTATGCATCTTGCGGCTTGATACGCATCATGTAATCGGCACTCAGCATTTGAAAGCTCTGATAGGAGAACATCGACGATTCCGGAATTGCCTTTCCATTCATTGGTATGCAACAGTTTTTTTAGATCTGATGGGTGTGACTCTGAAACGCTCTGAAGAGAATTACCAAGTACTGCAAGAGCGGTATTGCGCATAATTTCTTGCTCGCGAATAGCGAAAACATCTACTTCGCAGGGAGAAGATGTGTTGTTCAGAAGAGGACCGCTAATGAGGCTGTAAACAAAATCTTTGATCACAGACGGTCCGTTTTCGTTTCCCTGGAGTACTACCTGTGAAGCAGACTCAGAAACCAGCGACCGCTCACAATCAGTCAATAGTAGGAGGGTGTGCATACCCAGTTGATGTGCATCCACCCGATCTTTTTGGATCAGGTCCTCGACATGATGAACGGACGAGACTTCAGTTTCATTGTAGGTGTCTGAATCTTGCTGATTGCAAGATATCGAGGCAGGAATGTAGGAGAGTGATGCAGACGAAGATCGTTTCCTATTTTCCGTTTCGAAATCAACTTCGTCTCCTCTTGCAGAAGCAAGTATCACTCTTGCATACTTCACGTAATTGAATGATTCTCCCTTCGAACGTTGTACTTCGACCAAGATGTCCTGATTCTTGTACTTGTACATGCGAACATAGAACTCGGTGTGGTCGAGGGTCTCGGCGCATAATGACGCCTAAGGAGTATTCCATTGGTTTAGCACGAAAAATGAGAGTTAACTGAGCATGCATGTTCCTGTAAACAATGATATCACGAGCTCAACTCACATCAGAGGCATTGAAATTTGCGGTGATTGATAACTTCTGCAAAGAACAAATGATCCTATCGGCAATGAGGTGTGGATCGGAGCACTGGACGACTGTATTCGTCCTCTCGATCGGATAGAGCAGGGGTATTTCCGGAAGACATTCATAATCCCTATTGATCCACGACGAACATGGCGACGACTGTTGCTTCTTTTGACCTATTGCGTAGTTAGCGCGAATGATGTTACACGCATCGTCTTCAAATGAAACGAGGGAAGGCGATGGTCGTATTGGAGGATTGACCCGAGGAGATGCATGATCGATAATGTAATAGTCGTGTAAAGACATAGAATTTTGAAACATGGAAGTGAATTCTCCTTTCATCTCATTCAAAGACGTTCACTCGTTTTATGAGTAATATTGAATTGTTCCTTTATTGACGGTGGTTCTTAGTTGTTCACGGTTTAGAGTTCACGCTCCACTCTCATGATTGTATTCCCCCGGGAGTTAGTACCCCGTTAAGACAACGATAGAGTTGACGGTATGATGACGGCTTCGCGGACAAGACTCAAAGACAGCTCAAGACTCTGATGAAGAGCTCTTTGAAGAGCCGATCGACGATAACTTGACTCGAATGACAACTTGCCCAATCTCACTCTCGTGTCGCGAATGAGTGTGTGCGGAACACGAAAACGAATCGCCAATCGCGCCCACCTGATTGTGCGGGACAAGTAGAACCAAAAATTGTGAAATGGAGGAAGTACTGTGAGGTGATGCAAGTTACCTCTCAACATAAATGTTGTAGGAAACCTGAGGGATTGAAAATATTAAAAATTGCAAAATAAAAGTAAAGCAATTTCAAAATTGCAATTGTTACTTTTATGTTTTCGAATTGAAAATAGACCATCTCAGTTGATTTGTAAGATACTAATCGTTATCAACCTTCACTACAGTTAAAGAAAAATGAGTGTCCAATAATTTTTTTGGATTGACGATTGCATGAGAATTATGACACGAGTTAAAGACGTATTTGATGTGTCTTCGCTTGTGTGCTTGTGTATGCTATCTCTATCTAGCATTAAAAGAGACAGAATGATTTAGAATAGAAGGGCAAAACATTGTAAATTCTGATTTGTGTGTTTTTTGAATCCATGTACGAAGCCAGAAGTAATTACAAAATGCTTCCATGAACCAAATCAAATTGAATCATCATTCCTGCATATATTTTCAAAATGCACCCTCCCATACATTGGAATTTGCAAAATAAGTACCATAACGGAGGGAACATCATAAGCACTTGTATTCTGGAGAGGCAAAGCTGCTCATCCTTTTTTTGTCTAGTTGTAAAAACTATTATTTCAGCCATGTGTGTGGAAACATGTACACAAGTATTGATGGACACAATGCTCATTTGTGTAGCAGCTGATTCTATTATTCTGCCACCTATAACTCATGTTCCACTTCTTGCGGTCTTTCCTTCAGGCTATTTTTCTGATTATTAAAGAATTTTACTTTACCTTAGATTCAATTATAAGTATCTCTTTCAATGTTAAGATTAGAGTTCAGATATTGACCATGTCATTGAAGAAAGGATGTATTTTAAAAATAACTAACATTTTCCCTCAAATCCTTAAAAGTCAACTTTGAAATTTTGCAGTTTTTCTGACCACTGATTGCAAGTAAGTAGTAAATTCGTACCTAAACCCACATCCAACTTTGTACTTCTACAAATTTCTAGGAGCTGCTGAAAGATTTTTTGCCTCGAGTAAAAAAGAGAAAAATTACCCTCAACTACACCATGAGGCCTGTGCATCATGTTGAAGTTTTTGTTGCTTAAGTCTCATACTCTGAAACAGAGGAAGCATAAAGTTTAGAATCAAAAATTAGGATTTTTGCTGTGTGTCCTCAATGGTTACCCTACTCATTGCAAGTGCATTGAAACTGATAAATACAAAGATATTGTTTGTGTTGAGTGAGTATGGATGGAATGGTGAGCTTACATACAGTGCATGAGGAAATGCTCTTTAATTACCAACCTCATATTAAATTAGTATGTTATTGAGACATTGAAGTCTTCGCACAAAACTCTGATATTTTCACTTCTTGGAAATAGGTAGTGCATTGAAGTATGCACTTTTCACCCATACATGTGTTGAGCAATATCTGAAATAATAGGGAATGATGTACGTACATTGACCTATCTTTTCCAAAAGTGAAAAATCTATCTGAGGAGAAGATGAGATGGAGATTGTCGGCGTCAGTTTTGAATACAAATAAGAATTTGAAAATTCTTGATACCATCTATTTGGCAACAATACCAAAATTGATGCCTATATCTCATGGAGGACAGCAAACCAGAAAGAATACTGAGTAATAAAGTAATCACCATATTACAAAACATTTGTGAACTTGTAAACTAAGTCTCAATGTTTCTTGACATTTGTTGCTAATATCATTCCCACAGACCACGTTGGTGCAACAACTTTGAACTAACCTTTCTGAACTGTTTCTGAAGGCTCTTAAAGCTTTTGATCTCATTGATCATAATCAAATAGAATGGAAAATAAAATGCATGCAATAGAAATTGACTGAACATGAACAGGGCATAATTTTGGGTGATTGAATATGGATAAGCTCTGATCACAGTCCATCATAATTGATTGCAATTGATCGTACTTCATAGGGTTTGATTTGAGTCGCTTGGGATTGATCAGAATTGATAAGAAAATCAAAGTGAATTATTTCTTTGATTTGGTCTAACTCTGGTACAATTTCATCTCTCACCTATATGATCCCAAAAATGTATTACTTCCGAAGCATACTCTGTACAATAGTCCTTCAATGTTTCCTAATTTTTAGTTTCTTGCAGGTTGCAGAAGCAAAGATACTCCAAGACACATTGTGGAATCAAATTTCCCCCATTCATGAACAAACTCCTCCATGATTGATTATATATATCTCTACTACTTAACAGGAGACAACCCTTGTCTCGAACATGCCCTGAAATTCAAATAAAACCAATTAAATCCCAACTGACTTGGTCCTAGACTGGGGAGCAAATTATTAAATTTCCTGTTGTATCTCACCATCACTGTGTAGGCTCTCTGATTCTGACTAGCATTTCATATGAAAAATGATCATGAAACGCATTAAACAACTTTCCATATAAAAATCATAAAAGGATCAAACCGAAAACTCACATCTCCTTCTTCCATTTGTCATCATTGTTGTATTTTTATGCATCAATGAGCTTGTCACAAAACCAAGTCAGGATGAAGTAAGTGCCAAGATACTTCTCAAGCATTATTCTGTCTTCCTTTTTCATGATGTTACCTCTGATATACTCAACCACCTTCCTGATGATAAACATTTCAACCACAGTCAAGCAATGAAACACGGGTAAAATTATTGCAACAACACTTACATCAAACTCTTACTCCTGATTCTTATTCCTTGTATCGAGTTCAGCTGATTCATGACCTTAAAAAATATTTGATGTAAAATTCATAGTTATCTTGGTTTATTAAAAGATCATATTCATAAGTTAAATTAATATCAAACTAGTAAAAGAAACTTAACCCACCTTTCAATACAATGGATATTCTCTTGTATGGAAAGGCACTCATAGGACTGAACATCAAACCAATCCTTTTATTTCCTGCCCATTCAGAAGTTGGCACAATCACTTGAGACTGTGATCAAAATTTAACATAAAACACAATTAATCAACACCAGCTGCATAATGATTTTATATGACAATACTGTGATACACAATTGACCAACACCACTTTTGATGAAATTCCATGTATAATGCGTATCTCATTCATAAGTGAAGCCACAGTTTTGTTAATGATCATACATTGTATATAGAACTATTAAATGAAACAGAATTCACCTTTCAACATAAGTGCAATGCAAAATCAAGTTTGAAATGAAATCATGTCTATTCCTCCTGGCTGTTCTCTTTGATGGAAAGTGCTCATCAAATGAAAAAAGAAACCAATACTGCTCTTTCTCCCTTGTTTAAAGTTGGCACAATTATATCAAGTACTGCCCATATGCAAGAATGGTCCCCACAAAGCAACAAAATACAAACCTTATACAAAAAGAACAATTAAAACAAAATTCAAATTTTATTTAAGGTGCTTTTGCAATAATTCTAGCTTTAAAGTAAAATGTCCATTCACGTCCCCTGAAAATGTGATTTTATGCTCCATTTTGTAATTTTGATATCACCTTGTTGTATTTACTTATTTATACAAGCTTATTTTTCTTGGGACCCTTAGGGTAAATGTCAAACTTTGTGGCAAGCCTTTTCTCAATCACACACATACAATGTGTTATAATAGATGGCCAAGAAGCTTGTTTGATGTTTTGCTCCTGTGTATTTCTAAAATTGTTTCAATGGTATCCACAATTGATACCATCGGCCCCCAAATGAACCCTTCCTCACCTCACACAATTTCTTGCCAATGCCCATACTACTAGTAGACTACTGTCTGTCAGCATAAATTGATGCATCTGTGCGATTGAAGTCTCCAAAATTGCATCTGTTGTTTGCTCAAGTAGAAATATGATCTCCACAAAATGAGATTGTGAGAAAATGTGGTGTCTTCTAGCTTCAAAGGTTCTGAGAGGCAGTATTCCTCTGAAAAACTTTCTCTCAGAATGTCAGTGTGCATGTTTATGCATGTATCATTTACAGATCTTATTGGACTGATAGATCCAACATGATTGCAACCAAAGATTCTATGTAACACATGATGTCTAGATCTTCTCTCACCAATCTTTTTGGTTGATGCTTTGATAAAATAAACAAAAGCTGGTCATGGTGAAGGCAAGGCAAAACGTTTTCTATGGGCTTCAATATCACAGATCTTACATTTGATACAAAAATAGTAATTTATTCAAAACAAGTGAGTGAAAACAAATGTAACCTCATCAAAATGTGATGGTTTCTCACCGTTCTTCTTGCATTGCTACTCTGTTTAATAAATGCAAGCAGGAGGTGATAACAGGAGGGCAAAAATTGGTCTGTGGACTAAGATATCATGGATCACATGTTTGATACAAAAATAGCAATTTAATTGAAAAATGGTGAGTGGAAACAACTGTAAAATGTTCAAAACGTGATGATTTCTCGCCATTCTGTTTGCCTTGCTGCTCTGTTTAAATAAGTACAAGCAGGTGGTGGCAACAGTGGGGCAAAAAACGGTCTGTGGGCTTCAATATCACAGATCATGCATTTGATAAGAAAGTAGCAATTCCATTAAAAAATGGTGAGTGAAAAGAACTGTAATATCATCAAAACGAGACGGTTTCTAACTATTTTTTTGCGTTGCTGCTCTTTTTTAGATAAACACAAGCGGGTGATGGCAACATCGGGGCAATATTCTGTCTGGGTGTTGAGAAATCCCAGGTGGTGGGTTTGGGAAATCACAGCACTTTAATTGTAAAGGAAGATTAGTGAAAATCTGTGACAAAAAATTGATTCTCAACAAATTCTCACCGTTCTTTTTGTAATGCAGCTTCTGATCAAGAGATGCAAGGGATTGGTGGCAGCGACTGGGTGATATCCTGTCCGTGGGAGGAGATGTGATGGCTCGTGGGCTCACCCAAAATACAACAAAACAATTGAAATAATTGCAAGCATATCACCTAGTGATAAAACACAAATATCAGATTAATTCTTGCCATTCTTTATTGGTTCATGCATTGCATGTACATCATGGGTACTCGGTGGACAGCCACAGTGAATAGGGTAGGCAACTACACATATGCAAAAGTGCTCACAAAATTCTGACTAGGAATGTAGACTTTAGGTGAAAAATTGTGTTTTAGAACCTCATGTTAGTATAATTGTAAGCAAGTCACATGACCGGAAAAATATTCAGAGGATTGCTGACATGTAAGTAACAGTGATACAGAATTCATGACTCCACCCAAGGCCAAGGAGAGCAACAACCCACCTACCATTAGGGTCTGCTAGCTGCTAGCTATTCAGTAAGTAAAAAACATACTTACATTTTCACTAACAGAATTGTAAGTCTTACTAACAATTTGTTTGTAGTGGCACCAGTTGTCAGCATCGTCCTATGGTCTTAAAAGGTAGTCACAGGAGTCAAAATTGCCAAAGTAATCCCTTGGTGTAAGTTTGGCTCACCCAAAACTTCCAAGTGGCAAAGTTACCTGTCTTGCTGCCTCCATACTATTCTATGTACTCTCTCCTTGACTCTCTTCTTTCTTCTCACTTATTTACTCTCCCATTTACTCTCTCATTAACTTGGACTTCTTGAATCAGCATATGACATCTACTTTCCCCTAAAATTGTCTCCTCTTTCCACTTTAGTTGTCCTACTACTTTCTAATATCATAATAGGTAGGAATATGTAAATTCTCCAAAAAATACGTCTCCCCTGTCGTAAATATTCCTAGCATCTGGTGCAAGATTTTTTCCGGCAAGCTAGACCAAGGATGTATTCAGTTTAAAAAATAAAGTGGCTTGTCTAATGGGCTTGGTGAGCGGGCGCAGACATCAAAACATTATGACTACCCATGTATGCCAATCCAAAAATGAATTATTTACAGGTAATTACACTTGTCTATACTGTGGAAGTACCTATTATGGTCAAAGTTGAAATATGTCTCACTGGAAGAAAGGAGGAGGAGGAGGAGGAGGACAGGGATGACAGGGATGACAGGGAGGACAGGGAGGACAGGGAGGAGAAGAAGAAAAGTTGCTGTAAAACAATATTTATGTACCGTACAATACCTGAACGGGACCGTACAACACCTGAACGGTACAATACCGTATTGTACCGTACAATAGTGGTTCTCAAAGTTTATCTCCAACTCGACACTCCTACAATTTCTGTGACGTAACATACCGGGCTACGTATGTAGAGGAGATGATTGCATCTGAGGCATTTTGTCACATCCTTCGGACATTTCGCAAGTCCCTTGGGTGTTCTAATGCCAGAATTGGCTCGTTTTTAGCGACAAACATCAGATCTGAGTGATCGCATCTGATCTAAGCCGATTTTGGCTTAGATCAGATGCGACCTTCTCAGATCTGATGTTTGCTTTTATTCACGATCGATCGTATTAATTGGATTAAGTTCAATATTTATTAAAATACTGCTGGTTAATTAATTAATATTGAATTAAAATAATACTACATTCTAAGCATATTCCATACTCTGTTTGAGCATGAAGTCATCTGGTTTATTGTTGTGTTCAATTGAGATATTATTGTCATTGAATGAGCTGCTTATCCGTCAAAGCTCAATCCACAAATACAATACATCGTCAGGAACGAACATTTGCGCAATGAGAACAGTTTGTCGTTGGTTGAGAAGAAGAAGTTGCACACTGCAAACCCTAGCCTGGTTACGCCGTCTCATCCCAAAAAACAGAAGAGACATCAGGTGCCTCTCTCTTTCATCGGAACCCAGGCCATTTGACGATGCCATGCTTCTAGTTCGCTGCAATGGTGAAGTGCGCCCTCCAAAAGTGAGAAAAGGTTTATTGTTAAGTCAAAACAGTTTCTTTGTCGAATATCCCCCACTATTGAATGCAGTCAAAAAGACTGGTGCGCAAACATATAGTGAAACGTACCAGGCGATGGATGTTCACCGGACAATTGTCCTAAACAGCGCAGTCGACGTCGGAAGACGAGGCGACGGTGGCAGAAACATCCCGGGTGGTGACGGAAGTAAACCGTACAACACAGGCGGCGGCGGCGGAACCGAGAAGAGGGAGGGAATTTGAAGGCACGACATTCCGATCCGGAGGGAATTGGACAGGAGAATTCGTCAGTACACGACGAAGCGGCTGGGGAAACGTCAATAATGGATGCGGCGGAGGCGAGGGTGGCGGGGGATAAACAACTAAGTCGTCGTCGTCGACGGATGGGAAGATGTGGTGGATTATTGTTTTCATGCCGAAGACGGGGAGGACGTGATGGGAGACACGACGGCTGGTGAAAACAGCTCAATTCCCACGGCGACGAGGGAAATGATTTGGCAGGGGCAAGATTCGACGTCACGGGGGAGGGCGAGGGGGGAAAGCACTCCAAGAGGAATTCCTTCCATACCTACGACGCCCTCTCCCCGATCCTCTAACTCGCCACTTCGACGATGGGTCCCATTTGCCGCAATCATCGCAGAGATCAAAATGCCCGTGGTTGAATGAAATCGGAAAATGGGCGTGATTTTTGAAGCCACGTAAAATAAGAAAAAAATTAAAATAAATAGGTAATTACTGCGTCTGATGATGTAAAAATCGTAAAAAAGGATCTCATAGTTTTTTGATCCCCAGACGGGGTGTCTAAAATTCGCATGACGTCTGACGTAAGTGGCCTTAAATTATTTTCCGTCTATTGTAAAAAAAAAAGAGATCGCATCTGAAGAAAAAAAAAATAAAAAAACCAATATTATTGTACCATACTGTTTCGTAACCAAGACGAGCTAAAAAGCAAAAAGCCACGCGGAGGCGAGAGAGCGAGAGTGAGATGGGACCCACTGTAAGCCCACTATTTGGAGAAAAAATAATAGTCCCCAACACTAGCCCAACACTGCTTTCATTTTCCTACACGCACCGTCACAAAGATGGATGCCGTCGTCCAATTCGTCCGCAATGCGCTTTGCACAATCAAAAATTTCAGTTATCTTTCCGATACCTTTCTGTACGATCCTAAAGTGACTGCTCAATACTACACTTTCCCGTCGCCTCTGGATCAAACTACACCACTGGAAATATTCATTTCGGTCACCCAGTTGTATGCCTTTGTGAGCGTATCGCTATCGGGATACAGGCTTTTGACGAAAGGAGGCGTGAAGAAGCTGCAGTTGATCCAGAGACTTCTCAAGATCAGAGAAAAGTACGGAAAGGACGAGACGAAAAAATCTAAGGAGAACAAAGCCGAAGCTATTAGTGAGTCGGTGGCGCGTCGTCTTGTGATTGAAAGTCTGCTGAAAGAAGGAGATGCCGCCACTCGCTCAACTTTCGTTGGCGTGAATGTCCTTTCAATTGGCATTGCCTTCTTCTGGCTTTTTGCCAACTCGTATCACGTCACATCTACTGATTGGATCGGGGGTATTTATGGTCTCATCCATGCTCTGACGGTGATGGAGGTTGCCCTTTTGTTTTTGCTCTACTATATGTTGAAGGACGGGGCGAGTTTGATTCGCAAATCATTTCAAATGAAAGCATTTGCAAAGAAGATCAAACCCTCTGAAATTGAAAACATTACGGTGGAACAATACAGCTGGATGGTGAATGGATGGTCGCCCTTCTGGGAGGAGTTCTCCAACGCATCTATCGGAGCAGAAGCCAAAATGCTAGAAAAGGAAGAGGAAGCTGTTGCTTCTCAGGTTGCTTCGTTTCTAAAGAAGGTTGATTCGGATATTTCGGAAAGAATTCTACTTGAATCCAGGGTAGCATTGTTCGAGGGATATCGGGAATATCTGTATTTGCTCCTCAACTTCTTTGCCTTTTATGGTTACATGGCTTCCATCCTGGTGTTTTATTTTCAAGACGAGGCCAGTCAGCCTTCCTACATTCGGGCCATGCTATTTCATTTGCCTAATGCGGATGCCGATTGGTTGGGGAATGCTGTTGGGGATTTCGCATGGACAGTAGAACCGGTAATTATTTTGACTTCTCCGTTGATTGTGAACTCTATGAAACCCAAGGCGATTTCGAAAAAGAAGATTGATTAAGTTGGCGTTGCTATCTCTTGGTAGCAATAATGCATTTTGATGAGTAAATTTTGTTTTCATTCTGGTAGTGCTTGGTCGCATACAATAATATTATGGGCGACGATGAACGTCTCACCGCAAAATTACTATGTTTGAGAAGAAATTTAGTCGATTTGGGGGGAAATAGTGTGTGACATACAACACTAACTTCATATTATTTACGACATTATCCAAAACAGAGAAGTGTGAGATGAAAATACCCAGTCCTCACTCGATCAAAGATCTATCCGGCTCCTGTTCATTGCTGACTTGTGTGACTCAACTTCTCTGTTTCTTGTATGGTACAGTATCATAGTATGACCTCCAGCAGTGCCGAGCTACATACAGTATCCCTCTACTATGGTACAAGTGCAGAACTAAGTACCTACCTCTATCAAGGTAGGTAGAACAATGTTTCCAATCCACGCTCCTTTGACGCGGGGAGGACGCGGGGTGATGCGTAACGAATAAAACAGGACTATCTCGAACACACCCATCAATACAATGACATCCCATCACAACCCCTCTCCAACATACACGGCCCTCGCCGCGCTACGAACCAAACTCCAAACCACCAAGATCAAGGAACGTCGCCAAGCCTCGAAAGAACTGCTCGAAAAGCTCTCCGATCCATCGACATTGCGACAATTGGAATGGGAAGCTCAATGCGGCTTCGACAACGACGCGCGTCGAAATTCCCGCGGCGGCGGAGGGGGAGGAGAACCATTGACATTTCCTCGAGAGCGCGTTTCGATCCTCCTGCGGAATTTGCTGGATGCTGCCATCTTATCGTCGAGCCGGAGTATTTCGGGCGAGACGGCGGGTTCGTCGGGGAGGCAGAAGAAGACGGCGAATGGGACGGGATTCATCAAGCATTCGTGCAAGTTTACTGCGGAGGATGTGCTCTTTCCGTACAAGGTGTTTTTGCGGGTAGATGGGCCGGGTTTGGAGCATGCCGATGGGGGGTATGGCGTTGGTCTGTCGTGGGAGGAGGATTGGAAGTCCAAACCAAGGTATGGCTTTCACTTGGATACAGAACCGGCAGGTCTTCGTAGCGGGTCGTTCAATGCCACGTACTATAGAAGTCATGACTACTCGGACGACGATCGAGGGACGAGGCTGTCATCCAAGGAAGTATTATCAACTGTCAACTATTGCATATCGTGCCTCAACGACAATGATTGCTGCGATCAGGCTGAGGTGGAATTGATGGAATGGCTGGCGCATATTTGTGCTCGGCCGGATTATGTGGCTCTCATTCCCGTTCAATCTGAACTGTCGTACATTCTGCATGAGATATCAACGAGATTGTACAGAGAATTCGAGGACGGGAGAAAGGCGAGGTCGTCGGGGTCGTTCGCAGCGCTCAGCCTTCCCAACAGCAGCGCTTCCAGACGATCGAAATCTCCAATCAAACAGGAGTGTCTGTTAGCGTGCGCGAAATGTCTTAGTGGTTTAGTTTACAACTGCACTACTCGACTTGGCATTGGAATGCAGTTGTATTTGAGACCCATCGTAGAAATGGTGGGATGGTGGGCAGAGAATGCCTGGAATGTTCAGTCTGGTGGCGGAATGACCACCACTGGCATTGCCTCTACACAATCAGCGTATCGATCGAATCTGCGCTCTGAAACAGACATTTTCTCTCTTCTACCCTACCTCTACTCCTCCGTAACACATCTTGTCGCAGCACATCCCGAACAATCAGTCGCCGTCATTAGCGAACGTGGCCACGCATTACTCCGCATGGCACGAAAAAACTATCTGAAGTCTGCAACTTATCCTCAGATGAGAGATGCCCTGACGGAATACATAAGTGCTCATCTTTTGGTCGCTGAGACAAGTGGAAGATTGCACGGACTTCCCGAGGGAGATGTTGGTCCGTTGGTCGTTTATTCGGGCTCGGACGAAGATGATAAGGATGCCAACGACAAGGTCTCATTGGGCGCCACCTTAAACAAAAAGGCGATTGATAGTTTGCTCGAAATGGTAAGGAATGAAAAAGTCTGGGAATCGCTCTTCTTATCACCAGGAGGGGAACACGATGCTTTGGCAAAGAAAAATAAAGCGCTACAAAGAAGACATTCTCTTTCTAGAAAAAAGCGAAAACGGAACACACGAGCAATCTCAGTGGAAGGTGGAGGGACGTGGGCTCCTCTCAGTAGAAAGCAGAGGCGGTATCTTGAATTGGAGGCTCGTCTCCTTCGCTTGTCACAGCGATTACATATTGCAGAAGCTGAGGCGTTGGGCGATGGTTCGTCTGATGCGTTGGAGTCTTTGATAATAGAAGCAGAGAAAATGACCCAAAATCGCTCCGACATCGAAAACGGAGAAATTGACATCGACTCGGGCTTTAACTCAACATCATTTTTTTCTGATGGCGACTCGAGACATGTTGCGAGCGATGAAGCATTGGCCGGTACCCCTTGGGTAAGAATTGTATGTCAGCATTTGAACAAATTGAACCCCAAGCTCGAAGAGACTGCATTAGCGAAGGATGCACCACCGACGAAAATCACTCTGGAGACTACCCAAACTTGTGGAGGGGAGAGGGATTTGTTTACCCAGAGGATCAACTTTGGGGAAGAGTCTTCTGGAAGCACGTATGCTGATGTTCACTTATCTCATATCAAGTGGCTTCTAGGGTCATGTCCCATTCTCCGGGCTTTGGTTACCAAAAATGCGCATGCAACCACCGATTTGATCTGCCCTTCCACCATAGCAACACTCCAGCTCATTTGCGCAAGCGCTGAGTCCTTCCCTCGCGGCGAGTGTTGGTCTTCAAGTACTCGGCGACACTGGTCAACCACGTTGGACGAGAGCGAATACCCTGGAGGCGCATCGGCTCGCGTTCGCGAGAGAAACGGGTCTTCTCCCGCCGATGCTGCATCAGTTGTGTATCTTTTGGGAACTACCTTGGAAAGTTATGGGGGGAGCAGTGGCGACGATGATGTACAGATGTGGGCATTAATGGCTCTGCTGAAAATGACCGAGTCTACCGCGGTTATTTGTTCCCGCGAGGAAGTGTCAATGTCTCCCGAGCCTCTCAGTGTTGCATGGCAGTATGTATGGAGGGTTCTGTTTCGTTATGACCTTCGATACTCGTCGTACACAGCTGCAGCGTACGCAAATAATGCAGGCGAACTCGTTCTGAGGTTGCTTACTCAAATACTCCGATATCAATGTATCAGTCAATCGAATTTGCCACAAGTTGCATCGGTTTGTTCGCCATTCGTGAAAGCACAATCGAAAGATATTTGGAAATTACCCGTCTTTGACAAACCATTGACTGTCCTAACTGGAGCGTGTTTTGAACTAATGACTTCTGTTATCCAATGCACAAATGTTCTAGAGAGTGCTGAAGTGACATTTGATTCATCTACGATCCTTCCCGATTTTTCGAGTGCTGTATACGCAACTAGGGATCGTAAATGGCTGGTTTCATTTTGTTTGAACTTTATTGAAAATTCTCTGATCGAGGATAATGCTCATTCAAAGGTTCAAAGATCGTTCTTACCGTTCGTTGCAACATGTTTGGCGTCGCTGATAAGTGGTGGTGACATTGGAGGAAAAGCAAGCTCTTTTGAGTTAAATAACTTGACAACCTACAGCGTAACAGAAGACACCCAGCCATGCATTGGAAGAGGACCCGAGAATGATGCACTCGACTATGATGCATCGATGAACAAGATCCGTGATATGTTGTGGAAGAAAACAGTGTTTCCATTTATACGACCCGCAGACCGCAGTCTTCGTTCGGAGCAGCGCATTTCGCAAAGACGTGGAGCTGTTTTAAATCTCTATTCAGATGCCATTCAAGAAAGGATAACGGTATCTTCAATTATGAAGATAGATTCGGCACATTTTGTTCATAAGCGGGTTCTCGGAGACATAAGCTTTGAGAAAATAAAACTTCTTCTCGATGAACTACTGTTTGGTCTTCGCTACGGTAGTGATGGAGAGGAAGAGAGCGCGGAAGAAGAACTGGTGTCAGATAGAAAAAAAGCAATTCAGGCCCCTCGTGTTACTGGATGTTTATTGCTTCTTCTGACTATAGTTTTGTCTTCAAATGTCACCCTCCACGATGCTGCTAAGCACATTGCAGACATCGCTACTGCCACAATCATTCGAGCACTAGACCATGTGTCAGAAGTGCTGAAAGATTTAAGATTAGAACCACCAGACGTGCTTGCTACAATCAACCATCTCGAAGGAATAGTTACAGTGCTAACTCATATTGTGGCTGCAGGCGGCGAGACGACGCAATTACCTACTCTGTTCGCAGATCAGTTGAAAGCAATTTTTTCAACATGCAAAGGTATGCTCCGAAATTTTAGAAACTCAATGTACACATCTACTTTGTCTCCCACAGAAACAATAATATCAGAGCAACGCCGCAGGCCTGAGTATGACTCCGATGACGATGGGCGCACAAGCCAAATACCAATTCAAAGACTCACACAGAATGCTCGACTTTCAGATGAAAGTGATGGATTCATGGAGGACGACGCTGATGCTGGTCCGATCAGACATGAATTCCGTGCTCCTTTGAAACGCAACCTACCTACACCCAAGCGTCGGCGAATTGAAAACACCTCTATTTCAGGCAAGCAAGATCGGAGTTTTGCTACGAAATCCATTGATTGCCAAGGTGCTTGGGCGTGTGCGTCTTTGATGATCTTGATAAACCCGTCTATGGTTTGCTTAGAAATGATAACCGGTCATCTTGTGTGGCCTGAAGACTGCGACAATCAGAATGGGTATAGTCCAGTGTCAAAGAGCCTAGATCCAAGTGGAGCTTTTGTCTGTGCATCGTTGATTACTCAAAAACTAGTAATTCAAAGACAACACTTACGATCCGACCTCTCTAAGGACGAGGATGATCAACAATCAGCAATCGTCCTCTGTATTGAAGTGATATTCCAGGCAAGACGTTTTTCGCCTCCCTCTTCGGAGTATTTTATGTGGGGACTTGGCATTTTATCAGATCTAATTGAACTGGGAGATAGAAGTGAAGGCTGTCCCTCGATTTGTGAAACCGAAAGCAAGTTTGTCGCGGACCTGCTCTATCCGGAAGGAGTTAACCAAGACAATCAGGATTATAGGATGATACGCCAGTTGAAAAAGACGCTCAAGTTTCGTAGTCTTTATCGTGCTGGGAGCCTCTATGTATCGACGTGCCTTTTCCTACGGGGCCAGGAAAATCTACACCAGGCACTGGATGCTATCTTTGTTGATCATTTTATTAAGGTAAAATGTAGACCCCGCTTTGTCCTTCGAGCTTTCTTGATCGATCTGACTCATTGTGCCCCTATCTATTTACACCTACACAGTCATCGTTTCGCAATATTGATGAGGGCATAAGGTTACTTGCTTGTGATGCTCTTGGTGTTGCTTTGGGTGGGTTCCCAGACCAAAAGATGATAGTTTCCGAAATGTATCGAAATATCTTGCCTCCACTCAAAAGTGAGAAAAAGTTCGGAAAATGGGTAAATTCCCTAGTCGATCCCAAGATGCCAGTTGAGCTGTCTCCGCTGGAGCAGTCAGCCTTGAGTGACGCTCGTCTGTCAATTGAGTATCATGCAATTGATTGCATTGGTTTAATTGTCGGGTCGACCACAGATGAAGATGTCTGTATAGACATGGTCTGGAAACTCATCGATCTCAATGTATGTGAACCTGCGATGGCTCTCCTCTGTCATCGAGCGTTCGAGCGAGCTGCGCTGATGCTTGGCTTCAATAATGTGAGCGACTTCTTCTCTGATCTGGCTCCGCATTTGCTAGTGAAATGGATAGAGTCACGTAGGAGTCTGAGAGAATTCCCTCTGTTGCTCACTGCGCCGTTTGCATTACGAGGAACGTGTCGGTACTTGCCGAGCGAGGTCTTGGACGTGATTGTGTTGGAAGGGGGTTTCGACGATAGATTTTGGAACGTCGGAGATGCTTTCGTAAGGAACTTTATTCAGTCCTTTGCTGATTTGTAAGTGATTCTGGCTTCTTAACACACTCGACCATGTCATGTTAACTTCTGATTTCGCTTTCATTTTGATGACTACGTCGACTCTGTTGGCTAAGTCTAATTCCAATAATACTCTTGACAGAATCGAATGAGACACCAGCTCGAGATGATCCAATAAATACCTCTCAGTACATCTCCGATTTTACCGAGATCCTGATCGAATCGACGAGTGACGGTGAGGAGGGTAGATTCGCGCAACTTGCTACGGAAGGCTATTGATTTTGTCCCCATTACGATGTAGTTCTCATTCACACACCGTGTTATTGCCAGAATCATTTGCTAAAATACTACGTCATCACATTTGTGACATTTATAGCTTCATCTTCGTGCTCCGAAGTGATACAAATCATGAGGTCCATAATCTCTGTGATAATGCATATAGTCATCTCACGCGTCGCATTTCAGAGACACATATCCAGCGCGATGGGGCCAAACAAGCATTCATGATCCTGCGTCGCATTTTGAAGATGCATGCAATAGGTATTCCCCTTGTAGGACAAAACCAGGTTCATCTGACACCTACAAAATTTATAGAAGGTAAGAGCTTTCATTTGAATATCTTTAGGGACTATATTCCTTTGTAGTTTATTCCAAAACATTTTTCACTCAAGGCATTAAAAGTGTGTGCAAACACATCACCAAATCATCCAACATCGCATTCCTCGAGTCTGCTGGCAGCAGTATGACAGAGCTCTTCATTGTTTCAGGATTTTGGCTGTCCTCTAGTGGTACATCTGTTCGCCAACGAGAGAAATTCTGGAAACCCATAAGTCTCTTATGCAACATTCTTCAAGATTACTTACGAGAAGCAACTATTGCGCCACAAGAGGTTTGCTTTTGCATTCGATTTTTCATAACCATTGTTCTCGATCCTGCAAACCAAGTCATTTGCCCATCAATACTTGTGTCTCTGAAGGAAATCCTTTGCACACTGTTTTTCGATACAGGTGACAAATCACTTGCGGGCGAAATCACGGCAACAATACACAAGCTTTGTCTTGCTTTGTTGACGGTCCACAGACGAAGTTTTCTTGACTTTTGGAGTAAGTGTAACTCGTCATTGTTAAGCATGAAATACAACCGACGATGCAGTCTCGGTTTGGTTGCAACTAATAGAGACGCGGGTTTATGGGATTCAGAAAGCAATAGCACGGCAGCTTTCGAGGGCAGCGTGCTGAATGAGTTGGTTTTATCCAAAGCAAATTTTGACGAGAAGACTTCTTCTGAAATCATGGAGGGTGCTTATGATTGTCTGGAAATCATTGTCAATAATGGAAAGATATTGCTAGAAGATATTCTGGGCGCAGAAGATATTTTTCACCATCAAGAAGCTTCTTCGGTGTTCGGAAATGTTAACAAAAAGTACGAAGTAGACTCTCTTTTCAACTCGATTCGGAGACCAGAGAAGCGGAGTCTCCTTGACGAATGTAAACATTTCATCGAAATTATGGTTCAATATCCGATTTCAGTTAAAGGGGGCTCCCTTTCAACGGTTTCTAAGCATGCGCGCTTGCTTGCTCTCCAACGTCTTGCAAAATCAATTGAAATTAACCATGACTCAGTTGATGAAATTGATATCTCTAATCAAGTGCTAGAGAGCCTTGTTGATGTTTGCCAATCTCAGGATTCCAATGAAGCAAAAGTAATAAGTACCAGATGTCTCGGGGCGCTCAAGTCTTGTTGGATTTCTCGTCCGTCCCACTTCGATGACGAACCATACAAGCACACAGCCCTCGACGATCAATTGAAAGCAATGAAAGCAAATGCACTCTCAATGATAGGGCACTTCCTTCTCTGCGATTGCCCAGACGTATCACTCATTGCAATGAAAACAGCAAAATCTCTTCTATCTTTAACTGATGGAAAAGAATGTTGGAAATTGATAGACGACGAACAAACGAAGGGGTTACTGGTATACGTGAATCCTAGTTGCTTGCAGAATGAGCAAGTTGTTTTATCACCAAATTACCTTGACAGGTTAAAGATGATTGGGGCCTCAAGTCAACTCGATGAAACACCTTGGTGTTGGAATGACGGTTTGTGGTCATGCTATACTGATGTTGGAGCAGATTCTACAGGAAACCGATGGATCAAAAACGTTGTATGTGCTATGATTAGCTGTTGTCTTAGCAATGAAGCGAGAAACCCCGATCGCGATTTCATCTACGCCTGTCAAGGTCTTTGTGCCAAGGAGGCCAGTTTTGCGGCATGCGTCTTCCCAGGAATCATCTTCTATCTTCTAGAGTCAGTGAGCAGAGTTCAGTACGAAGGATCGAAGACTTCGATTCGTGATATGATTCTCTTTGAAACCGCCATTGGTTCACCGACAAGTAATATGAATGCAGCAATCACAAATTGCTTCTCTCGTATTCTGAGGACATGCCATGATAGTGGGGATTCGTTGGCTGCCCCATATGCTGTGACAGTGGTTCTTGACACTCTAGAAAGGTTACATTCTGTCACGAAGAAGCGATTTCTCACCTCCACCTCCCACGTGAGGAATTGTACCGATGTACCAAAAAACTGTTCAAAGACAAATACGCACGAGCCCCCCCTCCCACCTAAGTGGCGAGGGGTTCCATATGGTGTTGTTCTACGACTAGACGGACTCGATGTTGCAAAGGCGTGTTTGAGATCGAAGAAATATTACAGTGCTCTTTATTTTTGGTGAGTTGTAAATTGTCAAGCTTTCAAGCTTTTGTAGACGAACGCAGACTGGATCTTCTCACGCAAACAAATTTTCAACTGCCTTTATCTATATTTTGGTAGTGAAATGGCAATGCAAAATTTTTCCGGTGTTGGCAATTTCTTCGAACAGATAGCTAGTGATTCAATAGCTATCAGCGATGAGGCATTTATTGGGGATATAAGTGGTTTTGGAATAGAGCAAGAGCAAGAAAGGTCAATCTTGGATTTAGCACTGATAGCGAAAGACATTATTGTGTGCTGTCTTTCAGAACTTCAGCAAAAGGACGAGTTACAAGGAGTATTGTCTCAATGTTCTGCACTCTCTTTGAAACAAAACATATCAACACTGAAATCAGTCCACGAGTGTCACAATGAGGAAACCTTCCCATTGCTTTTAGACCTTGATATTGCACTCCAAACCCGTGTTGATACGTTCGACACGGAGGCTTCAAGAGATGTTGTCAAAGTTACGACCTGCCTTGAAGATCTTGGTTTGGAACACATCAAGCAGCATTACCTAAGAGGCATTGGTCTAATCAACAACTTGCCACTGCATGAAAAATGGTTCGAAGATGCACTACACAAGACGTGCCAATGGGACGAAGCGCTTTTGCAGCTGCCTGATGACGGCACGCTTGTGTCACTGTCCGCTGACAGCATTGCATCTACTAGAAGAAGAGCCTCCTTACCTCATGACTTTGTGTCAACATCCACAGGACCACCAAATTATTACGAGGCGGTGTACCAGACACTCCAGAGATTCGTAAAGGAAGATATCTCAGGAGGCTATTCTGCTATTGCTCAGGCGCGCCAAATAGTTCTCAATGACATTAGCCTGCTGGAAGGGTCTGAATCTAAACTGAAAAGCATGTCCACTCACCTCTCCAAGCTAAATGTCCTTGGCTCCCTCACCCTCACTGGCGCAACAATGGAAGGAAAAGTTTCTCTTCAAGATGTCCTCAAAAAATGGGGTTATGATTCTGGAATCAAAGATTTGAGGTCATTACTTCTAAGCATCGACGATACTTCCAGAGATATCACAGAGCAACGAGCGACAGCCAGTAGCGCAACCTTCCGTTTACTTCGACTTGATTTTTCGGTAAAAGAAGTGTTGCTGAAAATTTTGCTTAAAATGTTTCCCCAGGATCGAGAGACTATTAGTCAAGCAATAACAACCCACGTGTATACATCTTGCCGCATTTATAGAGACCTTGGGCGTCCAGACGCTGCAAAGCAAATGTCTCGGTTGCGCTCTTTGCTGGAAGTCTTCCAAAATTCGGGCATGTCAATGCAGTCATCTAGTACAGGTGTGCTTCCATTGTTGCTGCGATTGGAAGATGCAAAAATAATGTCTCGTCAATGTGAATTTGACGAAGCTATCATTCATTGCAAAACGATTGTAAACTACCTCAGTTCTGCTGGAAGCCTTGACACAGACTTTACAAGTCTACTTGCTCGGACGCTTCTACTTGGGGGGTGTTTGATGGCACATGAACACGTGGACGCCGTCGCTGTAATTGAGTCCTTCTTTGACAGAGCAGCAAAGCTATCACATCAAGCGCATAGAAAATCACCGCATTCATCAAGCTTGATTCAGGCAACTGCCGCTTACTTTAAACTGGGTGAATTCGCATCAAGTATCTACTCCTCCATCGAGTTTCGAGTCTCGAGTGAAGCGTGGAAGCAACGAAAAGCGAACTTATCCGAAATGGTGAAAGATGTTGCAAGCTTAGAGGTTGAACGCGCTAACCTTGAAAAGAAGTATAAAAGGAGTAAGAAGCAAGTGGACATTGATGCCTTCAATGCTGCACACATGAAACTGTCGACACTAACGAAAGAGATTGATTTGGAAGGGCGAGAGATCAAAGGCAGCCAAGCCAGTCTCAATAAATACCTCAAGATGGCACTTGAGTCATATTGTAACGCCTTGAAACTATGCCCTACGACATCTGCATCAATCGACTGCTCAAAGCATGTGTTCCAATTGATTAGGCTGTGGTTCAAGAATTGCCATAGACCGGACACAGAAAGCGTTGTCAATGACCTACTCAAATCCAATTTATATCAGATTCCATCGTATTTCTTCGTTCCTTTGGCGTATCAAATATTTTCACGTATTGATGAGAATGATAGTTTTTTTCAGAATACCCTTCGGGGATTGGTCATTAAAATATGTACAGAGCATCCCTATCACGGAATCTCGCAGCTGATTGCTCTCTCAAATGGCAATCTCACGAATAAAGTAGAAGCAGCAAGACGGTGAGTGTTTCAAGTTAAGTTGAACCTTCACTTTGAGACGTTAGTTGATTCCATTTGGTCTTAAATTTTCGGAAACTATTGTCTCATCTAGTGTAATACAGCAACTTCAGAAAGACGCCCCTGAACATGTGGTTTCATTGATCGACACGTATAAATCGCTAATGGACGCGTACATCGATTTGGCAAAGCTGAACACCCATGACATCCCAAAGAAGCAAACCAAAGGTTTTACATTTTCAAAGTACAAGCTCAAACTGGATGTTTGTCTTTCTGGTGGCAGGCGAGGATCGAAAAGTCTCTCCTTAGCAAATGCTCCCACTATCATTACCAAACCACCGTCAGTTAGACCAGATATGCAGTATGGGAATAGTAGTGATGATCCCATTGGGACCGAACGAGTTTTGGGCTTCGAATCGACGTTTGAATTGGCCCCATCTGGCCTTCATCGACCTGCGATCGTCGTTTGCTTGGGGTCTCAAGGTGGCAGATTCAAGCAACTTGTCAAAGGTGAAGATGACATGAGGCAAGATGCCATAATGCAACAAGTATTTGGAACTATGAACAACTTACTGAAAAGGGAAGATGTTCGTGGGGCTGAATCTTTCCATATAATCACGTATGGCATTACCCCTCTGAGTCCAACTGCAGGTGTGCTTGAGTGGGTAAATGATACTGATAGCTTTGGTACTTTCATGACAGGCAGTTCTAAAAATGTTGGCGCTCTCAGCAAATATTACCCAGGAGAATGGGGCAATTCCGCTTGCCAAAAGTTCTATGCCAATGGGCACGAGCACAAGAGTCAGGAGCAAAGGCGCAGAGACTTTGACATCATTTGCCAGAATATTTCACCAGGTATGATGATACTTGTTTTCTTTCATATTGCTGTGTCCTTCCATTGATCACACTGAGCACATCAAGCTGTGTTAAAACCGTAGTCTTTAGGTTCTTCTTCATAGAAAAGTTTTCATACTCGATGGAAGCATGGCACTCAGCTAGAACTGCGTACACAAGATCTTGTGCCGTCAACAGTATTGGTAAGTTTGTTGCTTCTCATTTTATGGTTCTGAACTCAGAGTACCTGTAATATCAAAGTTTCCTCCCATTGCTTTTTGATGTGTCAGTTGGTCATATCTTGGGCATCGGAGATCGTCACACGTCAAACATTCTTGTACATACCAAGACTGGAGAACTTGTTCACATTGATTTTGGCTATGTGTTTGAACAGGGAAAGGTGAGGTTTACATCTCGTCTCTTGTTACTTCATCTCCCTCTGTATAACCTATATCTTTCACAAACATATAATTATAATGAAAGCTCCTGAGAACACCAGAAACAGTACCCTTCAGGTTGACAAGAAATATCATTGACGGTATGGGTCCATGCGGCACTGATGGCGTTTTCTCGAAGTCTGCAGAGGCCACACTTTCTGTGCTGCGAAAAAATTCAGACACTGTATTGACCATACTGTCTGCTATCGTTTCAGACCCGTTGTATCGGTGGGGTCTGGCGCCTTCCAACCCCGACGATAATGGAAATGATGCTGCGGAACGAGCAATGTCAAAAGTTCATGATAAGCTTCAGGGTTACGAAGACGGTACTTCAGGGATGCACACTGTCGCAGGGCAGGTGAAATTTTTGATCAATGAAGCAAGAGATCCAGATAATCTGTGCAATTTGTTCTCAGGATGGCAACCATGGATTTGAACCTCGCTGACATCATTCGTGGCGTGTTCGTATATACACCTTATCTTCTTTTAAATGCGATTTTTGTTCTTTTGACTTATTTGTATGTGTAATGTAGATGTGGCTTTGTATCCTGAACATGAACCGGATCTCTGCATTTTTGGTCTCTGTCACCTTAAGTGGGTTTGAGTTGGTTGTATCGTCATTTCCAGCACCTGAAGATTCCTTTGGGGGTTGGGGTTGTGGCAACATCCTGTACAAAGAGCCCTATCAACATCATCGAGTCATATTAGGTGCAAATTTGTGTTTGTATATAGAAAAAGCTCAGGGTGAATTCAACAAAAACAACCCAAGTAAAATGTATAGAGAGATGACCTGTTGAAGTACCATTCATGTGAAAGCAGTACTAACCAAGGAGCAGATGCCTCACATGAAATCAACAACAATTCATTTGCAGAGCACATGCCTGATTTGCACTTGAATTGTTAGGTCAAATGAGAAGAATAAAAAATATCAACATAAATGTCAATAGAATTTTGCAAAAATTCAGCTGTGGAGATAAGTTAGAAATACCTTCTGAATTGAGGCATCCCAAGAAGAGGCAATGTCTTGGTTAGCTTTTAGAAGAACCATGTCTTTCACAGCCAATGTAAACAGTGCAAACCACTGACAGCAAATATTTATCTCTTATGACAGTGGCGTAGCCATTAATCATTTAAAATTTGAGGTAGTCGGATAAATTGAGCTTTAGGATGTGAAAGGCCCAATCCCTCAACACCAGCTTCAAATAGAGATTTACATCAGCTATTTCCATTGCTGAACTAGTTTAAAATATTTGTTGCCTACATTGGTAGAACACTGTGTATTTATTACAATTAAGATCGTTTAATCTTGTATTATTTCTAAAAACCCAGATGTCCCTTTAGCATACAATAGTGGGATTTCAACCTCAAGTAGAAGTAGCCTCCATTGTTGTGCTGTACAAGGACTGGCAACTTGCTGGAAATACAACAATATACTGTTATTTTGAGCTAGAAGTAACCCAATTCATACATGTTGAATCACTAATTTTGAGCACACCTATTTTCTTATAAAAATTAAGAAGACCATGATCTAAGCAGTTTGTCAAGAACAAATATTGAGTAAATATGTTTCAGATAAATGGGGTGTGGTTCTTCCTATTGATTCATTGTGAGCCTGTTATTTCCACTTTACAATGGAACAGGAGGATAAAAGGACAAAAATCCATGACATCCTAAAATGGAACTGTGCAAATCCATTGCAGAATTGGTATGTCCATGGTCTCATCAAGGATATTCTCTTGTGTAACAAAGATCTAAAGACATGGATCATTATCTTTGCAAGGATTCCTTCCTCCTTGGGAGTCAGGATTTCTGGAAGCTCTTGTTTAGTATACAGATGTACTGGAGCCCTCCTAATGCTCTCAGATCCCTTAAAGCCTATTTTCTATTCCCTTTCCCCCTCTTCATCCACATCTAGCTCCGACATAAGGTCATCCCTGTAGGCAGAATTTTGTATCCCAAAAATACACCCTAATGGGTTTTTTGGGAGAGCGATCAAACATTGTTTTCTGCATCTCGGCCTCCACTGCTGCAGAACACATTTTTCCACCACGCCAAAGTACCCGCCCCTTTTTGCCTCTCACACCATGACCATGACAGACATTGATAATGGCAATAACCCCACTGCTGGCCTGAGTGCTACCCAAAATGAAACACTTAATGAAGCAACAATACAAGGAGCTCTGCAAAGACGAAGATGACACGCTTGTCAATCTGTCCATTTTGCTGTGGAGTTCTGCAAGGAAAAAGAGCAATGTTAAGCCTTCTGCCAATGAGCTTGGGGCCAAAATTTTGTGGCACTTCAACATTGAAATTGGTGATAAATCACTCACCCCATGTCCAAATAAAGGGAAACATCTTGTGCTTGTGATTGGTTGTCACAATAATGCCCCATCACTTGGGAGGCTGACATCCTATTTATCAAAGGGATAATTTCTGAGTGTTCTAATTTGGCAGAAGTTACAGCAAGAGAGAGGGCGCAAGAAGAAAGCGCTTTAGCATTGTCCAGATCTAGTTGGATTGGAAATGAACCAAATGCTCTGTTTGATTTATGCTCTGATTGATCATAATGAGATCAAAAACGCTTTCCATACATGCCATAATCTACCAGGTGGCCACTTGGAACTCAAAAATAGCAACACAGAGGAGTTGATGAGGTCATCAGTATGGCAGTTCATCGCAGACAAGTGGAATGATCCATTGTTTTTCCCCACCACTGCAGCACTGCCTGATGTCCACTCTGAATTTGCTCGGCCAATCCTATTGGCATTTGAGGCTGTGAGTCATATGCAGCCAGCTACAGCAGAAGAATTTGAAGAGAGATGACAGTTCATGAACCTCAAATTGAACTGCATCATACGCAACCGTGAACACAGTGGACAGAGAGATGGTGACTTTATTGAGCACCGGGATTTGAGAGGTGAAGATGAGTATCAAGAAGGGAATGAGGATGATGTTGCTGAACATAAGTTTGGGGCTATAAGGAATTGTCCACAAGGAGCCCTATGGTAACAAAAGTATTTGACCAATGGTAAGAGTTTCTATCTCCTTTACCTCTGTGGCTTGAGAAGTATGACTTTCTGGGATCATCAATGCAACGTTTGAACTCCAGTGTATGTGCATCAAATGGGAACTCCACTGTACCTTTACTAATTGGAGGTGATCATAGTGTTGATGGTGATGTTTCATTTGGTTTCAGTTCAAAAATTTCATCCAAAATTAGGAAGAAAAATGACACTGCCAACCTCACCAGTAGTATTGGTTTGTTACCGTCTTTCTTCATTAAACCATTTTGAAATCAATGGTATAAGTCGCTCCCTTCAAATGCAATGCAATCTGAACTGAAACCCCGTAATTGATTGAAATACCAAGGATGCGCACATGTAATCAGAAAAAGCTCTACAATTCAGACCACATCGGTTTTTCTTCCACATAAAAATTTCTGTTGGCCAATATCTGATTCATTTGAATCTTTACAACTTGGCTTCAATGTCCAGATTAGGATGCCATCAATTTCTCCTGAACAGTTGGGAATACCAGGAGTGCTTGCATTCTGAAATCTCCCGGCAATCTTCCTTTGCTGTTCAAGAGATTCTGGATAAGAGATGGTGAAGTCCTCACATGTATTAATTGCATAGAAATTCACTCAAACACGGAAAAGAACTTCCAAGATTTCAACTCCATATAATCGTGCGATGTCATAAGGACAACCACCAGTGCAAAATAATGAACCGCACAGGCCAAGTGAGCACTAGTTGTGATCTCTACAAAATAGTAGATTGGGGAGATGTTTAGGCTAACTTTGAATGGGTTCATGAAGAAGAAGGATTAAAATTTGTCTCCGATTCCTCATTTGCAAGTGGTACTTGCCAATTCCTTATCAAGTCATTGCAGGACAACTTGACTATTGATGATGAGCTGTTGGAAATCAAAGATCAAATCACAAACATTGCAATAAAGAGAGCACAAGTATGAATTAATATGCAGAATGTAGAATGAGAGCTGTTCAATCCTCATTCCCCAGATTAAAGGATACAATGATTTTGAAGAGCATAGAGAGAGGAGTATCATTTTTAGTTATATGGTCCATGCGTATGACTTACGAGCAAAACTAGTGGGAATAAATGAAATCACAAATGTGCACCCACCAGCTCTTTGCAATGATGCCAACGTACTGTTTGTGCCTGTCTAAAATTGATTACTAAGTACTTTGACAACAAGAGAAAATACTTTTCACAATCCTGTCTCATATCATTAATTCCTTAGCAGTTTGATATAATGTGAAGCTGTAAATTATGTGATCCATTAAAAATTAATAGTTGAAATTTACTCTTCCTCCTTCCGTTCTTAATTAATAACATCTTCTTCTGTTCCTTTGTCTCTTATTCTCTCTTGGAATTGGTGGAATACAAGGAGGGTCAGTATTACCAGTAGTTGCAGCAGCAACAAAAATACTCTTCTCCTTCTCATCATCATGATCATCATGGTGGTCATGAAATGTTGTTGCATCTGGAGCTGTATATGATGATCCTCCATTTGCTCCTCCAGTTTGCTCTTTTCTCTCTTCTTTGTGATCAACCACATGCTCCTGCATCTTAGTCATCTGTTGGTTGGTGATCATATGCATTAGCTGTTTGAAGGTAGGATCTTCATTGCCATTATGAGCATGCATATTAGTCCTGAGGGCAACATGAGTGAAAAATCTGTAGCAATCTTTGTTGTTAGGCATGCATCATGAAAAGAAACATAGAGACAATTTATAAAACTCACTTTTGATGATGTGATGCAACACACCTCTACCTCCTGTCCTAGACACTACAGAACCTCCAGCAGCATGTGACACTCCTCCTGCACCTTGCCAATTGGCAGAAACACCTACAACAACATCATTGTTGATAACCCATTCATTGGCATCATTGTCATAAGGTTCTCCTCCCCCTTCTCCTGCCACAGCATCAAGAACTTCTTCCTACATCCTCTGCATGGAAGGGCTTGTCTCAAGAACCCAAGATGCCCTCAGACTTCTCAATGATGAGACATCTGATCTCCTTAGCCTCCTTGACATTAGCAGGCATGGGGGATCTCCTGTTCTGATCTTTGTTTTTGAGAGCTTGTTGAATTTCTGTTTCAACTAGTGCCTATGCATTCTTGATCAGGCTGAAATTTCTTGTGGTATTGAGCCACAAGCTCCCACCTGAGCCCAGAAATGGGAAGATATTCCCTAACTGACTCAAGCATCTGATCGATCTCTGTTGTGGTGTCATTTGAATGTGCCACGGGGCAACCCCCTCACAGCACCCTCCATCACCACCACAACCTCCCTAATCCACTCAACATCCCCTTCCCTTCCCTCTGCATCATGCCCTACAGCACCCCACCCCTGCTGGGTGACACTACATCCTCCTCCATATCGTCTACCAGCTTGAGATGCTGCTTGTTGTGCCATGACTACCGCATCAGGTGCAAGAACAACAGGAGCTGCAGAACTGCTGTCTTCAATGAACCCTTGGCACGGCTGCCTGAGGATTCCAACCATGTGTCACCACTGTCATCACTCTAAGATTCATCATTTTTTGATGTTACTATGGAAAAATTGTGGGGCTGCAAATGATTGCAGAAACAAAATTAGGATAGGTCCCAATATCAATTAGGAATATAAGGAACTGTTAAAGGTCCTATCCTATTTTATAGATTTAGATCAATTGAGGGCTCCACTAAATAAGGCAGATTATTGGCCCATCTCACTTGCCCCCATAAATGAAGGATCAGAGTGGCTTTGAGAACAAAAAATCTTGACGAGGTAAAAAAGTATCAACACCTGTTATGTGACAAGTGAAATGAAATGAATTAGCTGTCACTATGATGTAGTCAAGTGTAGGCTTTTGTACAGGAAAGAGATCATACAAACAATAACAGTTATGCTTATGATTTTAAAGTCTGATTATTTTAAAATGCTGTGACTATCCTATTGTTAAATCTCCCTGATTTTGTTCCGCATTGAACCCTGACGCTCTCATTTGTACTAACTGATATGATAATCCTAGATTCACTCTCATACCATAACTTTCACATTTACAACTTATAGACAATACTTTCTCTTATAAGAAGTATTTGATCACAAACCAATCAAAACATCGACATTGGAACAGATCGGAAGCCCAAATGATAAATCAAATGTACACAACTACACATTTTTGTTTACACAAATTATTTGATACTTACACAAATCTTGGTCGGTGAGAGGGCCTTCTCAGCCAAAATTTGCAAATCACAAATCACATTGACACAAATTTATAGGAAATAAAATCCCCCTTTCCTCATTTCTACAGCTCACATAATACTCAGTACTAAAAGGAATACAAAGGTGATGTTGAATAGATCCATACGGGGAGGTTGCTTGTAAAACTTCTTCTGATAATGAGGCCATGAATTAATAATTTCTCATCCTTGTGATTTTATTGGGTTGAATGGCAATATGTCTCAGTGGAGAAGCGGAAGTGAAAGTAGTCAACAGTGCGATGAGAGATGGAGACCATTTTAGATCTCTTTGACGTGACATAAAAATTTAAATTATGAGGGAAATGTGATTTATGTTTTTGGTTAGTTGTTCAACTGATTTGAACAAATTTAATGAAATTCACTGTGTGTAAATACTAGTTGCAAGTTGTGTTTATGGTCTGGTCCACTTTTCTTGAGCTCTGTTTGCTGCTGCATATGTCCTCCAATTTCATTTCAGCCAGCAAGGAACGGGATGTCAAACAACACGTCTCACGCACATATTGCTGAACTGGGAAGGCCTTTAGTACCTAGGTTGTAAATTCTTGAGGATATCCGGCGAATTCCATGTTACTGTGGAATATTTGCTAATTTTGACATTAGCGTGATTAATGAGATAGTGAGATTACTGAGGAAGACTTACTTAAGTAATTTGTTCAATACCTAAGGACTGTTATGCCGTGACGTCACAAAATAAGTCTCATTTGACAAATTTTCATTAATATTTCCTGAACCTACAGTAATTACTTCAGGAATTCCGATTTGTTACTGGTTAGTATGTTTTTGAGACAGTAACCAAAATCGGAATTTACAACCTAGTTAGTACTGTATGGTAAATCAAAAGAATGACCCATGCATCATTTGTTAGGAGTGCACCTATAGCACGGCGGCACTAATTTTGTTGGCAATGTGTAAACCAGTAGTGCTGATCATCACTATGTTCCAGTATTGCATTCATTTATGGGTCTTGAAACTGGTTGGCTTACACTTGTTCCCAAATGATTTACACAGGGCTTTGGAGTGAAGTTTGCATTTGCTTCCGTTGTAGTAAATTATTTGGTTGTCGATATCGTCTAAATTCTGCCTTATTCACTTAATTACTAAGATTGCAGATGACTTGTCAAAGTAAGGGAGCTTAGTCTCTGCAAGCAAAAAACTCCGGTAACCTTCCTGTACACTCTCAAAACATCATAGTGTACAGGGAGGTTACAGGAAGTTTCAAGAATGTTCATGGGACTAACCGGTAATTTTCATTGTTTCAGCCACAGTTACGTTTATCATGCTAAGCTTTGAAGCAAAAAAGTTTCCAAGTGTTCCTGTGGTTTATGACTGACATTTTGCGAATCATAAGATACCACCAGGGAGATCACTGGGTCTAGTTTTGGGGGTGGTTCCAGGCTTGGTATTAGAATTTTTGGTGACAGCTTATTGGTCCTATTTTTATTTTCGAATCGGTTGGTTTTATGTATGTTCTGCCCTTTTTTCAAACACCCTCCATATAGGCATTAAATATGAGTATTGAGAATTCCCTATCCCACAAGTACGTCATTCACTGGCTAGTTTAGAACCCTAATCGTGCCAAATCCTTCAAAACCCCTCCAAATAGGAATAAAGTTTTTGAGAATTCCTGTACCAGATGTACGTCATTCAGTGGCTAGGCCTAATACTGTTTTTAACGTCGTGATCACTACTATATTCTACACTTGATAGTTATGTATAAGTACTATTGGGAGTGACTGCACCAAAAAATGAACACAAGAATTACACATCTCAAAATAGTACTTATATACTGACAGTATGGTATGTTACAGTACAGTACTAGACCTACAACACAGGTGCTTGCACCAGCAGCAACTGTAGGGGGTTGTACTCTCACTTCTATCCCTTCACCTTGATTTTTTCACTTAAACCGATACCCCGCCATCCCATCACGGGAGCAGCCAAAACTCAGCCCACAGACTGAGTTTGGAATCCTGCATACCGCTGCCCTCTAGCCAACAACGATCGGCAGCAGGGGTATAATATGGAGGTGGGCTCTTATGAGCTTGCCCATTTTTCAATTATTCAACTCAGCACATGTAATGTTTTTCAATTAAATGTTTACAGGCCGACCATGGGAAAGGCCGAAAATCAGCCCACAGGCTGAGTTTGGCATCCTGCCTACCGCTGCTGTGTAGCCAACAACAATTGGCAGCAGCAGGTCAATTTTCAAGGTGAGTCATTATGAACTTGATGTTTTATACAATTATATTCCTGAGCACACAAATTTTTTTCAATTAACTATTTATAGGCCTACCACGGGGATGGCCAAAACTCAGCCCACAGATTCCGTTTGGCATCCCGTCCCTACCGCTGATGTTTACCCAACAACAATTGACAGCAGGGGGTATATTTTGAAGGTGTTTCATTATGAACTCAACCTTTTTACAATTGTTTTGAGTAAAGCTATTTTTGATTTAATATTTAAATTTCCTTCTAGCTTAAAGACCAAAACTCAGCCCACAGCCTGAGTTTGGCCTCCCGTTCACTTTGCTTCCTGCAAGTGTAAGTGCTTCTTTGTGTTCTTGTTATGTTTTTTGAATTCCAATTATCTTCATTTTATTACCATTACATCACAATAGTGATGGTGGTGTGCATGTAAAAATCAAGTCTTAGTGTTGGTGCAGATGGTCTGCAGTAGCGGTTTTAGTTTGGGGCTGAAATTCGGGACTATGTGGCATTAAGGCTTGTTCTTTGGGAGGATGAAGGGGTGGGCCTCTAGAAGAGATTAGGATGCAGTATGTAAATTATACCAGTAGAGATAGCTTGCACCTACTCTGCCCAATATAACACTATGCTAACCTACCTGAACATTCCGGTAACCCTCCGGTACACCTCGGGTTACCCTCCCATTCACTCCCATAACCGCTTAGTACATTTCCGATTATCCTCCTGTACACTTCCAGTAACTCACCCGTACACTTCCGGTATGCCACCGGTTAACAATTTTTTAGCTACTAAGTAATGCAGCTATAGCCACTATTAAGATAAATATCAAATATCAATTCTATAACTTACTTAGAAGTTTGTTTTCCTGTAAAAAATACCTATTCCTATTGTACATAGAAATAATTGCAAACACTGGTTTAGGTCTGGAATTTCCGGTAACACACCTGTACACTCCGGTAACACTCTTGTATAATATTGTACCAGAGTGTTACAGAAGTGCACAGGGAGGTTACCGGAATACACCATTCTGGGGGGTTCCGGTTACCCTCCTGTACACTCGAGTGTACAGGCAGGTTATCTTGTTTTTTTCATTTGCATTGTTGCTGTTATCATGAGTCGTAGTGCCCCATTGCATCCCTGCTTTCTCATTTGTATCTTTGGGAATGATCAATCTTTGGTTATTAAGCTTCTACTACCAACTGCAATCTGGATCTATCATAGTAAGACACATAAAGTTGATTTCTGCTCCCTCTTCAAAAATTCAATTTCAAGGAATTTATTCTCAAGTCCGCTTCTTGCAACACCATAAAGTCCTACCTCAATTTTTCAGTGAGGTCATCCGGGCGTGCATTTGTGATGTAAAGCTAATCATCAATATAAGTTGTAACTAACTCTTAGTCAACCATGAACTCGGACATCTCTGTCCAAGAAAATTCTGGGATATTATTCCCCTGGACAACCTAAGTCAAGACTAACCTCCCAAGGAAATGTGATAATACAGGTCTTGGATACATCAGGATCCAATCAAATGGTGCACAAACAAATGTTTAAGCCCAGGGCTTTAGGAAAGGTAAATCTTTCTAACTCTTTCAAACTGAACTGATTCAGGGTATTGGGAATGGCTGCCTAACTAGGTATTTACTTACTTCATAAATCAGTTATGAAGCATACAGTTCATCTTTTTTAGTTTCAAAAATTTGTGTGAGGCCCATTCTGATGTGGGCTTGAACTGTAAGGCACTTTTTAGCACTTGATGACACACCCATTGTTTTCGCTCTCACAACAAGTTGTGTGAAAATCAGTCTGAGTGCTCGTCACCACACAATCACAAGTGTTTCATGGGCACCATGACGGCATATAAAATGTATTACTTTGAAACAAGGGGATGAGTAAAGGTATTAAATGACCTTCATATATTACATTGGAATTAAATACTAGTTTGAGAAGTTTTCGCAAAACAATATTCTAATCTTATTTGAATCTCATTTTGACCACACACATGTGGGAACCGAATATGTAGTTAACTTGTGAGTGTGTGTATGTGAGCAAAAGATGTTCAAAAAGAGTTGGGTGAGGACTTCAGCGAAATGTTTTGAAAATCAAGAACAATCTAATTCTAGTATAATGTTATAAAAATAAAGAGATTTAGAGGTACTGATGGTAGTCAATTTTTGCGGGCTGTATTCCTATTGTACATACCTTAAAGAGGCATGTGCAGTTGCGCTGCTGGATTCATTTCAGCATAATTGCTCTCATTCTTTGTTCGATCCACTTCTCAAATAATTCATTGTAATGAAAGGTAACATGTACCTAAAAGAGTACCATGTACAGAAATTGAGCTTACATTTGAAAGTACAAAGTTCCTCCAAAAGTACGAAGTTCCTCCGAAAGTAGCAAGATGTACTTTCGTTAGTACTTTGTACTTAACTTTGATTTCTTGTAGAAAATATAATGATTCCTAAATAGTCATGTACTTTCGAAGGTACTTTGTACTGAGTACTGTACTCAGTACAAGGTACCTTCGAAAGTACAAAGTACCTCTGAAAGTACATCCAAAAGTTCTTCCAAAAGTAATGGGTGTGTGAACCTCTCATGGCTAAATAATTTAGAAATTCTAGATAATATTATATCTAATAATAATACAAATAATTCCGTTAAAAAATGCAATGGTGCATGATGTCTGTCATGGGTTCCATTAAAAACTGTCACACATCATTTTGTGCATGCACTCCATACCATACACATATTATACCAAAATACCCTTACCTTTGCATGAGTACATGTGACATCCATTAGATACCAATTTCTCTTAAGTCCTGATGGGACCGGTAGACATGCATAGTTGTGTGAGCTCACAATTAATTGTGTGGGACATCTGCCAGTTGTCGGAAAAGATTGTGTGAAAAAAGAGTTGGGTCGGAGAACCTTGGACCTTCACGTAGGACATCTGGAAAATTGTGAAAAAAGGAGTTGTGTAGGGTGCTAAGACTGACCCTAACACTCCCATTTCACGAAGTCTCTCAGTGTATTCTTGGTACTCAGATAGGCCTGCCATGGTATCACTTAGCACCTCCCTTTTGTTCCAAGGAAATGGGCTTGGTATTCCAATCACCTAACACTCCATCAAAAAGTACTTAATATTCTTTGAGCAACAACTTCAGAAATTTAATTTGATCCTGGAGACTCAAACAAGTACAATTGGTTCTGAGATGTGGATGAAGGTCTGCATTTTCATATTTAGTTTCTATCATTCAACTACTTGCTTTGTCACCTCGTTATGGATTGATTTACATCCCATGCTATTATTCACTAATCAAGCATTCTCCATCTTTGACCTGGTCAGACTGTCACATCCATTGTTCTTTTGTTTGTTTGAAAATGTAGAACAGTTCCTAGCTCTTTGATGTTGTTACAGCCAAAAATGAGTTCATATTACTACACTGCAAACAAAAAACACCCGTAACCTCCCTGTACACTCAAGTGTACAGGGAGGTTACCGGAGCCCCTCGAAGGGTATATTCCAGTAACCCCCCTGTACACTTCTGTAACACTCTGGTACACTAGTGTACAAGAGGGTTACCAGAGTTTACCTGTGGGATACGGAAATTCCAGACCTACACCAGTCTTCGGATTTATTTCTATTTACAGTAGGAATTGGTATCTTTTGCAGGAAAACAGACTTCTCAGTAAGTCTTAGAATCAATGTCAATCTAAGTAGAGGCTGTAGCTGCATTACTTAGTAGCTAACAAATGTTTACCAGTGGCATACCGGAAGTGTACTAGTGAGCTACCTGAAGTGTATGAGAGGATGACCAGAAGTGTAACTGAGTTTTACCGGAGTGTACGGGGGGTAACCCGAGGTGTACCGGAGGGTTACCGGAGTGTACGGGAGGGCCACTGGGTCTGGTATATACTGTTAGACTACAGTTTAGTGTAAGATTGGGTAGAGTATGTGCAATTTATCCCTACTAGTAAATTTAACATACTACATCCTAATAAATTCTGGGCCTGCCTCTTCATCCTCCCAAAGAACAAGCCTTAATGCCACATAGTCCCAAATTTCAGCCCCAAGCTAAAAAACGCTACTGCAAACCGTCCTCACCAAGGTAGAAGGAAATTAAATATTTGATTGAAAATTAGCTGAAATCAAAACAATTGTATCAAAGGTTGAGTTCATAATAATTCACCTTCAAAATTGACACGCCGCTGCCAATTGTTGTTGGCTTCACGGTGGTGCCAGGCAGGATGCCAAACTCAGTCTCTGGGCTGAGTTACGGTGGCTGATATTTTTGTGGACATGAAAAAGTTAGGGTAAGGTGTTTGTGGCGTTGCTATGTATGCAACAAAATTTGAAGACAAGGTACGTTTAGTGTGTGTGTGTGCAATATTTTTATGTATATAACATCAGTTTGGTTTCACGTGTTTTACCGATTTTTGCCCCATGCTGGAACTGGGACGATGAGGTCCCCTTGTTGGTACCGTGCCAATACTGGTCACCCCGTGCTGGAAATCGGACCAAAAAGTAAGTCTGTCTTTCCCTGTTCCAGCACTGGGCGTCAAGTGCTGGAACTGGGCCAGAGCCGTGAAACCCCATATTGGCACCCACCCCATATTGGAACTGGTTCCAGTTCCAATATTACCCAATACTATGCCCTTTTTATGGAATTGACCATGGTTGGCTACCGGGGCAATATTTTTTTGAGCTGGCTAGACTGGCATGGTTTCTTTTCCCGGCGAAAATCGGTCGTTTTCTTAACACCGTATATCATGGTTTATAAGACCCCCCAAATGTACAAAGATACCTAGAGGGTCTTATAATATGTGTAAAGCTAGTCATTGTTGCACGGTGAAGGGATAAATGTATCCTGTTTAATTACTTGTTATATTTTTTTGTACTGTATTGCACTCCATTTCCCGCCATGTTTGGGTCCACTGCACCAGAATCAAAATCTGGTTGGTGGGGAATTTGTATCAGTTGGTTCCAATTCCCCGCTCACGGCCCACCTTTTTGTCACACCTTCCAAGATGATCTCAAAACAAGACCCCAATTCAAATTCAATTGTCCGACTCTCCAATTGCACTGCTGCAATTGCTGTGCTCTGACCTCTACACAAACATGAACATTGCAAAAGAGGATGAGGTTTACGAGAACCGACATCCTGCAGTCCATAGGTCTTACAAACTGAAGGAAAAATGGTCAATTGTGCAGCAAATTGATGTGCTCATTTCATCCGGTCATCTCCATTGAAATGCCTGCCAGATCGTTAGTATACCGCCGCTGTACTATCGGCATCGGAAGACATTGGTATTGAAAGTTTTCAATGTCGATGCCGCCAACAATTTCGTGTTGTACAACATGAAGGGTACAGCCCGCAAAATTCATCCCGGTCATCCAAGTGCTCTTTCGGAAATATGACCGCTGATGAAAATTGGATGATGGGACACGAGGCCGCATGCCTTCTTACTTCTTTCAAGGAAAAGACGGTGAGAGCAAAGGCTGTTGCGGTATGCCGATTTATGCGTTTGCTCAGCCTTACGCAGCGGGCCGTGACACATACTGCACAGAAGCACTTTGCAGTCACCGAGATCAACTTGAAGGACTTCATTACAATGATCTGAGAGCCCCTGAGTCATAGTTTAGGAGTAAGATAGACATTTAAGGTAACTAATACACCCTTATTTTATAAGTGTCGTGAAGGCTGACATAATAAAGCATACATATACAGTGAGTATACTTACATGTTGTATGTCAGAAAAGAGGTGTATGTGAAGAGTTGTGTATGCCAAAAGTAATAATCCCAGATTTTTTAACATCTTGTGCGTTTAATTAGTCTTAAGTCTGTTAGAAGAAATTTAATCAACCCATAACTTTAGTTAAATGAATTTCCTATAAATATACTTCAATTATTATTTGTGTGGGTGCTACAGTTACTTATGTAACATTTACGTGTGACTGTTATTGGGAAATGAAAGGCCATGACTTAAGGATATTATTATCGTGCTATTTTCAAAAAAGCCTAATCATGGCCTGTCAGGAAAGTAATTCCCCGCCATGTACCATACATCCCACCACACGTACATTTTTTGCTGCCCCTCCCAAAAAAATTATCTTATCTTATCATTTCCACTATGGACTTTTGATACTGTCCAAATCAAACCCTCCAATCTCAGCCCCAATAATGAATTTGGCCCCACTGCTCCCATTGCTGTTAAGCTAACAACAACAAGGATGAGGGGCACCGAGCACAAGGTAAGAAAATATGAAGTTCCTTTTTTTGCCTTGCTTCTTTGCTACTGATTTTTTCAATTGAATTGTTCTGCACTGTCCGTGCCACAGTGTATATCTCAGTCCCCATAATGAATTTGGCCCTGCCGCCCCTGTCACTGTTAAGTTAACAACAACAAGGATGAGGGGTGCCGGCGCAAGGTGAGAATAAATGGAGTTTCGATTTTTTACCTTGCTTCTTCGCTACTAATTTTTTGATTAAATTGCTTTGCACTGTCCACACCATAGTAGATATCTCAGCCACCAGACTGAATTTGGCACCTCTGCTCCCATTGCCTAGAAGCCAACAACAGAAAGGAACAGGAGCGCCGAGCGCAAGGTAAGAAAACATGGAGTTTCAATTTTTTACAGTGCTTCTTTGCTACTTTTTTCAATGAAATTGTTTTGCACTGTCCTCGCCATAGTGGATATTTCAGCCCCCAGGCTGAATTTGGCACCAGCGCTCCCAGCGCCGCAAATCCAACAATAGCAAGGAGCAGGAGCGCAAAGTGCAAGGTAAGAAAAAGGAGTTTGACTTTTTAACCATGCTTCTTTGCTACTAAATTTTTCAATTGAATTGTTTTGCACTGTCCTTGCCATAGTGGATATTTCAGCCCCAAGGTGGAATTTGGCACCAGGGCTCCCATCACCGCAAATCCAACTACAGCAAGGAGCAGGAGCACTGAGTGCAAGGTAAGAAAAAGGAGTTTGACTTTTTTACTGTGCTTCTTCACCACTGATTTTTCAATTGAATTGTTTTGCACTGTCTTTGCCATAGTGGATATCTCAGCCTCCAGGCTGCAACTTCCTGGAAAACTTGTTTTTTGGAAATAAAATTTATCCAAGTAACACCAAGTGGTATTTTTGTCTTGGAACGGAGAACAAATACTCCGCCCAACACGCAGAGAAGACTCTGAGAATCCACGACTACCAGGCTTTGGTGAAACCGAGTGACACCAAGTGAAACCGAGTGACACCAAGTGAAACCAAGTGAAACCGAGTGATGCCAAAGTGAAACTGAGTGACACCGAGTGACACAGAACAAGACCGCGAAGTGAAACCGAGTGACACCAAGTGAAACCGAGCGACGTAACACCGAGTCCAAGTGACACCACGTGAAACCAAGTGAACCCAAGTGAACCGGAGGACACCAAGTGAACCAAAGTGACACCAATGTCAAAGCAATTCAAAGTTGACTTTACGGGGCGATGATATGATCTCAAAGTTGACTTTGAAGGACAAGATGGTTTGAGTCAGACCAGTAAAAAGACTTGAAATAAGAACTGTGTAATGGTTATCTAAATAAGTCAAATTTAGACAAAACGTGTGACACAAAGTGAAACCAAGTGACACCAAGTGAAACCGAGTGACACCAAGTGAAACCGAGTGACAACAAGTGAAACCGAGTGAAACCAAGTGACACCAAGTGACGTGACACCGAGTCCAAGTGACACCAAGTGAAACCAGTGACACCAAGTGAAACCGAGTGACACCAAGTGAAACCAAGTCACTCGGTTACTGCGAACAAGTAAGGCCAAGTCAGAGAAACGGACAAATTTTGAAATTTTCCTTATCCCGGAGTACCCGAGCGTGACACCGGGTCACACCAAGTCCATGGTTTTCCAGGAAGTTGCTGAATTTGGCACCACCGCACGCATTGCCGCAAAGCCAACAACAGCCAGGATCAGGAGCACCGAGTGCAAGGTAAGAAAAAAGGAGTTTGACTAATTTCCATGCTTCTTCAACACTGATTTTTCAATGAAATTGTTTTGCACTGTTTGTGCCACAGTGGATATCTCAGCCCCCAGGCTGAAATCGGCACCACCACTCCCATTGCCACAAAGCCAACAAGAAAAAGTAACAGGGGTGCCAAACGCAGGGTAAAAAAAATGGAGGTTGACTTTTTACAATTCTTCTTCACCAGGGATTTTTAAAGTAAAATCTTTCTGCTATGTCCTCTCCACAATAGATATCTTGGCCCCCAGGCTGAATTTGGCACCTCCCCTCGCATTGCCACAAAACCAACAACAAAAGGAACAGGGGTGCTGAGGGCAAGGTGTCATTTGGTTGTTTGTAGATTGCTGCTATTTCTAGCATTTTTACATAGTAGTGTATGGTACCAATAAAGTTAACAGTATCATTGATCTATCACATAGGATTTTTGGCATTTAGACTATTATTTTGTGCAACTTCAGTTTGTAGTACTCAATGTAATAATTGATACTGCATGAGTAACAACACAACAAAATGTCAAGTATCAACATCATATTTCCAAAAGTGGTTACCACTGATCTAGGTTGCAAATTCCGGAGGAATTCCGGCGGAATTACGCATACTCCGGAATATTTTCTAATTTTGACAGTAATGTGATTACTGTGATCGCAAGATTACTGAGAAAGAGTTACTTAAGTACTTTTCTCAATACTTAAGCACTGTGACGCTGTGACATCACAAAATAAGACTCATTTTGACAAAATTCACAGTAATATGTCTGGAATCTACAGTAATTACTGCAGTAACTCTGATAGGTTACTGGTTACTGTGTTTTTTGGACAGTAACCAAAATCGGAATTTGCAACCTAGCCACTGATGAACTACAGTAGTTACACATATAATCTATAATTTCTGTCTTGTGCATTTCATGAGTAACAACACAACATAGGGATCGGTGATTACAGATAGATTTTTGTTGTACCCGCACACATCAACTGTCGGTAAATTGCTCATGGGTTTTGCCACTAGTACTTACATTGTATATGTTATTACATACACTGCTGTGACTTTCCCTGATACTTTCCTTACACTTTTTTTGTAACTCTACTTACAATAAAAAACATAGTATTACACACAGCCAGATGGAGTTTCGCGCTCTCAGACATTTCTTGTATCATGCAAACAAGACTCTCGAAATGATAGGGGCGCAGATGATCCAACATAGGTCTTCGATGTTGGACACCAAGCATGTCACACTTGCCACAACCGTCATGGCAGGAGGAAAGATGTTGACGCCTTTCTTGATTTTCAAAGGCACTCAAATGGATGAATTGCACATGAATTCACAAATTTTCCTGCAGAAGGAAAGTACGCCTGTCAGCCGAAGGCTTCGATGGAAGAGGAGATGATGAATGAATGGATTGGCGCCATTTTGCAGCCTTGGAAGGAACAGTGCAATGCAAACAATCCATCTATTCAACCACCCATCCTCATTCTTGATGCATACCGTGTGCATCAGATGGGTTCTGTATTGAACCGCATCCAGGCAATGGGGATAGAGGTGGTTCATATCCCAGCAGGTTGCACTTATTTGTGTCAGCCTGTCAACGTTGTGATTAATAAACCCTTCAAGACTTGTCTACGTGAAAAATGGGAGGATTGGATGACAGACAGAGATGGAATTGAAGATGGAGTGGCAAAGGAACCAACTCGCAAAATAGGCAGAGTGGCTTGTAGAGGCCGCCGGAGGTAATTGGAAAGAATGTGTGGGTGAAGAAGTTATTTGAATGGTTTTAAGTTAATCATTATTTTAATTCAATAAGTTTCTATTCAAAACTTGACCAAAAAAGTTACATCTCCACTGTTTCCGCGTATGCATAAGCGCAGTTTCAATGGTACAGTGCCCTAATAATCCTGTTTGGAGAATCACAGAGGAAGACCTCTGTGATCCGCAAGAGTGCACCATCAAGAAAATAGGCAGTTTCTCTGCTTGCATACTTGCAGGCAGCAAAACAAATGCAACAATCATCCGTTCCATCAAATTTCACTACATAACATGCAAAGTGGACTTTCTCCACCAAGCGTAAGCAAACAAGATGGCACACACCATTGCCCACCCCTTCAATAAATGTGTTTCCGCATCCATAAGGATGTGCTCCGCAACTGCGACCATGACCATTGGGAATGAAACCCAACAAGACGATCCACACCATTTCTTTATTGAGGAGTTTTGTGTGAGGGAACATGATGTGTGGTGAGTTTTGAGGCTCACAGGCGTAACTCAGCAACAAGAAGGAGTTATGCGGAGAAAAACCTATGGGCGTGTTGCACTTTGTAAGGGCAATCATTCTAGGATGGATTTAAAACATCTAGGGGTGTTTATCGATGTGAAAAACAAAGAATGGGGTTCTTATAATATGTGGAGACTTATAAACAGTGATATATGGTATTTCAAAATCGCAAAGGCTGCCACGTATGCTCTATATAGAATCAATTCCTTGAGTCCTATGAGAGAATCAAACATGGTTTGCTTATGGACAATATTTCTGGGTTTAAACAACATCAACTGAGATTATGAATTTATTGCAAACGGTCGCTTTGTTCCTATATCGCAAAAAAGGCTGATCCACACGAGGTCATTTTGTTACCTAAATTGACTGCTAGGGCTATTACTCACGTGAAATCACTCCTATTTATTTACCTACCTCAGAAAAATATCAAGGTTCTTGCTACTCTGACTTCTCTACCTCGATCAACACATGTCCCCATACTGGAGCTCAAGGTCAATTTTCACTATGAGTGCCAGTATGGGGATGTCAGCATCCCAGTTCCAGCACGGGACAAAAAATCAGTGCCAGCAAGATACTGGATTTCAATAAAATTGAAAGGTAGTGCCATGCTTCAGCAACATGTGTACCTCTAGATAATACCTTTATATATTATAATATGTATTATTCCAAAACAACAAGACACAATAATGGGACTTAATTTGGCGATTCAAAAATTTTCATGCCAATCTAGCTTCGCATTTCGAACACTCAAAAACCTATTGCCACTAGTGCCAATCAGCACCAATTAGTGCCACTTAGTGCCACATAAGGAAGGCACTACTGCCATCTTGTTGGAACTAGTGCCACATAAAGATGGCACTACTGCCAACTAGTGCCCACTAGTTCCAACTAGTGCCATCTGGCTCCATCCTACACAATCATACTGGTTCCATCGTAGTCAATTAGTGCCATTTAGTCCCATTTATTGCCATCTCGTGCGATCTCGTGCCATCTAGTGCCATGATTGGCTGAGCTGTTAACAAATCAACTCGTGTACACAAGATGGGGTGCGGTCAGACCCCAAAAATGATATGAAAAGCAAAGATTTTCTTCTGAGAAAAACAGGAATTACCTTAAAAGAATGGCAAAATCCTGTATCTTGCAGTTCCAGCACAGGGCCAGTGCCAATTTGGAGTCAAACATTTATAACAAAAATTATGCTTATCTAAAGCTGTTATTATTTAATGGAATATGTTCATGATATTGTTGTGTACATAACAGGATTTGAAGACAAAGGTATGTTGGTGAGTGTAGATGATATTTTTAGGGGGCAGTTATATGAAACCCCGTGGCTTTGTCAGAGGAAACCAAGTTAGTTAGGTGTTTCGTCTGACGAAACGGATCGGGGGTATGTTCAAATACAGACGTGAATATAAGATGAGAGGTATCCCATTTTGCTTTCAATCTGACTGGAGATTGTTTTAACTAAACTTACGAATTAAAATTTAGTATCTCTATATTTAAAAATACATTGCCCCTCAGCGGTGCTAAGGCTACATGGGAAACATTGTCATGGCCTATTTCTGGACAGGGGTTTAATTCCCCCTTTTTGTCATTTTATAGGTGCATGGTTTCATCTTATGAAACCATGTTTACTAGTGTAAGCATGGATTTTTTTATTTCTCTAAGACTTTTGATTTGGTCTTACAAAACCATGTTTACTAGTGTAAGCATGAATATTTTTTTCTCTAAGACTTTTTGGTGATTTCGTCTGACGAAGAATGTGTTTTTGCCTAGTAAAATTTGAATTTGTTTTTAAATCTAGTGGATACCTTTTCTTGAAAATGCTGTCAGTTGGACACCTAACTGACACCTAACTGACAAAAATGCTTCGTCTGACGAAAGTAGGTTGTTTCGTATGACAAAGCCACGGGGTTCAATATAACTGCCCCCTAACAGAAGATGTTTTGCATATCACTGCCAGGTTTTCCAGTGAATATTTTGGTGTTTTAAATCAGAGGTAAGTGGTCAACATTTTTGGAGTATGTTGAAAGCAATGTAGATGTTATGCATCTCTAAACCTTTTCCTGGGATATGTTTGTGGCATTGTTATGTATAAAACAAAATTTGAAGACAAGTATGTTTAGTGTGTGTGACACTATCTTTATGGATATAGCATCAGTTTGGCTTCACCTGTTTCTTGAGGCAGAGGTAAGTGGTTGATATCTTTTGAGTATGATGACAGTAATATGAATATTATGCATCTCTAAACCTGTCAATATTTTGTGTATATGTCCATGTCATTGTTTTTTGAACACAAAGGTATGTGTGGGAGTGGTCAATATTTTTATGTATATAACAAAATTTATGCTTATCTAAAGCTGTCGCTATTTAATGGGATATGTTCATGATATTGTTGTGTACATAACAGAATTTGAAACATTATGTTGGTGAGTGGATATTTTTTTTTTTTTTTAAATTTTTTCTTTTTAATTAGTGTTTTTTTTAAATTTATCTTCTAAACCTGTCAAATTTCTATGCTTGTTTTTTTTGAAACAAGTTGTGTTTTGTCAATATTTAATGTATATAACAAATTTCACATTAATCTTTTCCTTTTCGTTATGTTGTTTCAACAATTCATATTTTTGGTAATATCAAGCTTCCTCTCTTCTTGTTACGTATATTACGTGATTAGAAGACAGGTATGTGGGTGATTTTGGGTGAATTTGTGCTCAATATTTTTATGTACATAACATCTGTTTTTTCACATGTCAATAGTGATATCTTAGCACATATGTCCATTGGCAACAAGATTGGTGTATGAGAGCAAAATATTCATGTGTTCAAGATTTTTCCCATGATGCAGCACTCTGCAGCGGTTCTTTATTTCACCCCAAATATAATAATTTTATGTCAAATAAAGGATACCTAGTAAAATGGTTTTTCTTGCCAAGGGTTAGTACTTTGGAGTCAATGTATTACTTAAAATCTGATAATTTTGGTTTTTCTTGCCAAGGGTTAGTACTTTGGCGTCAATGTATAACTTAAAATCTGATAATTTTTTCAGGAAGCCGACCATATTTGACCAAAATTCTCACAAACCCCATTCCGGCATGTTATTACAATGTGTCTGGATGCCCCCACGATAGTGCTGTTGCTTATTATGGGAAGTTATACAATATACTGGAGCAAGTGTTTAACAAGACCAGACTGAAGTTTGTGATCAATTTGGTGTTTTGTACTGTTAACATTCCCTTTTGATCAAGTCATTGCAAGATGATTTGACTGCTGGTGCGGATATGTTGACTTTTAATGGTCAGTTGGCTGGTATCAAGAAGAGGCAAGATGCAACATTAATGCAACAATTACCCAAATGGGGTATGCATGCTATGTAATCATCCTTCCCACTGTTAAAGGATACGTTGCCCTACAAATAGTACCAAGAAAGGAAAAATGATCATGACAACTTTTTTGTTGCTGTTCAATCTTGACACTTGTTTAGTTTGGATTAACCAAATTTGAACAGTACACATGTCACATTTAGATGTTGATGCTTACTAAGAGTTTGTCGGAGTGCCATAAGTATGTATTCTAATGTTGATATGTTATTTCTGTAAAGTACCTTTATTTTATTTAAACAAAAGTTAACAACATTAATGTAAATCAGACTAAGACTTCATGCCATGTAACCTAACTTATTCTCTGATGCAATTAATCCCTTCACAGTACATACCTCAAGAACTATATGAACAGCAAGCACATAAATTCAAATTCAAAATACCAAACTCTCAAGGATCGAATTACCATCTCTTTTGTTTATTGTCCGCCTCTCTGTCACTCTCTTCGGCCTTTCCTTCTCCTCTCTGATCTCTTGATTCTTGCTGCCTCTGCCCATGTTAGTCATTACTATTCAAATCAAATGGAGGAAGAGTACGAGGAACAATGGGGACTTGCCTGTTACTTCCTATCATTGCCAGCATCATTGTAGTCATGAATTGAGACAGTTGCCTCATTGCTTCTTGATGCATTTGCATCTGAACGCAGCGTTCATCTTGTTAGTCTTCATACTATGCTCTATGGTCCTCTCTCTCTTCATCACATCCATGTTGCCTCTGCATCTGGTGTTGGTGCTGTTGATTTGATATCATCAATATGACTTGGGAGAAAGATGGTTCTTCGTCATCCTGGATGCCTTGCATGTGACGTCGTCCCCTGGGGTTACTAATTGGAGTGACACTCTACAAGTGGGCAAGGAAACAGCAACAAAAATGTAAGTGGAATAGAACAAGCAATAAATGAACGATAACTTACAATACCTCAACGAGAAATGCCAGTAACACTTCCATCATTTGCCTGTCCATCTTCAGTAATCACATCTACTTCTACCTGCAGGCCTATCCTCATTTCTATCCCCGCTTTCCTCTGCCTCATCAGCATCTTCTGCAGCAAAGCCTTTTTCCTCCAACCCAGTGGCTCCCCGAGACTTGTCCATTATAAGCAATCTTTTACCCTTTGCCTCCTGCCTGGTGGGAGGAATATTGGGTTCCCCAGTTGGGGTCTTCCTTCTGGACAGCTTATTGAACTTTTTCTTCAATTGATCCCTGCCCTCTCCAACTCTGGATGGAATCGAGCATGGCAATCTGCAACAAGGTCCCATTCTGCCCCTGAAATGGGCAAATACTCACAAACTGACTGGAGCATATGCTCAAGTCCTTGTATGCTCTAATTCAATCTACCAACAGGTCAACCTCCCTCTCCTGCTCAAAACCTTCCAAACCAGCACCTCACATCCTTCCTCCCCCCTCTGCAACCTCAACCAGCAGTCCTGCCAGCTTGGTGGTTTCCTGCCTGGGAATTTTGTGCTACAGAAACCGGAGGTAACTTGATGGCAGCTGGAAGTATAGCATTGGTGACGGCAGCAGCAGCTGAAGGGGGAGGTGGGGGCAGGAGGCAAAGTCTGAGGCAAAACATCAGCAACCCAGCACTGTGGCAGCAGCAACTGGAGGGCTGGCAATTGCAGCGGAAACGAGGGCGTGGGGCAACTTCACGAGCAGTGCCACGCGTGTGCCGAGCGATGGACACTAACGTCTCGTCTACGGAGCCAACTTGCTCTTCGCCCTTGTCATCAGATGATGGAACATAGGGGAGGGTGTGGCTTTTTTGTCATCTGCTGCCATCACAATCAAAGTGGCGAATGATTGCTTGTTCTGATGGGACACAAATGGAGGCGGTGATGGCAAAATAGGGATTAGAAAGCACTTCTCTAAAATTGAGAATACTTTTGGGGTATGGTACTGGAACACATTCTAGAGAGCCCAAAATTAAAAAAAAAGGGTATGGAAAATAGTAGACTGTCTCAAGGCTGTCTCAAAGGGACTCAACAAATAGGGGAAGGCTCCAGTCTGGTTCCAGTCTGGTTCCAGTATCTTCCAGGATGGTGTACTTATGGCTTACTTAGAGGGTTCCTAAACAGCTTTTACGTCCCCGGAGGCCACGTCCCCCTGGCGTCCCAGTACTTATTTACATAAGCCTTCTCACAAAAATCGAGCGCGGGATCCCGCGACATGGACCAGAATCGACTCCACCTGGTCCATGTCGCGGGATCCCGTTCTGCCCAACATCCACACTTTAAAGATCTCTAAGGTAATATGGTATTATTCTACCTCTGTACATACCTAAGGTATAGCATGCACCTCGGGGAAATAAGTATCTAATAAATAAGCCGAGAGAAAACATAACGAGAAAGGATACTTTTAAAGATCATTCAAATCGGCAAGACCGGCGGGAGGATTTAATAATAAAAATTTAAATTACTTATAGGTATTACCACTCATCCAGTATGAAATATAAGCCAACTTCCTTGTGAGTGCTGATATTCCGAATCTTCCAGGCCGGGAGGGAGGCGGGATCTGCATTTTAAGGGCGAAACTCAATAGGAGGCGGACACCAAAAATCCGCTGGGATCCCAGGGGACGTGGCTTTCTGGGACGTCAAAGCTGTTTAGTAACCCTCTTATGGTATTATGTCGTGCAAGGAGGTGCGCCACATGATTTTTTTTCGAGCCACTCGCGATTTTTTATTTCTTTGACAGATCCTCCATTTTCAATTTCTTCGTTTGGGGTCGACAGCTCCAATTCTACCCCGACAGCCAAACCAACCATCACAATCCACCATCTTTTACCTTACCTACAATCTCCCCGCGCCGTTTTGTCAGTGGTGCCCTATTTCTCCCACCACAGCACCATCAGTGCCATCTACGATCAGCTTACGATCAGCATACGATCAGCACCAATCAGCTACCGTACCAATCAGCACCTATTCTCACCGAGTTCTCTCTCAACTCATAACGTGATCTACTACAAGCAAAAGAACTCCGGCAGCAAGAGGCATACCGCAAAATCGAAGTCTGGAATGAATCTTTCTCATGTCTGTGCGGAACTAGTTTTGAAAGGTTCGTCAAAAGATGTCATTAATAGAGTTTCTTCCAACGTGTTTACGAACGATGTCGATCAGAAATCGATACTTGTTCATCTGTCGGATGCCTGCAAAGTTAACGTCGGGGACGGGGAACCTGCATTAGTATTGAGTAATATTTCACTGCGCTGCAACGATGCAGATACTATCAACAATTCAGGCGCAATTGACGCAGCAATCTGCAAGGTTCGCATATCCTCATCATCCCTCAGATCTCCACCGACAAGGACAAAGAAAGACACATTAGGGGGAGTTCAACAAGGACAAATGCATCTGCTGTCTCCATTAGCTTTGAATCATTTATTATCTGAGAGTACGAAGGCAAAAAAATCAATTAAATCCGAATTCATGTCTTCAGGTACAATTTCTAATGTCACTACCGCAACCGGATTAACTTCTTCAACAAATGTGTCTGCAACTAGACCTACCGCTTTTGTGACCCCGTCGAAATCAAAATTTTCATTCGCAAAAGGAGGAGGAGGAGATGCATTGATTTCGCCGCCTCAGAATTATTCCACCCGACGTCGGCAAGGAAAACCAATCTAGCTAGTGTCCCCGAATGCAGAGGCCTGTTGGTCCCGCTCCGTAATTTAAACAAGCAGCAACTTGATAGACTTTGCTGTGATGCACTTGAATTAATTCTATGTCATGTCAACGATGCGTCAATAGAGCCAAAGAACAAAAATCCATTAGAAAAATCTGGACAGACATTTCCTCCTCTTTTGGCGTCTCGCAATGTCATTCAAACGCTCATCGCAGCAAAGTATGACGGATCATATGTCTGTGCACCTGAATCCGCAGAGAACTGTGAATCGTGTAAATCATCTGATGCCCTTACACAGTATTCTGTCGAGAAACTAGAAACAGTGTCAGTAGTTTTCGCGGTCAAGTAGAATCGTTTTATATCATGGATGTGATCCCGAATTGTCATACTGCAAGACGGAACAATAGATCTTACAATTCACAGAATGGCGTTGATTTATTACCCGCAATCGACAGACTAGGGCTCTCTGATAATATACACGTTGCCGATCTTATTGATGACTCACTGGACGAGAGTGAAGTCCTACAAAAGATCATCCAGAAGTATCGTGCAAATAGTGCTATAAACGATTCTCAAACGATGCATGTTGCATATAGAATTACATCACAAACTCAGATACGATTCATTACATCACCAAGATCGAACGAAAGCTTCACCAACGAAAACTCTACATTCGTGAATTCCCAGCTTTGCGCTGGACTGGATACGACGCTTTCAAGGATCCGCGATGCCCTTCTCCCTCCAATTTTACACCCCAACCTTTTCCCCGCTGATGGCCCTCTTCGGCCACCGAAAGGAGTTCTTTTGTATGGGCCTGCTGGTGTAGGTAAAAGTCTTGTAGCAGCTCAATTCGCACAAGAGTTAACTGTTGGGACTTTGTCTAACAATTCCAAACGAATTCGTGTGAAAACTGTGCAATGCGCTGACCTCTTAGCATCGACGGCTGTAGTAGGGGAATCAGAAAATATTCTTACCAGCATTTTCGAAGAAGCAGAACGAAAAGCGAGCGGCTCCTGTGGTTCTTTGGTGATACTTGACGATGTTCATTTGATTTGTCCACGAAGAGGAGGTGTTGGGACAGGTGGCACTGGATTGGGAGTGGATCAACTCGCAGGTACCTTACTTGCTCTTCTTGACGGGATAGGAACAAAAAGAGCTCCAAATGGTGGTTTTATTGTCCTTGCCGTCACAACAGACCCATCTCAGCTCGACCCTGCATTGAGAAGAGCGGGTAGATTGGATGTAGAAATTGAGGTGCCTGTTCCCGACGACAAGGCTCGGGAAGATATTTTGAGATTTCATATTTCGCAACTCGTCTCACAACATGAGAGTAATTCACACACTCACCCAGGTGACTCACATTTTATACACCCGAATATTAGAATCAGTAATAAAGAGATCGAAGACTTGGCACGTCTAGCAAAAGGATTTACTGGCGCAGACTGTAAGCTGGCAATTAAGGAAGCTGTGCGTAACAGTATCCGAAGAGTTCACTCAAAGCAGAGAGATGACCCCAGCGAGCGTCAACAACCCCTCGAAACTTTAGGTGATTTAAATGTTGAATACATTGATCTGGAACATGCGATTCGATCAACTAAACCATCTGCAATTAAGTCCGTCGCAGTTGAGGTTCCACACGTTCCCTGGTCTTCAATCGGTGGCATGGAAAATGTAAAGGCTCTCCTCAGAGAATCGATAGAACTCCCCTTAACACACCCGCATTTGTTTGAAATGATGCAAGTTCCTCCGCCAAAAGGCATTCTGCTCTATGGTCGTAAGTGAAGAATTTTCCGTATGCACTCACAAATGACCGCGATTCGTTTTGATGTCGACTCGTCTCTCGTCCGTACTCCATCAAACAGCTCCTGGATGTAGTAAAACATTAATGGCACGAGCAATAGCTACTGAGGGACAGATGAACTTTCTGGCAGTGAAAGGTCCGGAATTGTTGAGCAAATGGCTAGGTGAGAGTGAGCGTGCATTGGCATCCCTCTTTCGTAGAGCGCGATTAGCGAGTCCGTCAGTCATCTTCTTTGACGAGGTGGATGCCATCGCTTCCAAAAGAGGAGAAGGAGGCGGTGGCGGCGGAGATCGCTTGTTGAGTCAGCTTTTGACAGAGCTCGATGGGGTGACTAGTGGATCAGATGGCTCGGGAAAGAGAAAATGCAGAGTGGTTGTTGTGGGGGCAACCAATCGACCTGACGTGTTAGACCCAGCATTAACACGACCAGGGAGAATAGACAGAATGATATATGTTGGTCTTCCAGATTCAGATGGTAGGAAGAGCATATTTGAAATTGGCTTGAAGGATAAAAATTGCCATCACGATATTGATGTGAGTTTCAATTCTACTGGTGTCACTTCTTTTTATATATTAAGTTTCTGACTACTTCTTGATCTTTTCGCTTGTGATCAGCTCTCTGTTTTGGCTAGCGACGAGATCTCAAAAGGGTATTCTGGAGCCGAGATAATTGCAATCTGCCGCGATGCCGCCCTTCATGCGATTGGAGAAATGGACGATCAATGCGTTACACCACAAATCTGTATGAAGCATTTGCTCCGGTCGATGAGCGATATGAAACCTCGGACCACTTCGGAGATGCTGCAATTTTATGAGTCTTTTCGTGGCCGGCATTAAGGTACTGTCCGCTTCAACGAAGATATAATCTAGAGAATACAGTTTATCTCCAGTCAACACCTCATGAGGTCGTAATCTTTCGTCCATCAACTTAAAATTAGAGTATTTGCTACAGTACTTAACATCACATTCTTTTCTTTCTGAAACTTTTGTAACCCGAAGTTTGCTTGTAAAAGAACCACGCCAGAATAAAAAACAACAATATGATACCAATCGTTGTCCCCAAAGTGACTTTGAGGAACCAAACATCAGTATCCTGATCTTCGAAGGGATTATGAAGATTCATACCAAACAACGATCCGATGAAGGAACCAGTCGCAACACACAAGGACGCTAGACTCAACAATGTATTGATATACAACAACTTGTTCCGCATGGCATCCAACGTCATGCTGATTTGCTCTTGTGTCGTCATAATCTGTGCCTTTAACAACTCCAACTCATTCACAACACTCAAGGCCTGTTGCAGGTAAGCCTCCAAAATCAATTCGGGTTCATCGCTCTCTTCCTGAAGAATCTCTTGAGAGACTGGCTGCACGAATCGTTCCGGATGGGTCAACAATCGCGATAGATTCATCAACGCCATATCCTCGTCTTCGTCCAACATTTCGTTCATAGCGCGCACAAACCCTTGGACTCGGCCTTCCATCTTATTGATTTCGTCCTTGAGCCACCGCAAACGCTCTTGGGCATGATCTCCCGGCATTCCACTGATTTTGCTTCCGCGTCGTTTGTCCGAGTCGCCGCGGAGTTCGTGCACTGCGGCGACCGTTCGTTGTGTGACTTGCCGTGCCTCGTCGGCGAGCATGGCGGTCACGGTTTGTAAGACTGCATCGACCGAGAGAAGTTCGTATGGCACATCTGACCAGTCGACGTTGGGGATCTCTTCCCATTCATTGCAGTAATCATCGTCGCGATCGGTCGTTTCTTCTTCTTCTGCGGCGGTGTGTTCTGTCTCTCCTCCGGTCAGTTTATTGGATTCAGTTTCGACGTTGGAATGCAATCGTTTCTTGGTCATCTTTACCATCCCTTCGAAAACTGAGGTCGTTGCATTATCTGCCTCATCTAAATTACTTGAAGTATTGACCATCTCGAAGCTGTTTCGTTTTCCCTTTCCGTTGGATGACAGCAAATCATAATTATTGTATTCGGGCAACGAGCCAAACACATCATTCTCAATCTCTGCAAGACCACCCCTGACCCTCTTCTCCAACGTGATCAATATGGAATCAGCTCCATCGGGCACCAACACCAACAATCTATCCCTCAACACAATGGCACGGAGCGGATCGAAATTTAATAGCATGACATGACGGCGCACCATCAATTGCGGTTCGTTGGAATTGGAGAACGGTGTGACTAGACGGCGCATGTCTCGTGGATGGAGGTACCCTCCCAATCGTTCGCGAGAGATGGCGGGATGGTTGACGGTGCTGTTGGGGTTGGTGCCGGGGAGGGCCGTGAGAGACATTTGGCGTTGATGCCGGAAGGAAGACGAGGACGGCGTTTCTGAGCTGGTGGACCGGAGCACCTTGTGAGTGTTGGAAGTTAATGGCGTGGATCCTCCTTCTTCTGCCAAGGACGGCGGCGAGCTGGAAGACAAGGAAGGAAGATGAGGCGGATGGACGCTCGGCTCGTTTGCACTCGGTGTAACCTGATTCATCAGTGCTTGTTCCTGCCGAGACGAAGAAGCCGGAGTGGGAGGAACCCCGCCGGCGTCGTCGTCGTTGTCATCATGATCGAGTTCGTAGTCGCCCCCCTCGGCCTCGAACCGCACCAACCGCCCCGTCAGCCGCCTCCGACTTCGCTCCTCCAAAGCCTGCATCTTGACCCTCTCCAGATTGGCATCCCTGCACGACTGGGCGATGGACGAAACGACGTAATTGTACAAAGCCCTCAAGGTCATGGTCTGGTACTCCGACGTCCCATCCTCCCGCAGCTCGAACACCACCATTTCGTGCAGACGCTCTTCGAAGGCGGAGGCGGCCGTGCGCATCGTGTGGTCCATGTCCCACCGGCGGCGTTGGGCGGTGGAAGTGAGAGATTCCATCATGTTGTCTGTGTAGACGGCGCCGCTGTCTTCCGTGTTGCTGGAGTTGCGCGCGAAGACGGGGAGGTTGGGGCGGCGGGGCGACATGCTGTGGGCGCCGAGTAGCTATTGTACCGTATTGGTTGTCGCTGGTTTGTGGGTGATGCTTGCCTTGGTGGAACGACTTTGCAATTAGGCCGGCATGGAGGTGATCTTAGCGCTCCAGAATTCACATCTGTAATACGAAAGAATACGAAGCTGCTTCGAAGATACGATAAGTAAAACAAGCGTAAAACAATCCTATCTCTCAGGCCTCTCTCAGGCCATATCTTGTGGATACCAAAGATACCATATCAGAATCTGAAGATCAGAGAAAAATGTCAAAAATTGGACCGATTCACACTAATGTCCACGGAGCAAAACTTGCTAAAAGTAGTTATTGAAATGGGGACTGCGGAATTTGCAAGTTTACCCCATTTTTAGGCTCTCATCGTGCGTAGGCGATGTATCGCGAGCTTTGGTTTGCTGTGATAAAATTAGTAGCTCGTCATCAAACACACCTCACCACCTCGACGGACGATTCATTATTCTGACCATATGAGACTGGATGATTAGAACTGTACAGGGACACTCTTTCCAACCTTTTTATATATTATTGCAAACAGGCAACCGTCCTCCATTTTGGGTGTGTGCTGTTGTCTCCTTATCATTGCAACCTGTTTGGATTTACAACTTGCCGTGAAGTTCGTGCCTCTGCTGGATTCCAACTCGCTGCGCCCTGCCCAACGTGTTCCAACGCATACATCAACGCCCACATCAACTCTAATTCGCGGCCTCTTCACCTTCAGATCAATAAAATCACTGACCCGACAAAACTACCTCTGCCACAATGTTACGTAGAATCGCTTCACGTTCATCAAACTTTGTGTATTCCTATTCCCAAACTCGCCCATTTCCCAAACCTTCCCATCTCGCAACAACAACGCAACAACAAATCCGACAGCACGGCGATGGTCCCGGCCCAGACGCACCGACCATCCAACTCACATTCATCAACCCCGATGATTCTCAAACCACCGTCGCAGCGCGCATCGGCGAAACCTTGCTCCAAACCGCCCATCGAACCGGAATTGAAATAGAAGGCGCGTGCGAGGGCGTGTGTGCCTGTTCCACGTGTCATGTCATTCTAGATCAGGAGTTGTACGATACATTGTTGGATGAGACGGAGGGGGGACATTTGGGCGAGGATGAGGAGGATATGTTGGATATGGCGTTCGGGTTGACTCATACGAGTCGATTGGGGTGTCAGATTCATGTGAGCGAGGTCATGGAGGGGAGCGTGATTACCTTGCCAAAGGCTACGAGGAATTTTTATGTGGATGGGCACAAGCCCAAACCTCATTAGAAATGATTTGTTTGGCGAAATGATTGGATCAATACTTGCCTGAAGGAAACGGTGCTGTTGTTCGTCGTCTGATGCTAGGTGGGCAGTACAAGACGTGCTGCAAGATTATTCGTCCTTAAACAATTGTTATGAGTTTGCAGTGTGGCCTTCATTTCAAAAATACTGAACAAAATCACTAGACTGTGCCAACTGAAGACAACAATGCGTTATTCTTGTAAAGGATGTCCTAATTAAGATGCTTAAAGCTAATCAGCTTGAATCAATAACCACTATCACGTATGATCACGCGAAAGCAAAAACATGTGAATGGAAAAATGATACCCATCGTTGTTGTGTCACCAATCACTCGAACCATTACCGGTTTTGTGTCCAATCCTTGATACCCTCATCGGCGTACCAGTTATCTCGTCGACACGTTGCCAGGCTACAGAACTGTGATTGGCTGCGACCCTCAATGGTACAGGCTTTCCAACCAGATCCCACGGCGGTCGTTGAGCAATCAGTGCATGGGCCTGACGCCTCCATTCATCCTCCTCCCAATGGCTCTTTATTTGGATAGGCGTCGATCTAGTTGCGTTTTTGCTGGAAATGAATTTCCTCTGCTCTTCCACAGAAAGTATCCCGTGCTTCTTCATTAAATAGTTTTCGAGTGTTGTAATATCCGACAGTTCCAATCTTCCCTTGAAAACTGCCAACTCTGAAATTGCCCCTTGGCCGCACTCTCCACCGATTTCACCATAACACAGGGACATATCAAAGTGGTGATCGGAGCCTATGGTAAGCCCATCTAAAATAGTAGATCCCACGAGCCTTCCAGCGTGCGCTGGATTGTCTGCATCGTTAGTCCCGTTTTCCAGACCATAATGTTCACTTGTCTGTTGTAGCTCTTCTTGGCCATCCACTCGGATGAAGCTTGACTTCCCATCAAAAACGGCTACATAACAATGCCAAAGGCCGGGACCAATTTTACCTCTGTGAATACAATCTTCGGTCGGGTCTTAACAAACGTTGCCAAGCATTATAGTCAATGTTAGATATGGACTGCTCATGGCATGAATAACGGCGGCAACAACTCAGCACTAGGCATGTTCAATAAACAACTATCAACGTACCATCAATAGTTATATCTTTTGGGTGGAACGGGTCGCAAGAATCGAATTTACAAAGGCAATGGGTTGATCGATCGGAGTTGCAACTATTATCATCATCATCATCATCGTGGTCGGATGAGGACGAGCTCATAGTACCATTCAGCCCCTGCTGTTTGCTACGTGAACTCGTCACATCTTCCTCTGTACCACCAGTTCCCGTCGCAATGCATATAGGGCTCATATCTATCATCATATCACGATTGCTCAGTGGATACATATGCCCGAACTCAAAACGTGATTTCCTTCCTGAAACGAAGCATCCATCTTCGGTAGTAATCGCCACAATGAACATTGTAATCGGGGCTTGTACTCCCCCGCAATGAAAGGGAGGCGTGATGAGTTTTACGGCTTGTGATCTGTCACAGTTAAGAAATTGAACTGCCCTTTGTCGTTTTTCCCATGGAAGATGCCGATGATGATTGGCATTCTCTCCAGAATGAGGGTCATGAATTGTTACATCGCGATGACCCTTGTTGCCATCGGCATCTTCTTCGGCGAATCGATGCAATATTGGACACTTTCTGCGTGTGCTCATGATTAGACGTGGTAAAAGTGCTCTAGCGAGGATTAATTGCTTTTCCGCTCTCTGACGAGGGGAAAGGCAACACTCGTTATGTCTTTCACTGCGTTTGTACGCATACAGCGTGGTTGGTTCATGTTGACAAGAGTGTTTCAACCAGTCGTCGATGCACCGAGGGACCCTATGGGACGAACTATGAGACGGGTGCTCAAATTGTGTTGATTGTGCAAATTGTATATATTCATTATCTAAACAGAGACAAAAACCCTCTGACCGAGCCAGTCTGGTATAATCAATTAGAAAATAGAGATAGTTTGTCGGTATGCAGCTACTTGCTTCAGATAACAAACGCCTCTTAAAGAAAAACTCACGTTGCCCCGCGGACACAAAATGTTGGGTTATACTTCATACTCGAGACTTTGGACAATCGAGTCTGTGATAATTCAGATGCAGAGCGTGTCAATATAGGCTTGTCACGATTTCGTGTCATGTTTGGCACGAAAGCGTCAGCCGGCGTGGAACAGAAATTACTAGAATTACCGACAGCGACTTTAACTGATGCATCGAGAACGTTCTGTGTAAATGATGAAATTCATTCGACGTGAAAAAATACCATAAAGAGTCAACGAAAAAATAAAAGAAGGGATTGATTCTCACCCGCACAAAAGTAGTTGCGTAGCCAAAAGGTGCTAATACCTCCATTGCGTGACGATATCCTCTCCATTCATGACAACACGATACACTCTGAGACGAGCTGCTGCTTTGTCTAGTCGGTTTCTTACGAGGTCGATGCGCCTCAAGATTGCCATTTATGTTAATCCCTTTCGTATCATCCGCTTTTGTGGCATGCAGCGCAGAGAAATCAGAAACGCGGGCGAAGTCAAACTTGAATTCGTCTAGATTCTGGGTATCATTGTCGTCGTCTGCGTCAAGTGGAACTGCGGTAATTTGAATACCACTAGGTGCAAACCAGGCCAAGCAAAAGTGTCCATCAACACTGCTGCTTAGAGTCTTCCTATTTGATGAACGATTTGCTTGCTGCACAATCAATTCTCTCGCCATGTCGCAAAGAAGTAATTTGCGAAGAGTAGAAACCGGTGGCTTGATCAATGCCAGAGATGGCAGGTTATTTCGACCATTGACCTCTGATTCGTTCACAACCGATAAGGAAGGTGTCGCCGTGGAACACATTAGTGAAATATCGGAGTATGAAGACTCTATACCTGTGAGAGAGGTGGCCTCGGCTACCAAAACACTACAGCACACTTCTCTCCAACTTCGGCAAACATTAGCGAGTGTAGATAGATCCACGTTGGAGCCACAATCGTTGTGCAGGATCCACGTGATGGCAGGGAGGGGCACTGCATGGTTGAGATGCTGCGGCTGCGGGGCAGATATCATGCTCATCCGCGTCGCCCTGCGGTTTTCTGTTCTGGGGCTTTCCCTGGATGGGAGACTATGATGAGGCTATGGAGGACACGTTGACAATTGTACACACGTTGAGATGTCTCTAGAGGTCAGTTGACCTTGGACAGCGCTCCTGTTGTCTGGCTCTTGTATTGTATTGTACTCTAGAGGATAGATTGTACTGCTGGCCAGTATTGTATTGTACAATAGACTATCTACCGATATTGTATGGTACCGTACAGATGACAACATGATGTGTGACGGTACAATACTAGTCGTTCGGAGATACCTCTAACCATTTTCTTTTTGCTCTGATTTCATCATTCTTCCACTTTGAAACGGAAGAGTATTTTAACGTGTATACTACTGTGTACTCGTAAACAAGACAATATTATAAAGGTTCCATAGCTAACTTCAGCTGATTTCCATTGTCCGGTCCGGTCCAGTTTCCGATTTCCTTCTACGACCTCTAGAGATCAGCCATCCCCATTTCTTCGACGCAACACTTTTATCAGACTTTTATCCATTACCAGAACATGCCGTCCCAACCTCCCTCAATCCTTGACATCCCCGTGAAAAAAATACTTCATCAATCTCCCGCCAATATCTCTGCAGCCACGCCGGATGGCGCCCCACGTGACGATGAGCCTGTCCGAGCCGTTCTAAAATACCGCAACGAAGATGGGAGGAATGCAATACTCTCTGCGGCCAAGACCGTGCATCATGATTTTGGGCCTTTTAATGAGTCGCTCGCTGTGTCTTTGCTTGCATGTGATTTGGAAAAGCTCAAGTTGGATGCCAATGTTGAATGGTTTGAGGGGGATGGCAAGGTTATTTATTGTTCCATTAGGTGAACGTAATTATATAGGTGTTACCAGTCGAAGCATGATACCATGTGCAAGCACCAAAGTGAGGGTGAATTGGATCGATCAAGGACTAAGATGATTAACAGAGGACTAAACTTGTAGGATGCTACTGTCATTGATGAGTAGTATTTATCTATACACCAACTAAAAGTTAAATTTATTGGCGCACAGGAACAGGTCAATAATTTCCTTTCACATTTAGCCCCAAGCTTTATTTCATGCGAAGAACAGCCGTAATCAAGATGTGTATTGACATGAGAGGCTGGTAAACCCAGTTGCAATGAAATTTGCCTTCATGAATTGGCGTGTAAAATCACCTTAGAGCGGATCTTGAGCCACTTTTTCATGAAATCAGTTGGAGCTGTATCTCCTCTCATTGTTTCGATAGCTTCAATAGTTTCGGAAAACTTATCATCGACATTGGCAGATTTAAGATCCCCCTTCAATTGATGTAGCTTGTCCCATAGGCTATGCCAGCGATCATCTGCGTTTAACTCAGTTTGGTCTCTAATACAGATTTCATCAATTTGCTCCAACTCATGTAACAGTTCGGCAGATGAAATGAGAGTTAAATCACGAAGGTTTTCCAATGATGATATTCGCGAAAACCCCTTGCCTTCTTCTGGGTCACCTCCTTCAGACTGTTGTTTGTCTTTCTTGTCGGGGAAGCGCTTCACCCAGAGTGGATACACAGTTTCCTTCACACTCAACACGCGCAGTGGAACTTTTGGCATGTATCCATGAGCTCGTGATAGGTACAAGGACAAGTCTGTGGGAGAATCATTGGCAGATCTAACTAATGCAAGGACTCTCTTCTCATCTTCAGGGTCAAGACCTCTGAGAATTTGCTGTATGCACTTTGATCCTGATATAGTTCCATGGCGCACTTGCGAGTCTTCTCCGAGTTCCAAGTTTTCATCTGCAATCACGAAGACTGTGCAAAAGGAGGGTTGGGCGAGTTTTAGACAGTGACACAGATTTCAAACAGTACATAATATTGCGGTGCCCTTACAGAGGTCGTCCGGATGCCTCTCCACAAAATCTACTGTAAATTCCACGAAACTCGAGATTTCCTCTGAGTTCTGCCCCAGGATGATTTGATGATGCTCCGGTATACCGGCATGAACGAAAAATCGACGTAAAAGCTTGCGTTGGATTTTGCTGTCATCAATCGCAATGCCCCAAACTCCAGATGGGATTACGAAGCTGTTAGCCTCTGACGAGGTGTCGTACAACTGTACCGGGGCCCTGAAAACAAACACAGTTTGTTCAGGTTCAAACGAGATCCCAACTTCTCCGCCGAGAATTGAGGCACACTTGCGAATAATCCAGGCACCATCACCAGCAGACAGAGACTTTGTTGTGGTCTTAGCGTCCTTGTGAAGACGAGTGCCATGAGAGAACACAAGATCACTAGCCCTGCTCCCCAAATCAACCAATTTTTGATGACCTGGACCAGGTAAATTGATGACTTTCATTTCGAAAATACCAGTATCGGAAGAGTAAGTGGCCACTGTTGTTATTTTTCCACCACGCTTTCCATACTTGAGAGCGTTTCTTATTGCATTGCCGTGTATGCATTTGAAAAGACCTTGATCTGACACGATTACCGGTAACGGCGAAGGGCTAGAGATCAAACTAAACTGCTCACTGCTGCCTGTGAACCCTCTCATGTGCGACAGTAAATGGTTAATGTCAACTCTATTAAGTTTGGGTTCATACATCCCATGAATAACATCTCTAGCCATCTAATTAATGACACGTGTGTTAAAGCACAACAGCAGCAGTAGTTATTGTAAGACGATGGCTTTCAATCGAGTCATGCAAATAATGATGGAACGCAAACACTTACCGTCTCCGCAAGAACAATGTCTAGGACTTCGTGAAGTGTCATGTCTAATTCTGTAATGCTCTCGACCCTCGACGACATGCTTTGATCGGAAAAAACGCTGCCCGATGATGAAAGTTGAGCCCCCCCTGTTTGTAATTTATTGAAATCTGCTGATATCTGTTCACGAATGTTTGAACAGATCTCAATAGCTGCCAAAATTCCATTTTTAACTTCATGCCTGGTGAACCGATTCGCCTCAGCGTCTTTTTGACGGGCAGTTGTTTCAAAAACGAATCGTTTTTCAGCCTCAAATCTGCGGTATCGTTCTGATACATCTCGAACCACAACAACAACGGCATTTTCTTCTAACCTGGTGACTTTTACCTCGAACTTTGTTCTCGGACCTGAGCCATCTCGGGGATCTACGTCATGTTCGAATACTGACTCGGTAGTTTTTGTCTGCCACGCCCGCGACAACATGTCCGTGAAAGCAACTACGCGGTAGGTCATAAAATCGAGATTACCAGTACTTGGTTGAGTGGCAACTGGATCGAATATATTTTTGATGACGGGTGAATGTAGGTCTAGCTGAGCGAAATCTTCTTTGCCGATGATCTTCATTCCCACGGTAGGTAAATCTCCGATCTCCACCCTTGACGCAACATTGGTGAAGGAATCAATCCTCTTTTTCCTCGAGTGCCCGTCTAACTCTACAACAACTGCACTGATATCATTCAATTTGACTTTGCGGGCCATCAAAGCCTCCCGAAAAAAGGACGGGCTTATCATGGACGTGATGCTCCCGGACATCTTCTGAACGGAGATTGCGATCGTATCGGAAGAGTTCTCCCACACCACCGACATTGTATTCTTCAATTCAGCCAACCTTCGATTAGCTCGTTTGGCTTCATCGAATGCCGCGTCGTGTGCCTCAATGATTAATGACATGTACAGTATTTTGGCGACGCAGTCCATAAAACATTCCTCTATCATCATGATTGCTGGATCATGTATCCATTTGTAGGTCTTTGGAACGAACATATAACCGCAAGAACCAACAAAGTACATGACTGTGATCATTGTCCATGTGAAGCAACACATCCAGTGTAAGGCCAGAGATAATCTAGATCGTTCGTACAATTCAATATCATCCTCGCTTCTTCCCCGAGTCATTCCCCGAAACTTCGCAACTTTTAGACTGTACGAATAAAATATGTAGAAATACGTCAGGAAACTGATTATCATGCAGATGTACCAACTTAGAAGATTTGGGCAGAAGGGAAACAGCAGTCCGCAGAACGTTGAAAAAGATTCCATAGAAGCAGCGAGAAGCTTCTGCTTCATATGAGAAGACCATTTGCCTTGCTCCAAAACGGGAGCATCGATGCATTGCATAAGTAAGGTCATAAATCCTGCCAAGGGTGTCCATTCACACCACCGTAGCAGGTGAACACGACTATTAAACACTGGATCGATCATTACCGGTACGGGAACCGAAACCATCCACACTACTGTGAAGATAGCAATGAATTGAACGGTGAGCCCCCCCGCCAAGACGCCGGAAATTCTAGGGTGCGTGCACCCAAAGTCCCGCTTCATATCCCACAGAAGCGGACCGTGTCTCATGATGACAGCAGTGCCGAGAATGCTTAATTCGATGAGAGCCACGTTTTTCTCAGTACCCTCTAGCCGAACGATGGATTCTCTGGGCGCCGCCCAGTAGGAGAAGGCAATGAGGCTTAACCAAAACAGAATGGCGTAGCGACAGAAGCGATACAAGACGAGGTCTACACTGGCGACCTCCTTGTCGAGGGAGAAGCCGCACATGGTTTTCGGGGAAGATATAGGGAATTCGTGGAGTCTAGGTTTTTTCGGATAGCATTCATCGGATTTGGCTGGCGGGCCGGGGACGCTTGTATCGTATTGACTGATATTGGAGGAAGAGGCGGCCCTAATTGTTTCGTCGGTTATTTCAAACGCATCTTCACTCGGGGCGACTCTCACTGGCTGTGCAGTGGATATTTTAACTCGAGATGCCGAGGCGCTGGAAATATTCGACATCTTGAGTTCCGACTTAGTAACATTAGCTCGGATCGCGACCGTTTTTTCTTCCGACTCCGGAACTTCATCGGCTGGGGTCTCTTCAAGAGCACCTACCAGGGGCGATTTCTCATCACCTTCTACTTCATCTCCGATCGCGCATCCACTATCACGAGGCGTAGCCGCCGAGGCTGCTTTGGCTGTCATTCCCCTTGCGGGTAATTTGCACCTATACCAAATCGCTTGGACACGATGATCTCCGGTGAGCTTCGGAAACGCACTTGATGGGAAAATTCACTGCAATGCAATAATGGACAAGTAAGGATGCAACAAAAAATTATTGTCCACTTTACTGATGATGTGGTGGCTAAAGTTCGTGTCTCACAAGTTTCTTGTCCCGACAAGTCAGTTGTTACGTCTTTACAAGTCCTCATATTAGGCCCTACACAAAATGATTGTTAACTCATTTTGTGTGAATCGTTTGTCGTTGTCGAGGTGTCGTTGAGCTTTGAAATATTTTTTCACAAATGATGTCATGGGTGTTCGAGACTGCGTAGTCTCGAATAAAGAAACGGCCAATGGCTGGAGGTATGGTGCGAGGAGTCATTTGATTTTTCGTCTACAAACGAAAAAAATACATTAATAGGCGTCACTTGTACGTATTAATCACAGAATGAGATGAAAGAGCTCAGCAGTCATTTGAAACACGTCAGCAACGCTCTTTAATTCACTCCCTCCCCAAAAAGTTATTTCGGGATTCTACGTATGACGACCGACTCCACTCTTGCAGTCGGTGAGGACTTTTAAACGAGAACTTTTGAAATTAGTTACGTACGTTACTTTTAAATCATTGAAGGAAGAGTCTTCGTTTTCCTAAGCCTACTATGACTACGAATTAATCACAAATCACAGTCTCCACGACTCGGACTATAACACAAATGAGTCGGAGTCTGATATTCTAAATAATTTCCCCTGGCGAGCATCAGAACACGATCTGGCAAACATCTGGCGTCGAATTAATGAATTACACAGAAGCTCTTAGAACGAAGTGAAATCTACTAATTACGATTCCATGGAAGATGACATTGACTTGGCCGAAACGAACACAAGTGAACACTTTGGAAACAGAAAATGTCATCAATGTTCAAAAACCTCAACAGCAAAATGTCCTCAGAAGTCATCTTTCAGGGGTTCGTCCCAAGAAGGATCTGAAATGCGGTACCCAGTCTGACGATCGTGTCTTCTCAATCCCAAGTGATTCCCTTTTCTCTGTGCTGTGTCTTATATAGGAAAATGTAGAATCGCCAAAATGACTCATTCATGATTTAACAAAATTCTCTGGTAGTGACTTCGACGATCCCTATGAGCATTCATTATTCAACTATGTGTTGAGTAGACATCAAACGACGGTTGTTGAATGCCATTATTGCCATGGTTCGATCAAACATTATATTTCCGAAGGTGTGTCGTCAAGGTTTTGTGAGCGTGTCAATCCATTGATTTGAATCATTTGCACTTTCTCCAAAACATCATCTCCTAATTCGGAGACATAATGACGAAAACTTCTGCCTCCCTAGATTTTGCTAGAACATAGAGAATAAATTTAATAATCACAACATAGAAACCCAAATGCGAAGCTTTCGTATTCCAAAAGAATGTCTTTAACAGATTCAACGTTATTATTACACGTTCAAGTTGCGAAATAAGTAGGCTACCCTGCACATTTTAGCTTTTGCGGTTAGTTCCGCCACAGAATAGTTTATTCTGAATTCCAAAATGGTGGTTTGGCCGACTTTTACGTAGAAGGTTGCCCACACAGCCTACTGTTTGACAAGGAATACTTCACGCCTGCGACAAAGGGAACCACCAGCTACTTACCTTGACTTCAACTACACTAAAATTTTTATAGGCTTGCAGGACTTGCAGGGCGTACCATACGCTGGACAAGTTTACGAACACTCTTGTGTTCATTGATATATCATAAAGTTAATGAGCTATCGTACCAAAAGTCTTTGGCTATTGCTGGCCATCTCCTTTCCACTTTCAATAGCCTTGTTAAAGTTGTCAACGTTGTATCTTCTTCTTCGAATGGAAGTATTCAGTCATGTCAGCAAACATTGACGACGACCAGTCCCCCCCTCCTTTCATGGAGGAACAGTCCTCTTTGGGTCTTCGCCATCGAAAGAATCCTCCACAAGCCGCTTCAAAGCGCCCGTCGTTTCAGCTTGCCAAGATAGATAGCCTTTATGCTCCAATCTCGAATGCCAAAGCGACGAGTGGATTGGATGCATCCTCTGCAGGATATCCCTTGCCTCCATCCAACCCAAGCGCCAAGAGCCCGCCCACTGATCACTCGTACGTTGAATCGCTCATGGGCGGGATGCGCCCCACGGAAGACTCCAAACTGCACGGCCTTGCCATTTCCACGATTGATAAGCACTTCCGTTACTTCACCCTTTGGCTGTTTTGCGTTTGGTCCTCCCTCGTGGTCCTTATGTACGTCTTTGTGCCGAAGGAAAACATCGTTCCGTTGAGCGGCTTAGAGCAACGGGCCGCGTTCATGAGCATGAGTTTAATATTCGTTAGCTTTCTAAGTAGAATTATTCCACTTTTGGGATTTGGTAGGAGGGGATCCTCCCCTCTCTCCTATCTCGCTAGCTTTAACATTGGCGGCGACAGTGCCACATGTGACCAGGGCCAAGGCATCCGGAAACGTTGGGAGGCTGCCACCCAAAGCTTTAGTGGGATTTTGCTCGGGGGTCTGTCAATCCAAGTCGTGGCGATCCTTACTGACTTTCTCATGGCGTTTTTCCCTGTCCCGGTCGTCGTTGACCCGGTTCTTGGTACAAGAGTGCACGTCTTGAGATGGTGCGAATGGTTTCCCTGCGCCACCTTCATGACCTTCATGATGGAAGGCGCAGATTTATTTTGGGCAAATGATTGTGCTGTTTTGAAAGAGCAAACGCACGCAAATGACACCCTTGAAAGAAGTCAGCACAGAACTCAAGACGGCCCACCTCCAGACTTCTATAAGAAAAAGTTCATGCATGCAGCAGCCCAAGGAGGCGCAGTCTTTCTGGGGCTCATGTTCCCATTTTGCCCTGGCTACTGGACATGGATGTGTTCTATGGTCGTCTCATGCCTTTTGTACCTGACGAATTATCCAAGGATGCTCCAACGGCGAAGTGAAATCCCTCCGACCTTAAGGGTTGGTGCCACGGTTGAAGAGGCCGAACGGTACAACTCCGCAATTACTGCATTGCGATTAAGATATGTTTGCACCGCCGTTTGGAGTATCATTGTGGCTCTATACTTTATCTCATCTATCGGACCCAAGTTTGCGGCCGAGGATTCCATCCTGCGCAATCCTGCAGCTAACATGTGTTGTGAATGCTTCTTTGATGTATTGTCAAAGGTTCTGTTTTTGGTAACAATCATGGACGTGCATCACGCGATTTTTGATCCGTTTGCTAGGTCCGAAAGGAGGTTAGAAGAATTGCGGAAACTTATGTCTGCTGTATGGGAAAGTTCCAGCGATCCTATTGCAATTTCAGTGAGGACAGGATCCAATGGGGGTGTCTCTACATTGCTGAGCCCGGCATTTTTCACATTGGGTGGGGGGAGAGGAGCCCTCAGGAGACTATCGAAAGAGGAGATTAAGAACTTGTTCTGGAACAAGTCCATTTTGTTTCAGTTATCGGAGGAAGTGTTTCAGAGGCAGAATGATGGAGACAACAATGAATTTTGTAAAGTCAAGCCAGAAGATATTTTGAGTGTAGATTTCACTGAGTTTTCAACGGGCTTGGGTCAGTCACAAGGGGTTGTGTTCGCAGGGGAAGTAGTTACACCTGAAATGGGCGCTTTAAGAGCTGTGGCGGAGAGTGTAGTGAAGGCATGGCAAGTAACAGGACAGGAACCCGTATTTTCTCACGAACTAAGCTGGACGAGAGGAAACAATAGGAATGTGTTGATATATTCTGAAGCGAAAGTCAGCCGACTTGATCAAAATTCTCTCATCGTTATCATCAGAGATATTTCTGAACGTGTAAAAGTCTTCGAGACAGAGAAAAAAATATTGTATGAGGCTACCAGTAGGCAGAAAGATGCCCAGGCTAATCGATTCACGAGACATGAGGTCAAAAATGGGCTATTGGCTGCAATAGGATTATACGAAACATTATGCGAGGCCCAGCGGAGTCATCTTTTTAAGGATATTGAAGGTAGTTTTGGCTTTAGTCTTGGCGAATCCGATGAAGATACCAATGTGGTCAGGTGCATGAATGAGCTTGGAAAGAGTCTTCATGAGACGTTAGACACCATTATGGTAGAAGCGATGACACGCGATTTGATTCACGATGTGTACAGGCCCCATCGCGAACGGGTTGATGTCGCATCTGTAATCAGCGGTTCTGCTAGTTCTTTTGCGTATGATTTTAGCAGTTCAAGAAATCTGAATCGGTTCCCTCTGATCTGTAAGCCAAGCCCACTTCCGACCTTTTACTTTGACGCCAATCTTTTGCGGTATCTGCATCGGCAAATTCTTAGCAATGCTTGTAAGTATGGTAAGACTGGCGGGGTCGTCCTTACAGAAATCATCTATTGTGACCAACAGAAGTTGTTGAGAGTCAATGTGATCAATTTGCCCGGGGAATTTCATGATAAATTGGTTGCAATGGGCTCTGCAGCGGAAGATGCTGTGTTTAGAAAGGGAGCTCAAATTCATGAACAGATAATCGTCGACTCAGAAAGCACTGTCGCATCGACGGCGAAGAAGGCTGAACTAGCTGCACTTCCTGGGGATGGGGGGTGGTAAGAATTCTGAGATATTTCCATCTTGGATCGTTTTGTTTTAACTGCTACGATTGCAAAATTTTATGCGCGATTTTTCCACCTCGAACTACAGGGTTATAGAGAAATGTGCCAAAGTCATGAAAGGTCAATGTTCCATTAAATTTCAAGAGTCGAGGACAGTATTCACCTTTGAAGTTCCTGCAAAGCCTTGGGGTTTGTCAGAGAGGGCTAAAACCCCAATTGATGTCAAGACATTCCGTCTTCCAAATGATACATGGGGTTTTGCGATTGACGATTCCAAGATTCAACAGAAACTCATGGTAAGCGACAGCATCATTGAAATACTTCAGGTGATGGTATGGTTAACACCCTAGTTCTAATCACCTGCTTTTGCTGCTGCAGGTGAAGTTCTTCGAATTCGCAGGAATATCAAGTGACAAGATACACATTTTTGGTCGCAACTCAGAAGAAATCACAAGCTTTGTGGATTTTGTTGTTGACTTCATGGGAGAGCACATGGGAGAGCACATACTTCTTATCGCTGATGAAAATCTTGATATTGTTGATGAGGCTGCAAAGCATTCAACGATATCTGGATCACTGCTAGTTGAAAGTATACGTCTTCGACTACTTCCAGAACAGGAGAGGTTTCTCCTATCTCTGGTACGGTCAGCAAATGACTCTGCAAGCGATATTGCAATATACAAAGCAAGGGCACATGGATTCCTAGCAAAAGCTCCGATTAAGAAGGGAAATGTTCTTGAAGTGTTAGCACCTTTGTGGTTCTCTAGGTACCCTCCTCAAGACAGAAGAATGGATGATGATTCTTTGAATTCGCGAAGACGTTCAGATTCCTTCTCGTCTCTAGAGTCGTCGATGTCCCTCAATGAAGCTATTGCATCCACGCCAGTGGATATTCTCTCGATTGTAAATGAATTGGACAAGTTGTTTACATCGGAGTCAGTCGTGGACAACTGGGAACTGATCAGGGAAAAGTTACATGCTCTCAAGGGGGATCTTCTCACAATGCAGGTTGGTTCGAAGGTCATCGCTACTGTCGGGACTATCAATTCATTTCGTGCAAATCATTCCCACGAAATGCTGGTTGAAAGATGGCAAGTACTGCGTGATCAGATCATGTCATTGGTTTCTTCATAATGCTAGTGAGAGATGAGTCAGATCGTGATATCTTCGAAGTGTCTAAGCTGTCTTTTTTCTCAAATGTAAGTGTTATAGGAGGACAAATATAGATAGAAATAATTTTATTTAGAAATAATTTTATTACTGACGAGTTAGGGAGAAGCCTGTTGTGTACAAACTGATATTACAGGATGTATTCATGGCGGTGCATCGAAGACTGATAACATTCCATCATAATGACACACAGCACTTAACTGTCAAGGACAGTAAGAATGCAATGCGTGTAACTGGATTTGTTGGAATCAAGAGCAGCAGGTTTCACGTCAAGTGCAGTTTTCATCAGGAGATATTTCCATCATTCTCTTACTATTTTGCAATCGATCTGTGTTACCTCCTTGAAGTCTAATAATAAATCCTGATGCATTTCTCTTCGATGCTATTTCGCAGGACGATAAATTTACTATTAGGGGCAGGCAGCAGACAAATTCCCTCTCCCATTCCCCCACTCTCTTACTCAACAGGCCAGTTGCCCACTTCTGGAGTCATCAAGAAAGAGCGTTGGCCACTTTAGAGTCCCTTGGCCATGAGCATGCTTTTGGTAGATGTGGTGAATGTTGCTGCGCGACTGCATCTCTTCTCTCTTTCTTTTATGGTACTTGTGATGGATTTGGATGATTTTCAATAGCACCACCCGTGGAATTAATGCCCTTGATGATAGAAGCAGTCATGTTCATCGAATTTTCGGCATCCGCTTGCTGTTGTTGTTGTTGCTGCTGCTCTTGTTTCTTTGGACGCCCCCCACCGATCCTTTTGACTTCGAGCACACCCTCCATGACGCTCACGTGACCCGCGGGGGCGAATGGGTTATTCCTCTTGTGCGAATCTGGATCCATAAAAGGTCGTTCGGGTTTGTTGGTGGTAGACTTTAACGTTATCGACGAATCTCCTCCCAGACCTCTCACTACTCCATGCACTAACCTTATCACCGTTGCCGCAGTCCAAAGCAAGGCGGCAAGCGAGAGCAGCCTCACTTTCCAACTGAGAGTCTGCAATATCGCGAGGGTTTCTTGAAATGGCGATGGCGTGGCGGAAACGTCTTGCTCTTCGTTAAACCACCGCTGGTCGCCGTTTCCCGAAGACGAAGTCTTGATTTCGATGTCGTAACGTTCGTACATTTTCGAGCGCGAGGTGACGCCACGCGGTCGGGATTGCGTCCCACTCATGATCGATGCCATAGCAATGTTGTATTGCACTTGTTGCTTTCGTTCATTTCGTGTAATATCTGTGAGCTAGTACTATAAGCCAAAGTGTGTGAGACAAGTTGTTTCTCCACCCTTTCTCCACCTCTCTAGAGAGGTGTGCTATAAGGGAGCCTGAAGACGGAGCTATGAGGGCGCGATGTAAAAAGTGTGTAAAACAGTCAAACCAGTTACAAACCTTGCAGGATAGAACACCTGTCGTACTGCCATTGCTTTTTACCAGGATTGTATTTACCTTTACTATCATTTATAATCGTTGCGTGAAAACGTTTGGATGTCAAAGGTATACGGGCTACTCATAACGCCTACCTTCGGTCAATTCCAACGCCAATGCCCAACGCCATAGGAAAAAACTGTTCTGGAGACTGTTCGCCGTATCAAAACAGATCAATACAATACCATACCTACTATCAACTCTATCAATCTCTATCAATACACAGTCCAGTCCACCACCATGACAATGAACGACCAACAAGGCAACTGGGCCGTCCCACCCGGCACCACCGCCAATCAAGGCGTCCCCTACCAGCAAACGAATTACGGCACTCCCACCAACAACAATCCGAGGGTTTTCTCACGCAACGACTCCAGCGCGTCGAACCTATCCTACGGAACCAATAGCAACAACGCCGCTCCGTCGATGGGAATACAAGCACAGCAGCCACGCGTGAGTGTTCGATCGAGCAACAGTGGCAACGTGGGGATAATCGTGGCGAATCGAGCGGGGGATGAAGAGACGGAAGACGGAAGGATTCGTAATAGGGAGGCCGCGGCCAAGATTCGCGATGCTTGGATTTACAAGCAGATTCGGGCAAGACAGGTCAGTTTGAAGTTTGTTCCGGGTAGAATTTTTTGTCTTTTGTTCGTGTCGTGCGCGTTTGTACAATCAGTGTGAAAGGAAACAAGGAATAATGTCATCATGTGATCTTTTGAAACTGCAGGACGAATTCACCCAATACAAACAAGGCCGTATCTTCGTAGGAACTTGGAATGTCAACGCCAAGGGCAAAGACGAATCGCTCTCCTCCTGGCTATGCGCCGACTGGCATCAACACGGACCCCCGGACATTGTGGTGGTGGGGTTTCAAGAAATGGTGGATTTGAATGCCGTGAATGTTGCTGTGGAGAACAAGAGTCAGCAGAGGAGTCAGTTTTGGGTAGACAGGATTAAGTCTACGTTGAATTCGAGGGAAAATACTATGGGAGATCCAACGAGGATGTATACAGAACTGGCGGTGAGTCTCATCTGTTGACTTGTGTCTGTATGTCGGCTTTTTGATGAAAATATGTGTGTGTGTTAATTGTAAAATATCATGCATGATCGAAATATTTGGCAGGTGAAATATCTTGTGGGGTTGCTCATCTGTGTCTTCGTCAAAGCCCCCCACAAACCTCGCGTCAAACACGTCCACACATCCAGTGTCGGGGTGGGTGTCATGGGTGTCATGGGAAACAAAGGAGGGGCATCCATTCGACTGCAGTTTTATGATTCGACGCTCTGTTTCGTGTGCACGCATCTTGCAGCCCACCGTGAGAATGTTGCTGGACGTAATGCCGACTTTGCCAATGTCTTCAATAAGACATCTTTTGAAATTGGAGACGAGGCGGTCAAAGAAGTGATTAAATTGGGTAGCTTGAATCAATGGGCGGCAGGAACGAACTCGGTGGGAGTTTCAGATCATGATATAGTGTTTTGGTTTGGGGACCTAAATTATCGCGTCGATGAATCCATACCTACGGAACGAGTTTTGGAGTTGAGTGAAAAGAATTTGCTTGAGGAGTTGATTGAGAACGATCAGTTAAATATTGAGCGTGCCAATGGGCGAGTATTTCAGGGTGAGTTGGGTTCTACATGCCATTTCATTGACCAACTGTGCCGTTTTGAGTTCAGGGTTCCCTCACGCTAGCTTCCATTCTTCTGTTGGCTCGACCCGCAGACTTTGAAGAGGGTCCATTGACCTTTAGACCGACGTATAAGTATCAGCCCGGTACTGATTTATATGAGCAGCGCCCGGATAAAAAGTTACGAGCTCCGGCGTGGTGTGACCGTATTCTTTGGTGAGTTGAAGTTTCGTCATTGTGATTATGTTTCTGTTTCAGCTTGAATTCTAAAAGAACGTCTCTACATGTTATGGTCACAGGTTGGCACAAGAGCCAGGACATGTAGCACAGCTTAATTATCTACGCAGCGAGTTGAATATTTCTGATCACAAACCTGTTATGTCCACCTTCTTAGTCACTATCAAGGATGTTATTCTAAGTAGACGTGAGGAAGTTTACAAGGAAGTTATGAAGCTACTGAATGAGTTCGAAAACGCCTCGTTGCCTATGGTCAGTTTGGATAGGGTCAAACTTGATTTCGGAGAAGTGAGATACGACCAACGTGTTACTCTCCCTATTACGATTACAAATACTGGACAAGTGGTTGCTCAATTCCGCTTGGTACCCAAGCTCGATGAAGTGAGTGTGCACCATCCTTTGAGAATCGTAGACCATCCTCGTTTCATCTGCTATTTCTGTTGTGTTAAACTCGTCTCTTGCTTCAGAACACTCTTTGTAAACAGTGGATGACTGTCACACCCACTTATGGCATGTTGATTCCTGGCGAACAGACCGAGATTGAGTTCACCATTGGCATCGATAACTTGACGTCTAATGCGCTGAATACGAACAAAGAGGTATTGGAAGATGTGCTTATCTTACGTCTTGAAAATGGCCGCGATTATTACATCTCCGTCAGCGGATCATACGCCCGCTCTTGTTTCGGCATGTCTGTTGAGGAGTTGGTCCTGTACTCAGACCCTATTCGTAACGTCCCGCTGGATCCAATTCTTCGGGCCGAAAAATACGACTTCAATGCCAAGGCGGCCATGTGTGTACCGAAAGAACTATGGCGCATCGTTGACGCAATTTATGAACGCGGGCTTGATGAAAGAGACTTGTTTTCCACTCCAGGCAGTCCAGATGAAGTTTATCAAATCCGGGAGTGCCTTGACACTGGAGCAAGCTTCGAAAACTTTAGTGTGCACTCAATGACAGAAGTTTTGATATCGTTCTTGTCTAATCTCAGTACTCCGATTGTGTCCGCCTCTTTATTCCCCACCCTTGACATTGATGCCCAAAATATTCAAGCCTTTGCACGAAAGTTTTTGGAGGATATGCCCCCAATCCAATATAACGTGTTCATTTACATTGTTTCCTTTTTCCGTGAAGTTCTCCTTCATCGGCAGCGAAACAAACTCTCTCCGGCCAAAATCGCTAGGATATGTTGCAGTTGTCTTGTATCTTCCTCGCAAGGAAGTCCGGATGAATCAAAGGGTAATATGCAACAACTTATGCTTCACTTTTTGGAAACAAACTCTATTTGATGATAGTGCTGAAATAAAAATCTTAATGTTAGATTTGATTCAAACAAAACAACCATCATTACGAGTATTCGTGAAAAACCCACTCCTCGAAGATGAAAAACATTTTCGCGTAAACTCGTGGCAATGCGGTGAACACATCATAGTTGTGTCCTTCATTCTGTAGCACAATAGTTATGTTTATTATCGCGTTACGTTCGTTAACAAAAATGTAACAAGATCCACCTTGAAACGATTTCGACCTTAATGCAGCGTAAGTCGATGTCCTTTCCTAGTAAAACCCTCTTATCATTCTCAATGTTACATAAAATGGCGTAATCCCAAAGGATTAGCTCTTTTTAAGTTAAACAGTGATTCCTAAACGCAATTACACTTAGGCAGTCTTTTTCTTAGGAGCAGACTTCTTGGAAGCCGCCAGCGAGTATGCGAAGGTTCCACCAATCGCAACTGCGGATCCAATGACAGTGTTGCGTTCCATCGGCTCGATGAAAACGATGGAGGACACAACAATAATGATCACACGCTTGGCAGTATTGAGAACTGATGAAGTCACGGCGCCAACACTGGAAGTGAAAGCAAAGGCGAACTCATTGTAAATGTAGAAGAAGAAACCAGAGAGCGCAATGTTCATGATCACAGCCTGAGCTCCGTTTGCAGACACAGCTTTTTCCCACTCTTCTCCGAGTGTTGACATTTCAGCAACCACAACCATAGGGACTGTAAAAAGGAAAGAAATGATGTTCATCACAGCATAAACGTTGGCACTGTCCATATTCTTTGACTTGTCCCCTTTGAGATTGTGAGTGACTGATCCCCCGAGCTTTCCTTTCAGCGCAGCGGCAACATTGGCAAAAGATGCCCACATGAATGCTTCCATGTTGATGTCAACACCTTTTCCCTCTTTGATGCAGGCGAGACCAACACCTCCAACGATAGGGATGAGCATCGCATAGGCGAGCATGGGCTTAACGTCTATGGGAGGAAGGAGAAGACCAACGATGGCGGCGAAAACTGGTTCGCACGCTTTGACAATCTGAGCGAAGCTGACAGCTCCAACTCCCATCTGATAAACCAATTCAACAAAAAGTAGACGATTTCAGTACACAGCCTTATTAAAATCACTGTATGATAGTGATCCCGTCTAGAAGCAAACTCCACGAGACACTCACCGCCAAGACTGATCCAGCATGCGCGACACAGGCGAAGAGACCAATCGGAATGCAGGCCGCGATATCAGATGCAGTCAAGTTGGGAGCTTTGCGCATGCCGGTTGTCCACGTGACAATGCTCCAAATCATACCCACGAGGAGCTGAGCTGCTGCTACGAACCAGTGGGCGTGAATCACTGATGATCAGGCGTTGAAAGAGACAAGGTCGTTTGTCAGATAAGAATCGATAGGGCATTGATACACAACGAATCGGCGCAACTAATACCGTCGCACTTACTGTTGGTTGCTTTCTTGTTGTACACATTGTACAAAGTGTTGCCTGCATACCACGCTACGACCAAGCCGATCTGGGTCGAAACATCAAGTTATGGAACGCAACTAGAAAGTGAGGGTTGATTGAAGAGGTGGCTGAAAGTCGAGGAGATTCTGTAGCGCAATTTCGGCATCAAGTGCGACTAGACAGCGATACATCTGAAAACCAAACACCTCTTATGAAGTGATAATCGAATTTAACAACGGAAACTCACAAGTTTGAGGTTAGAAGGAGGTGCTGCTTTTCCACTCATGGTTGTTGAATAATTGTTGAATGATCTTCGATGTCGAATGCTTGTCGAATGGCACCGTCGCCTTGAGGGGGTGTCAGATAATATTGTATAATACAATACTTTTGTTATGTGCAATACCATATATGGTATTGTATTGTACAGGTATTGTACCATACTACGCCTGAATGCCCATCCGCCATGCAATCGCCGTCCAATGGCTGCCATGAGAGAAGCGCAATTTTAGCGAAGATTCGAAAGCAGTATTTTCATGCATGTACTGATTCCTGACAAAGCCACAAAAGATCTTTCTCAAAATTAAACGTCGCGTCTGTCCATCGCCTGAGATTTTTGTGCCACCTGGTTCATGCTTCTCATTTTTCCTTTTAGACTGGCAAGTGATGAGGAAGGGATGAAGTCAGGAAGACATCTCATTACTATCAAAATCACAGTTAGAATATTTTTTAGGGAAACCAACATTCAACACTAAAAGCTACCAATGTTACCTGTGTTAGGAGTACCAATTCTATTCAATGTTGAAGTCAAAATCAAAAGAGAAGAGATGTCACTGCACCATGAAAAACATTGCCAAGTTGGGTCCTAGATGGGGTAGGCTGGTCATCCAATTAGCTCTTTCAAAGGAGCGCCAGCAAATAAACTGTTGCCTGTTGTGGAGGATGAAATGCAAAAAAAGTTTGCTGATTTTTCCAGTGCAACTTTGGCGGGTGCAAAACAGTTGTATCTACAAAACGTGATGCAGTGCACACATGATTGATGGTTGTCAAGATGATTTCTTCCAACTCTCAACAACATTGTAATGAGACAAAGTTGGGGAGTACGTAGGTGAACGGAAGAGGCATAAATTTTGTATGATATGATACAATGCCAATAGAGATAATTGTTGACAACTGAAATCTGTTATGATGCTGTGACTGGAAACTATGGGTGATGGCATGGCATCACTTCTACTCATAAAACTTCAAGAAGAGAAATGAAACAACTGGATTTTCTGTAAATTAGAGGATTTTTAGACAATATGAGGATCTATGGAGAAAAGAATGATAACTGGAGGATTTGTAGGCTATTTGAGCATTTGCATTGTATTAGTGTATCTGCACTTATGTGTCTCTTTGTTGATTTTATGTCTTTTTCAGTACTTGTAAACAGGCTTAGAAAAAACTTAACTTTCAAAAATAAGTCAGCCATTTCCCCTTCAGGAAAAGTTAGGTAAGTAAGAGTTAGTCATTTTGCCTTAGGCAGAAGTTAGGTGAGTAAGAGTTAGCCATTTTGCTTTTGGCAAAAGTTAGGAAAGTTTAAGTTAGTTATTTTGCCTTTGGCAAAAGTTAGTTAAGTTAAAGTTAGACATTTTGCCTTCTGCAAAAGTTAAGTACATTAGAGTTGGCCATTTTGCCTTTGGAAGAGTTAGGTTAGTTAGAGTTACCCATTTTGCCTTTGGCAAACGTTAGGTACGTTGGAGTTAGCCACTTTGCCTTTGGCAAAACTTAGAAAAGTTAGATTTAGCCATGTTGTCTTGAGCTAAAGTTAGGTAAGTAAAAAATAGCTATTTTGCTTTCAGCTGAAGCTAGGTGCTTTAGAGTTCTGAGCATTCAATATTCATGAATTGAGGCCGATGCTTATGGGAGCATGATCACGAACACGAAGTATACCATATTTATGTTTTGTAGTACGCTCCGTAAATACCGAACCTTGCGCCTTTTTGCCTTCCAACACAAACCTCAACAAAATATTCATGGTAAGTTTTCGTGGAACGCGAAGCTTACGTATCACAACACGACTACAAAGTTGATGATTTTTATGTTTCGTAATACATCAGTCATGCATATAACGCTGCATAAATAAGGTTCGTCCTAAGGAAGGACGAACCAATATTATTTCTTACATGTATGATACAGAAAGTGATGACGCTACAGAGTTCGGAGAGCTCCGAACTCTGAGCTCTAGTTCGGAGAAAATACCACCTCATAACCCATTCTCCGAACTATGAGGACACTTTTGTCAATTTTTGTGTTAGTGTTCATGTCGATAAGGTGCGTAATTCCCAAGGAATCATGGAAAAAGGAGTGGTTCGTGTTTGTGATTGTGCTCCCATAAGCATTGGCCTGATACGACCTCTTCTGTGGTTTCTCTTTCTTTACTAACTAGATCGTCTACTGTCAACTCTGTAGGCATTCCAAGAGATTCATCCTCAAGAATATGATCCAAGTTCCAGCACTTAACAGCATCCTCTGTATTTTCCTTCTTCGCTGCACCAACCTTACACTGCTGGAGATATTGCAGCTACAAACATTGATAACAGCAAGTTTTGCAGTAAAAAGCAACATGGAGTCTGATCTTTTTTAAACTGCATTTTGGAATCTCGTTGACTTACCTACTGCCAGCAATGTGTTCCCTGAGTTCGTAACAGGTACTTCCGTGATGTACACAAGCAAAATACCTGTAAATAATTAATTTTTCAGATTTATGTACATGGGTAGTCATAATACTTTGATTTTTGTTTCCCTTTAAGATTGTATCTTGTTTCCAAAATGAGTGTGCTTTCATGCAAGGCAAATGCACCCAGTGACAATTAATCTTAGACACGCCACCTTATCTTTAAACCTTCTGTTTCTAAGTATTGCATTCTGTCTAGCTTGCCACAAACAAATCTTGCAGCGGCTGCTAGTAATATCATAAAAGTTAGACAAGTTAAAGTTGGCCATTTTGCCTCCAAAGTTAGGTAAGTTAAATTTAGCCGTTTTGCCTCACGCAAAATTGGGGAAGTTAGAGTTAACTGTTTTGCCTTTGGCAAAAGTTAGGTAAGGTAGAGTTAGCCATTTTGCCTTTGGCAAAAGTTAGGTAAGTTAGACTAAGTTAAAGTCAACCATTTTGCCTTTGACACAAGTTCGGAAAGTTAGGGTTAGGGAAGCATTGCCTAACTTTGCCTTAATTGTGAAAGTTTGTGTAATTTCTTCCTAAGTTTTTTACAAGTTGTAAAAGAATCCGTAAATCTGCAAGATTTCTTGATTTTGGATAATTTGTGCAACCAAAATTACTTAAGATGACTGAACTCAATGAGCCACAGTGCCCTGTCTGTTGTGGCTGTGATGGTTATAATTGATGTCACAGATAGAGTAGTCATTTACAACCATATCAATCAAACAATCTCCTTCGGATGTTTTGAATGGTGTTATGATTTTGAACATGTGAAGAATTTGTTGCAAGGGCCTAACACGGATTCAGTCATTCTTGTAGAAAAGTGTTATTTTGATAACCAATGGTACATTAATGTTACTCTGTTTGCACCCAATTTCTTCTTTTGTTTACTCATGATCAATTTTGGAATCCATGGTCTGGCTGGTCCAGCATCATGACACCATAACAGATAATGTGGCTGTGTCAGTTTTTAGCTGTCTTATTTGGGTAACTGCAAAGTCATTGTGCATAATTGGATGTTAATGTGCACATGTGGGCATTAATTGATTTTTCAAAAGTAAGGATTTCCTTAACCTTCCCACAATGTATAATTAGACTCTCTTTCTGGGTCACACTTTAAATTGCAGAGGGAAAATGCTACATGAAATGCTTGCCAAAATGTTTTATGTTAGCAACAATTAAAACAACTTGTGGACCTTTGTTTCCAGGAAGGCATAACTGAGTAATGTTTCTTTTAGTAAGTATGGTGTAAAAATAAGTGTTGCTGGTGCTTTCCAGTAGGGGACTAGAATAAATGAATGAATATTGCTATCTTAATTTTGGAGCGCACAGGACTCGTGTTGTGAAGAAAGTACAAGTTTTGCAGTCAATTTGTGATGATTTGTACAACAATGCAGCCTCTGGGTTTGCAAGACTTCAGTCTGTGGACATGTATATTTTAATCCAAACCTACACCACAGAATGCAACCTTTAGCTTCTGAATATGAATGAACATTTCATCCTATACAAACATCTTGGAAACATCATGTAATGGTTTTTCGAAAGTGATACCAACAATCCTACAGTGTTTAAAGGAAAAGATAAACTATATATAGGAATATGAATCAGTTGGATTTTACAGAATTTTACAGATGACTGAGATCAAAAGAATTATTTTATTGAACAAAGTGAAGTGCTTGTCTGTCATGTCTTGCTTTGTCCACTGCATTAACAGCCTACACACTTCACAAAAGCATGTGGAAGTATTCTTGTTCACAAAATTACATCTCCTCTGAGAAAAAAAAATCTGTCTGTTGCAAGATATCTGCAGAACATGTTTACCCCCACAAAAAAGGGAGAGTTTTGCCTGATTTTCTAGGGTTGAGACCAAACCAGTAAAAATTTCAACCAATAAATAACAACCTGAGTAATTTGGAGCTTCTTTCATAAAACAAGGTATATTCAAGAGGGGAGCAGTTCATTGTAAATCACATATTCCTATATACAGGAAGTGAGACATGTTCTTGTGTTTGAGGACATTTACCAGAGCAAAACTGTAAAGTAGGTGTGCTGTGATGTCTGGGACATGTTGTTGCAGGACAGAGAAGGAAAAACGTGTGCAATAAATGAAGTGTGCAAGAGATAATGAGTTAGCATGGTACTGTGTGTTAATTTTGGTGCATCATTTCCTTTTTGGGCACCCTGACAGAGCTACCAATGAAGAGGGAGTTCTATCAATATTTCTCAAGAGGCAAGAAAAACTGGCTGCATAGAGATTTCTATGTACTGGCCTATTGTGGTGTCACAGAGAGCAATAACCAAGGCAAACACAGCTATGCCAAGAATGGGTGCATCAAAATCCCTTTGTTAATTCCCATTTGATGACATGATCTCCAGTCTCCAAATAATCATTTTTGACTAGTATACTAAAAATTGTAAAATAGTCCAAACTCAGGAGTGCTCTTGGTGGTATAAGTGGCTCAGAGTACTCAGATGTTCTAAGTCTCAAGGTAAGGGAGTCAGCCCACTAGAACCAGAATTACAATAACTTACACTACCAATAGGCTGAAAAACAATGACTTAACATAACTAAATATTTTTGCACTATTTTGAATGGTTTGTGTTTTACATTGCTGGCAAGGTGTAAAGATTTCAAAGGATATCTACATAGGTATCCACTAAAAGAGATGGCCAGCAAACATCATCTTGAGACCATTCGGAATGATGCAGGTACAGCTGTAGTTTCAACAAAATGAAAAATCACAGGTTTTTGCACATATAAGACGGCTAAATACAATAGGAGCACTCCTGCTCTTCTGTCATCCATCTGACAGACAAAATCACATCACAGGTGGAGTAAAAAATATTCACAACCTTATATCGATCGAAAGATCTTTTTGAGAGCTTTCAAATGGTGTTCTTAGCTAAACCAGAAAAACCAACAGTAGATCTATATAATCGATTGTTGTATGCAGATTGAATTGACCTAAGCCGTTTTGATGTAATTTATTATTAAGTAGTAAACGGTAGATACGTTGCGATGAAATGGTTTTTATATGAGTTAAGTTATCTGCTAGTAACAAGCAGCAATGAAGCAAATATGCTTCATTGCACAAAATGAAACTGTGTAGGATCCTACACAGATATGGTATGTCTTTATGTCATTAGTTGATGACATAAAGCATTATTCCCAAATGGTATTTCTGGGTAGTGAACCTATTCTTGCTATTTGCTGGTTCTTGCTATTATTGGGAGATATCCCTCATCTCCTGAGAAATTAAGGGTATCTTTCAGTTTACCCTAGAGTACTGCTGTAGGGTAGATAATTGGCCTATGTCACTTGCCCCCACGATTGGAGAATCAGCGTGGCTCGCGGAAAAGTAAAACCTCTGTGAGGAAAAAATCCGATTACGAGCCAGACTTGCAGAAAAAAACCTCCTGGTTGAGGTTAAAAATGTGCAAGCTGCCTGTGACGTTTTTAGATACATAGTATTGTATGTACTATATGAAGTGTAAGTTCTTGTGGAGAGGGAGATTTGGAATGGCTTGTGATAAAGCTGGTGTTTTTGTACTCTCCTAAGCCAAATGTACATGACTTACATCCGCGTGAAACCCTGATTGTCTTATCGTATAACTTTTGTGATAGTCCAACTATCACAGCTGTACAGACTGAATATTTGTGCGGGGTAAAATACCTTTGTATACTAAGCATTGCTTTCACTGACCATGTGACCTAACTTTGATGAGGATCAAGTTGGGTTGGTTTGGTGTTGCCTGGTGTCTCCTGTTGATTTTGTATGTGTGTGCAAAGGTGGATTGCCGAACAACAATTCCATCTTATGATTGCTACACTACATTGAGGCGATAGGCACTGCATAGTAGGTATGAGTGAATGGCATTTGATTGTTTGTTGAGGAAAACATTGTGCCACTAGAAGCTGCTGACAAGACCATGATTGGTACAGCAGGCCAAGCATCTTGATCTCTAGTTAATTATTCACTTTTTGGGTTTTAATTATTGAAGACTCCGGTTGACTTACACTGGGAATCCAAATGAAATACATATGGTCCGAAAGTGTAGTGTAGAAACTACACCTTAATTGTTACAAGGTGTGTACAATGTGGATATTGAACCAGGTCTAGGTACGAAGGTCCTGATAGTACAGATATTCTGTTACTTCCTTTTATGCATCCTTAGTATGAGAATTTGTCCTTCTATTTGCTCTATCACCCCTATGTATCCATGGGAATAGTTGCCCAAAAGGGTCAACTACCGGCAAGCAAACAATGTCAAGTCAATTTAATGGATTGACTAGAATCATTGGAAGGTCCAAACATCAACGTCTATGTCTTTTTGTTCCAGTAGAGTATGGATTCATTGTTTGACATCCTTTTGTACTTTTGTGACAAGGATCCTCAAGGGAGGTCTGTGCATGTACAACTCTTTTTGTTGGTCGTAATGACATTGCAGCATAGCTAAATGTGCATGTTCGTACCTTTTTATTTTATCTTTAAAGACAGTGGTTGATTATCATCTTATGGTTTATGGAACCATATTGTGACTTCACCGCAAACATCTTGGAGAAGCGAATTTTTCCTTGATGTTGACAACGTAATTGTTGCATTCTAATTGGATTTGTCTTAGCTAATTAAGCCATACTACATTTCTCTGTATAGCTGCTTTTTGTTTGCACTGCATGCCGACATGGTGCTACATGTCTCTCAATAGAGATGTTCATGGTGTGACTTATCTGAGATGGTATTCCCTATTAGCAAGGGATACTCACAATTCTCTGTGCTATGGTTTTTACAAGAACAAAGGCTTTTGGATCCTTTGTGTTGTTGTGCTCATATGATTTTGAGGCTTATTTTATGGTTTGTTGTGCAACACATATGTGCACTACCTATGGTCATCCCGTTGTCTTTAGCAAAAAGACCCACGTGTTTTGGTGACTCTAAGAGTCCTTCCTTATGGAGACCATATGTGTTCTCCATGGATAATTCTGAAGGTAAACTGTCAGAAGTTCTCACAAGAGAATCAAGTACTAGTCATTGAGTCTCAGTGAGACCATTATCAAGTAAGACACAGTTCTGTTGAATCCAATAATGTTAATCATGGTCAAGGATTCATTTTCTCTTATTCTGTGTATTATATGCACTCTAAGTTCAGCAAGCTGTACTAGAATGCGAGCATACCCAACCTGAGTTGGTGTTGCTCTAGACTTGTTGTGGTAACAAATGTCTAACATCAATGTGTCTCTTTTTTGTGTACGGTGTACCTCCTCCTCTACAATTCCAGTTGTGAGTGAGGCGAGACAATCATATTGTCTTACCCAAGGTTCTCCCTTGTACTGGACCACCCAGTAGCATGTGAGTTCCCTGTATGGGCGAATGTTTGGCGAGTTTTCATCTGCTTGTAAGCATGATGCTTATGCCGTGCAAAGACTTTGGATCTGTTATTAAGCCCTTGTTGTCTAGCCTTTGGAGAATATCATATTACTCCAAATGAGTTCTATTGGGAACAGTATGGCCATCATTGACTCCATTGAATGTGCTTGTTAGGCACATGGAAAACCCATGATTGTTATTGCTAGCTCTGAGTAGGTATAACCTTCTTCAGTTTTTCTAGGCATGAACGGGTTCCAGATGCGTCAGTATCTAGTCTATGATTTGTTGACTTTTCATGTAGTCTTATGGTGTTTGCAGAGTTGAACATAGCAACATCTACAGTACTGTAAGGATTCTTTGAGTTTAGACAGTTTGCCTAACTTTTTTTGTCTATTTTCACTTATTTTAAGAATCACTTTTTGATCTTAGTAATTTATGTTTGTTTGGGTGTTCTGTATTTGTACAGCCAGTTCTGATGACGGCTGTCAATGAAACCCTCCAGTCGCCAAGGTAAATTGTCCTCGTTGTTTTTACTTGCCTTTTGGACTGGTTGTGCTCTGTCTTTATAGGCTGTAAACCTACCTCTTTCAAAAAATAGAGGTAAACAGGCACGTTCTTCCAACACACTGAACTTCATCAAACAGTTTCTCTTGTCATGAGAAACCTCAGTAACGTGTATGAAATTGAGTTTGTAGTGTAAGTGTGTGTCTTTTTCTTTTATTTTGACACGGCTTGGAAGGTCTGCTATTGTACTCAACCCCCAGAGGCGTTTTTCACAGGAGTGGTTAGCTCTGTGATCATGAGTATTTTTGCTCAAGAAGAGTCCTGCACTTAAGTGGTTATCTATGTGCTTGGTGAGTTGTGTCCAGGTTTTGTTTTAACTCTGGTTCACAGATTTTTGCAGACTTTGAATCAATTATCACTGGCAAGGTAAAATTGATCTTAACATATTTTATGTTGTTATTTGTTCAAAAATCTAGAACAATTCAAACTCAGTTCTTGCATTTGTCAAAGACTGAGGTCATATGCTGGCTTAGTCACTCTGGGTAACATGTACTCAGAAAAGTGTGTTTTGACAGGAATTTACTGCTTGTGCAATAAAAAACATCGTGTGACTTTGCCCTTCCTTTTGAGTAGGAAGAACCCATCCTGCGTGCGCCAAGAGCTTGACACCTGCCTAGCTGGGTAAGGAAAACATATGGATGTTCCTAATTTTGGAACATGGGGGAAGCTTGGAACTACGTCCATCTTGCTTTCACTGTTACTGTAGCAACACCGTGTCAGGGGTTCGAAACCCAACATGGTTTGATTTCCAGTTGCCTTCTTTTTATACCATTGCTTGTTAATAGTGCAGCATGGCACATGTGTACATTTCTCTACGTGGGAGAAGCGTTCATCTTCTCTACGTGGGAGAAGAGTTCATCTTCTTGAGAAAACAATTCATGATGCCTGAAGATTTCTTGGCATTTTTGTTTTATTTTTACATGTAGCAAGGTATTTGAATATCAGGTTATTTTAACGTGACAGTAGAATTTTGATCTTCTCTAACGAGCTCTTTAATTTAAAATTAAATAATTCCGAATTTATATTTTCGGGCTCTAAATTCTATTTTCCTCGGACCAGAGGTTGTGCAGTGGCTATTCATAAGCCAACTAGCTTTTCTTTCCTTTCTGCCAAGCTCGGTAGCTTATACGCATGAAAGGAATACCACATGAGAAGAATTCTCACTTTTGTGGACTTTTCTCACTTTTTTTGCTTGGATTTCAGAAAGAAATCAACAAGTTGCGTGTTTTCCTGACAAAAACCGCAAAAAGTATGCAGCATTCTTGCGCAAATCAGAAATTCACAAGAATTTTGCTCAGAGTGTTTCTGGGGCACGACACGTAGTCGTTTTATGGGTCCTTCTTGCGCCCCCATGCGTGCTGGGACTTGGAGACAATACTCCGCGTCACTCTGACGTCTGACCGGGATGCGGCAATATATTGCGCTCCTATGCCCATGTGAGGAGTAGAACAATGTTCTTTCCTAGGCTTGTTCGTTGCACACTAGGGCTGAGCCCAGCGAGTCTAGGACACATGATATGTGGTCTTTTTTTTTCAGATCGTGATCGCGAGGGCTGTGTTGCGAAACGTTTTGTGAAATGGGCTGTGCCGTGACGCACTCCCATGTGAATGGGGCTGATCCACGATCGTGGGACTACGTCCTGCGCGGGCTCATTTCCCCTTGAGGATGTGTCTTACACATTGGAAACCTGAGAACCGCGAACTTCCAGGGGAATCGCGAGTCTTTCAAGTGACCGAAACCTCTCGGGGGCAACAAGCAATCTTTTTAGGCCTTAGAGGCCATACGCTTCTTCATAGGGTCATTTTATGCCCTAGAAGTTCTTGTTTTTGTACTGCCCTAAGGCTATAAGTACTTAGTACTCGGTGGTGTCACTGCATCTGCATGTGATCACGGGTGCGGACAAATTTTAAGTCTAATCGTGTTTTTAGGTCTAAAAATAGACTACACACATATTGCTTTTTCGAGAGAAAAAAATAAACCGAGGCATTTATGTTTATTGCCTCCTCATTTTTAATGAGGGGCTGCTACTAACTAGTAGGCACGTAAGCATTCGTGCCACAAGTGCGTATGATACGTCACAAGTGGTCTTTTTTTACGGCCAGTGCACTTAGTGCTACATGCGCACTCTGATAACAAAGCGGAGTATACCCGTGTCAAGTGGGATCTAGTCCTCACTGACATTTAGGGCAATTGTTCTTGGCTACGTGTTTAAAGAAACACGTGCCGGCCTGTGAGTAAACTCACTTCAACTGGCTGAGTACTTGACTCGGGGCTCAGCTGTGGCAATATTGCTACTCTTGGGGTCAGGCAGCACAAGTTGCGCCACGTGTAACACACCAAGTGTATTGGACGGCTTCGAGCAACAGTGGCCGACGGACAGACAAACCTACCATGGTCAACCACCGACAACAGCTGATGGATGATGGATGGTGGAACGACGGACAGATGATCCGATCTGATTGCACGAAGGCTATCAATTGATAGTGACCTAAGCCGTTTTGATGTAATTTATTATTAAGTAGTAAACGGTAGATACGTTGCGATGAAATGGTTTTTATATGAGTTAAGTTATCTGCTAGTAACAAGCAGCAATGAAGCAAATATGCTTCATTGCACAAAATGAAACTGTGTAGGATCCTACACAGATATGGTATGTCTTTATGTCATTGGTTGATGACATAAAGCATTATTCCCCAAATGGTATTTCTGGGTAGTGAACCTATTCTTGCTATTTGCTGGTTCTTGCTATTATTGGGAGATATCCCTCATCTCCTGAGAAATTAAGGGTATCTTTCAGTTTACCCTAGAGTACTGCTGTAGGGTAGATAATTGGCCTATGTCATGAATATAAAATGTGGGCCACAGCACAGGTGTTGGAGTCAACAGCCAACAGAGTTCAAATTGACATGTCATCATTCATGGGAGCATGTGCACCAGAAACAAAATTCTGCTACATTAAAATCAAACAAGTGCCAAATCCTGAAACTACACATCATAGGGTGTTGTTTGGTGTGCAGCAATGGTGCTGCCAGAGGGGTATTGGACAATGGTAAAATCTTGGTTATGTGGACAACAAACGTCAAAAGGTACATTTTAGTGGTTATTTTACTGTGATCAAAGCTAGTGTTTTTCTCAAGGTAAAAAATTATTGGAATCTTTGTAATTTACCCTATTGATCTCTTGTATGGTACTGTCTCCCTGTCTGACATTTCTTGCATAATCTACAGGGCACATATCACTGGATGGTGTCTGTGCATGATGTGCCAGATTGTGTTGTGTTGTGTTGTGTTTTGAGTTTTGTGGCTTATCCTCACAACTCAGTAACCATCCAGAGTAATGAGGACCTATAAATGTTGGCATGTTGCTGTTGCCAAGGAGAAACCATTCAGGACAATTTTAGCTCTAAATTTGGGGTTTAAAACCATACCATTTAAAATGTTTCCTATGTCAGGTCGTACTAGCAGCCCCCGAAAGATTTTTTGTAGCAAGCCAGAAACAATGCAATTCGAAGAAAAAAAGGATGTCATAGTTGAAAATAATGTGGCTTGTACACACCAAGTTGCAAATGGGCATGTTCGCCTCTTGCCCATTTTTGAAATAAGGGGGCAGTTATATGGAACCCCGTGGCTTCATCAGACGAAACCAAGTTAGTTAGGTATTTCATCTGACGAAACAGATCGGGGGTATGTTCAAATACAGACGTGAAGATAAGATAAAAATTATCCCATTTTGCTTCCAATCTGACCAGAGATTGTTTTTAACTAAACTTTCAAATTAACATTTAGTATCTCTATATTCAAAAATACATTGCCTTTCAGCCGTGCTGAGGCTACGCAGGAAACATTGTAACGGCATTATCTCTGGACAGGTGTTCAGTGATCTTTTTTGTCATGTTATAGATGCATGATTTTGTCTTATGAAACCATGTTTACTAGTGTAAGCATGCAATTTTTTTATTTCTCTAAGACTTTCGATTTCGTCATACGAAACCATGTCTACTAGTATAAGCATTCAAAAAAAAATTTATTTCTCTAAGACTTTTTGGTGATTTCGTCCAACAAAATGTGTTTTCGCCTCGTAAAATTTGAATTTGTTTTTAAATCTAGTGGATACATTTTCTTGAAAATGCTGTCAGTTGGACACCTAACTGACACCTAACTGACAAAAATGCTTTGTCTGACGAAAACGGTTGTTTCGTATGACGAAGCCACAAGGTTCCATATAACTGCCCCCTAACAGAAGATATTTTGCATAACACTGCCAGGTTTTCCAGTGAATATGTTGGTGTTTTAAATCAGAGGTAAGTGGTCAACATTTTTGGAGTATGTCGAAAGCAATGTAGATGTTATGCATCTCTAAACCTTTTCCTGGGATATGTTTGTGGCATTGTTATGTATAAAACAAAATTTGAAGACAAAGTATGTTTGGTGTGTGCGTGCACTATCTTTATGGATATAACATCAGTTTGGTTTCACCTGTTTTTTGAGGCAAAGGTAAGTGGTCGATATCTTTTTAGTATGATGACAGTAATATGAATGTTATGCATCTCTAAACCTGTCAATATTTTGTTTATATGTCCATGTCATTGTTTTTTGATCACAAAGGTATGTGGGGGAGTGGTCAATATTTTTATGTATATAACAAAATTTATGCTTATCTAAAGCTGTCGCTATTTAATGGGATATGTCCATGATATTGTTGTGTACATAACAGAATTTGAAGACACGTATGTTGGTGAGTGCAAATGATACCACTATGTTTATAACCTTAGTTTCACATGTCCTGGACATGTCCTTGGACGTATCCTATGCTCCAGGACACGGGTTTTTTGTGGACACAAGGACATATGTTGGTCTTGAGTCCCACACCCGCCCCGTGTCCTCAGAAGTTTTGGCTCACATACATTACATAACAGTAACAGTATCTAGGCAAATGGCAAGGTATCTTAAGTATTTTTGTACTGCAATCCTTATGGATTACACTTAAATGAATGTAATATGCATGCAACAACCATCACTCTTGGTATAGCTCACCTGAAAGTATCAAGAAGGACCCTTAAATGAAGTAAACACTTCATGTCGTCTCATGTCCTATTGTGTCCTTGGTGTCTAAAATTGAATGTCCTGTGTCCTCATTTGAAAACACACAAAACTCAAGATTTCCAGGACATGTCCTGGTCCTGGATGTGTTCAGGACATGTCCTGGACGGTGTCTTTTTCAACATTTTTTGGACGCGGACACAGCAGACATGTGAAACTAAGTTTATAACAGAAGATGTTTCACATATCACTGCCAATGATTATTTTGTTGATTTCAGGCAGGGGCATGTTGCTGATATTTTTGGAGTACGGTGAAAACAATATAGATGTTATGCATATCTAAACCTGTCAATATTTCCTGGGATATGATTGTGACATTGTATTGTATATAGCAAGACTTGAAAAACAGGTATGTGGATGTGTTGGGTCGACATGTTAATGAATATAAGAGCAATTATTTTTCACATGTAATCTGTTTTCACATGTTTTCCGGTGATTATGATGATGTTTCAAAAGGCAGGTAAGTGGTCAATATTTTTGGATAATGATGCAACCAGATAAAGGTATTATGCCTGTCTAAACCTAACAATATTTCCTGGATATGTTTGTGACATTGTTCTGTACATTTCATGATTAGGAGACAAGTATGTGGGTGATCTGGGGTGAATTTGTGCTCAATATTTTTATGTACATAACATCTGTTTTTTTACATGTCAATAGTGATATCTTAGCACATATGTCCAGTGGCAACAAGATTGGTGTATGAGAGCAAAATATTCATGTGTTCAAGGTTTTTCCCATGATGCAGCACTCTGCAGTGTTTTTTTTTGCCCCAAATATAGTAATTTTACGTCAAATAAAGGATACCTAGTAAAATGGTTTTTCTTGCCAAGGGTTAGTACTTTGGCATCAATGTATTACTTAAAATCTGATAATTTTTCCAGGAAGCCGACCATATTTGACCAAAATTCTCACAAACCCCATTCCGGCATGTTGTTACAATGTGTCTGGATGCCCCCACAATAGTGCTGTTGCTGATTATGGGAAGTTATACAATATACTGGAGCAAGTGTTTAACAAGACCAGACTGAAGTTTGTGATCGATTTTGTGTTTTGCACTGTTGACATTCCCTTTTGATCAAGTCATTGCAAGATGATTTGACTGCTGGTGCAGATATGTTGACTTTTAATGGTCAGTTGGCTGGTATCAAGAAGAGGCAAGATGCAACATTAATGCAACAATCGCCCAAATGGGGTATGCATGCTGTGCTATCATCCTTCCCACTGTTAAATGATACGTTGCCCTACAAAGAGTACCAAGAAAGGAAAAAGGATCATGCCAACTTTTTTGTTGCTGTTCAATCTTGACACTTGTTTAGTTTGGATTAACCAAATTTGAACAGTATACACATGTCACATTTAGATGTTGATGCTTACTAAGAGTTTGTCGGAGTGCCATAAGTATGTATTCGAATGTTGATATGTTATTTCTGTAAAGTACCTCTATGTTATTTAAACAAAAGTCAACAACATTAATGTAAATCATACTAAGACTTCATGCCATGTAACCTAACTTATTCTCTGACACAATTAATCCCTTCACAGTACATACCCCAAGAACTATATGAATAGCAAGCACATAAATTCAAATTCAAAATACCAAACTCTCAAGGATCGAATTACCATCTCTTTTGTTTATTGTCCGCCTCTCTGTCACTCTCTTCGGCCTTTCCTTCTCCTCTCTGATCTCTTGATTCTTGCTGCCTCTGCCCATGGTAGTCATTACTATTCAAATCAAATGGAGGAAGAGTACGATGAACAATGGGAACTTGCATGTTACTTCCCATCATTGCCAGCATCATTGTAGTCATGAATTGAGACAGTTGCCTCATTGCTTCTTGATGAATTTGCATCTGAACGCAGTGTTCATCTTGTTAGTCTTCATACTATGCTCTATGGTCCTCTGTCTCTTCATCGCATCCATGCTGCCTCTGCATCTGGTGTTGGTGCTGTTGATTTGATATCATCAATATGACTTGGGAGAAAATGGTTCTTCATCATCCTGGATGCCTTGCATGTGACGTCGTCCCCTGGGGTTACTAATTGGAGTGACACTCTACAAGTGGGCAAGGAAACAGCAACAAAAATGTAAGTGGAATACAACAAGCAATAAATGAACAATAACTTCCAATACCTCAACGAGAAATGCCAGTAACACTTCCATCATTTGCCTGTCCATCTTCAGTAAACACATCTACTTCTACCTGCAGGTCTATCCTCATTTCTATCCCCGCTTTCCTATCAATGCCAGCATCATTGTAGTCATGAAGTGAGTTTATTTTTGTTGATCTGAATCAGGATTCATCTGGCACTGTACTTTATTGGATTTGTCCATGTATGGTCAGGGGAAGGTGACTTATTTACTATGGCAGCTGATGGTGTATCAAAGGTGAGACAAAGTCAATAAATTGCAGTTTACTTGGTTAGGCCAACATGACAGTAACATACAGAACATTACATTGCCTCTTTACTTGCAAAATCACTGTTGTACAAAAATTGATAAAGATGAAAAACATCCAAAGTCTAAAACACTGCCTAACATTTCTATAGGCCCACTTCTACCTTACAAAAAGTGCACAAATATATATATATATATATATATATATATATATATATATATATATATATATATATATATATATATATATATATATATATATATATATATATATATATATATATATATATATATATATAATATATAATATATAATATATAATATATAATATATAATATATAATATATAATATATAATATATAATATATAATATATAATATATAATATATAATATATAATATATATATATATATATATATATATATATATATATATATATATATATATATTATATATATCACTTAGTCTACAGAATCTAGTCATTAAGGTAACAAACAGACCCATGACAACATGTTCTCCATGATAGAGCCCCTCTGCAATGTTTTTGGTAACACAGAGGCTTCATCCTGCTTTCTGTGTTTCTGTCCTTTTGTATAGAGCTCAATCATCCCAAACACCTGAATGTACCTGATCAGGCTGTACATGTGATCTTGCCAGTGGGTCCTGCAGGACTCACTGGTCTTGCAAAAGAGTCCTGCCAAATGTTTGGTGGGATCCTTCCCTTTGTGGAAAGATTTCTGTTAGTGTTGTACCCATGGTCTGATGATGGGGCCGGGATGGGTCAGGGGTACCAGTAGGTATCCTTGGCTCATGTCTCTCACCCCCACAAATGAAGTGATAAGGTGTCAATGTACACAAAAAAGTGAAACCTCCAGCATAGTGCTGGTAGGGGGGAAAGATGGTGTGCATGCGACGAAGCGTAAGTGTTTTGTAGAGAGTGGGGATTTATGTTCTCCTTGAGTTTAGTTAAAATAAGGTGTAACTCTCCTGATATTCAATCTCTCAGATTTTGTTCCACGTTAAACCTGATGGTGTCATTTGTATGAACTGACGTGATGGTCTGGGATCACTTTCATACCCGCTTTCTGTTTTGCGGAATATACCGTCTTTATCCAACAGTACTTTGTCACGGAGCTGGTAGTCCCAGTCTACGTTGGTATCATTTTCCTGTCCTGTGTTTTTATCTGTTTGTTTTTGTCTTTGTTCCCCTATTTTTGACCAGTCAGCAATGAAGGGGACGTCAAACAACATTTCTTGTCCAAAGATAGATGCTACTGGTGAGGTTTTTAGTACTGTGTGATAGGTAGAGCAAACGGCCCATGTGACGCTTGTGAGAAAGTCAGCAATGTCACTCTCGTTGACCATATCGACCAATTCTAAGTCAGCTGTGCGGAGCATCATCATGATTGCTTGATCCACCTGCTTGAGTATTGCATTTGCTTGTGGGTTTTTGACACTGGCTGGCTCGTGCTTCAGACCATATGAGTCACAGAGAGGCCTCGAAGTGAAGTTTGAATTCACTTCCATTGTCATAGATACTGTATTGACTACATGGGTAATGACTGAACCAGGTCCTTTTTATTATATTGCCTACTGTTGCTGACGACTTGTCAAAGTAGTGTTGTTTGGCATGGATATGTGTGTCTTTGCTCCTTTGCCCGTTTGTACCCATGGGGATATCAAGCTCATGTAGCTACCAGCAACTTGACAATTTCAAACCAGGTAGTTGTGGGGTCGATCATTGTGACGCACATAAAGTCAATTTGTGTCTTGTCCTTACCCTTGAGGGTGTACGGTCCTACGAAGTCCACACATAATGTCTCCCATGGGTTGGTAATTGCAAGTTTTGTTGGCAGTTTCCTGTATATTAATTGCACGCGCGTGTTCACCTGGCAACTGTGACACTTTTTGACATGTAATTGGACTGTCATTCTTAGACCTTTCCAATACATCGAAAGACAAGAGTTTCTTTGAGGCGCTTGGTCCTGGGGTGCTGTAGGTAGTGGTGAAACCAAGCTACCACATGATGTTGGAGGCTTTTCAGAATTACTATTTTGTCATCCTTACAGAGTACTTTGGTGTTCTTGACCAAGTGGGTTGAATAGCCTTTGTCTTGCAGGCTTTCATCTTCTTGTTGTGCCTCCGCTATCTCTCTGGTTGTGAGGGGATAGATGGAGTCCTCTTTGTTTCGATTTGCAAACACCTGGTTCATTGATTCCTTGGTGTTTGCTGGGGATGCTTCATGTTGTGCTGCATTGTGGTAGCCCCAGCATTGTGCAAAAGTTATCCATGTTGACCGGTCATCTGTGACGGGTCCATGGTCTAGTCATGATATGGCATCCGCAACTGTATTGTGAATGCCTTTGATGTACACAATGGTGGGGCTATACTCTTCTAAGAGTGATCTCTGACAATACACTTGATCAGAGGTCAGACCTACAGCGTCCTGCATTAGGTTTTGTGGTCGGTGTAGACCGTTATTTGTTGTCCCCAAAGCATGCCTTTCAACTCTTTCAGTGTTTCTACTATGGCCAGTGGTTCTTGTTCTGTCACGCTATATTTTTGCTGCATTGGACTCAGTTTCCTACTGAAAAACACCAGCGGCCTGTTGTTTTGAGTGATCACCACACCCAATTGAAATTTGAAACTATCTGTGTAGATCTCAAAGCCCTGTGAGTAGTCAGGGTAGGCCAAGGTAATGCGAGCGATTGTTGCCTTTACAGTGTCGAATGCTTGCTGGTGGATGCTGTGCCAATGCCGCGGCTTTTTTGTTAGCCCTTGTGACTTTGGTGTGTCCCCACTCACCAACCAAGTTGATTAACGGTGCAAGTATTTCACTGTCTCTTGTCCAAATATCTCTGTAGTATTGCATCATGCCCAGAAATCTATGGAGTTGTTTAACATTTTGTGGTTGTGTTAATTCAAGGATTATCTGTACCTTCTTTGGTTGTGGCTTGAGACCGTCTCTGGATAACACATATCCTAGGTACTCTGTCTCCACGGCACAGAAAGATGACTTGCATGCATTTACTGTGAAGACTGTGTCTCTCAACCTGATAAAGACCTGTCTTAATTTATTAAGGTGGTCTTCCAGGCTACCCTTGCTGATGCATAGTAAGTCATCAAGATAAGTTCAGACAAACTCAAGGGTTGCCATTAGCTCAGACATCTTAGCTTGCAAGATGTCGGGAGAACATGCAACCCACATTGGTAGTTGTAGGTAAGTGTACTTACCCCCTAGGTTGCAAATTACTGTTTTTGTTACTGTCTCCCAAACCCCCAAAATATTACTTCCCCAGTAATCACTGTAATTCCCCGAAATTCCCCAGGAATTCCCCAATTAGGAGTCTAAAATATGACGTCATAAGTGTCGGTTCCCCAAGTAGGAGTCTTGATTTGTATGAGGGTGTACGCGCAGTAATTCCACTAGGTGGGGAACCGCCTCTTTTTCAAAAAAAAGCCAAAATTACCCGGTAATTCAAAATTACTGGGGAATTACTTGGTAATTTGGACCTAGCTTACCCCACGGAAAGATAATGGTGCATATTTTGGATGCATCTAGATCCAATCTAATGGTGAAATAGCCCATGTTTAAATCAAGGGCTGTGGCATATGCAAAGCCTTCTAGTTCTTGTAGAACAGTGCTAATTTTGGGAATATCAAACAGTTTTCTCACCACATGTTTATTTACTTCCCTAAAATTGCTGACAACCCATACAATGTTGTCTTTCTTTGGTATTATGAATGTTGCCAAAGCCCATGCAGAATTGTCTTGCCATTTGAGTACCCCTAAGTCACACAGTCTCTGTACCTCCCTCTTGGTGGTCTTTACATACTTCTTGGGTATTGGAACCTGCCGGCCATGATATGGCTGTGCTCTTTCTGTTAACTGGAGGGAGACTGGCTTAAAATCCCAGTCACATAGTTTCCCGCTAAATAGCTCCTCAAATTCTTGCAGGAGCTGGTAAATTTGTTTGTTCTGGGGGTACTTAGGTTTGAGAATTGCCCTTAGATCCGCTTTTTCATATTCAGCGTCTAGTATGTGTATGGGACATTTTGTTGCCTCGAGCATATGCTGGGGTTCTTTGGATCTGTCTTGGTAGAAGCTATTATTCATAGTCCAAGCCCGTTCAACCGTTGCTCTTGTTTTTAGTTTGTTGATGTCTTGCATTGGCAGTGAGATGTCATCTAGTGTGATTTCTTTTGTCCAAAAGTCTAGGACAATTCCAAACTCTTTCAAGGTACCTCTACATAGAATGATGTCAAACCCTGGTTTGGTCATGCTATCCTCTTCGTATTCCACAGCATCCGCTTGTAGAAAATACTCCTTGCTACTGGAGTACTCAAAGAATTTAACCCTGATCTTTCCCCGTCCAGTTGTCTATTGTCTAGAAGCTCTCATTTGAGGTATGCCAAGACTTTGGCACCTGCCTAGTCAGGTAGGGAAAGGGTTTGTAATATGGTCTCCATCAGACCCTGAGTCCAGTTGGACTTTGATTTTGTTACTGTGGCGACTCCTCATAGGTTGTTTGTATGCTCTGGAGGATCGACTTTCAGTTGCTGGTTCCATTATGGCTACTAGTGCCTTAACACCGAGGCGGTCCTTTTTGTGTGATGCAACCACATGTTTTGGTTGATTGAGACTGTAGTTGACACTGGGAGTATTAATACTGTCCTCAGTGACCTTTCCTTTATTACTGTCGCTTTTGTTGCAAGATTATTTTAAAATATTTGAGGTCATTGTCTCTAAATTGTCTTGAATTTTTCATTCAGACTTTCTTGTTTTGGATCAAGTTTTTTTGACGTTGTGTCTTTTGTGACGGTCAATTTAATTTAATTCATTTTATTTATTTTTATTAGTCTGGATAGCTTTACTCGGACTGGGTTTAGCATAACTGTCAACTGCAGTGTTTAGTTTTGTTTCTTACAAATTCCACAGTGCAATTCAACCCATGCCTTCATGAACTGTTGTCAGATTCGCTGGAAAGTGTGTTTCTTGCACTTGCTAGACTTCTAGCGGAGTGCTTTCTTCAACTCCGCCCAGACTATCTGGGCAAAGTTTGCAGCCTCTGGTTTCCTTTCTTTAGAGTGGGGCATACATGTACCCCCATTCTTTTTGATCAAAATACAGTCATTGTTATAGTGGCGGCAGTCACACGTGTTGTGACTTTTGTGTGGCCCCCATGCTTCTTGCATAGCACACAGTGCTTCTTGGTCCAGTCCACTTTCTTGGGCTTCTTGGGGGTGTGGGAGTCCATTGACTCCATCTTACGCTTTTTATCAACACCTATTGCTTTGATCATGCCGGAGGGCTTAGTATCAAGTTCTGACATGAGCCAAGTCTCTAAGTATCCCTTATGTAGACAAAGTCAATGATATAGTATAGTTTATGTACTGACAGAGGAGAAGGATTCACCTCTCATGGAACCCCTATTCCTAAAATTTCGCGAAGGTATCCAAGAGGATACCTTCAGAAACATGTCCCAACTCTCGAGGATACAAAGGTCCAAGGCCAAGAGGTCTGGCAAGAACAAGAGGTCTGGAAAAGACCAAGAGATCTAGAAAAGACCAAGGGCAAGACAAACAGCAAGACTAAGTTAGCTTGCAAGACGCAAGACCAAGTTAGCTTGCAAGACCACATTATCTGGCATGACCAAGATAACATAGTGTGTTACTACATCCCTCATAGTGGATGATTATCATGTTATCGCTCTGCCATGCAGTACAGTAATTTTTAATCTCATAAAAGTAATTTCCAATCAACTGAAACTTCACTTTCGTATTTACTTCATAACAATTTCATCCTAACTATTGGCTTAGGTCAAGTTTGGCATTGTTCTCAATATTCTCTAGGACCAAGGGAATAGGGCCCTAGTACTGAATGGAGTGGTATTCTCTGTCAAATTGTACTCGGTCTGCCAATTGGCCGGACACATGCACAACAAGTGAGTCACGGGGACAGCGTTGTCCAAGGGCAATACTTTCTTACTGGCCTGATTAGCCTTTGGGCTGTAATACAGGTAGGGCAATGTCTCGAGGTAGCTGTTGAGCTGTTACACTCGGACAAAAAAACTTAGTATCAAGACCCCGTTGGGCTTCTTCAACATGTTGGTGATGTAGTACTTGAGGGCTTTGCCTGTGTCATGACAGAACACCTGAATCAGATGGAATGTGACGCACTTGTGAAACGAGTCCCAAGTCTTAGTGAGAGTCTCAATGTGTGTGACTCCTTTTATGTCTTCCAAAGGAGTGCGAGTCATTTGGGCCTTGATGATCATTTTCCAAGGCTGTTGGGCCTTGTCAGAGAGGAGGTTTCCATACAGCTTGAAAGGCTTCGTTCCTGCTGTTGTAACAGCTAGCTTCACGGCTTGTAAAGCCTTCATGGCCTTTTCATGTTTGGCCTTCGCATCAGCTAGGGCAGGTATTACAGCCTCAGGAGTGGTATCTGGTCCATCTCCTATATTGCCTTTCTTTTTCTTCTTGGAGTTGTGCAGTTGTGTGTACTCCCCCTTTTGCAATCTCAGCATCAAGTTTAGCTGTTTTAACAGCCCTCTCCACCTCAGCGAAGCTCATGTCAAGCCCCATTTGCTTGCATGCATGAATCGCAGAACGCAATCAGGAGAAACTGCTCAGGAGTCCAGGAACCCCATACTGCCACATTTAACTCATTCCCTGTGATGGGAAGAGTCAACTTGAAGAAGGTGGTCTTTTTATTCTTCTGGAGGGCATCCTGCTTGGAATCCTGCTTGCAAATGAAGCGTACAGGGGGATTCTTTCCTCCGATGCCACGTTCGCACTCAATCCACTTGAGCCTTGTAGCTTCTCTCCTAGGCTAGTACCTAAAAAGTTTCTTGTAGGAACTTCTTGGAGGGTTAAGGAAGAAATTGTTTGCACAGTGGTGCCTGATGAACATAGCAGGCTGTGTGGTAGAAATATCTTTTCGTGACTATCTGTGGGTCGTAGGGTGAGACTCTTGTGTGGTGGCATGTCAAACTTACTGAATTCAATGGGAGTATTGTATGATAGTGACCAAAGCCGGAAGTAGTCAAAAATAAGTGTAGATAAATGAAGTTGAAAAAAGGGTAACCAAGCTATTAAAATGATCAAAAAAGAGGACTGTACCATGGTGGTCTTCTCGAGTTTATCATGCAGTTTGCATACAACTTGATTATCATTGGTTTGCCAATTTGGGTCTTAATGTACCTGATCAGGCTGTACATGTGACCTTGCCAGTGGGTCCTACAGGACTCACTGGTCTTGCAAAATGTCCTGCCAAAAGTTTGGTAGGATCCTTCCTTTTTTGGAAAGATTTCTGTTTGCGTTGTACTCATGGCCTGATGGTGGGGCCTGGATGGGTCAGAGGTACCAGTAGGTATCCTTGGCTCATGTCAACACCATCCCGCATCCATGTGACAGTCACTCCATTCCAAAAATGTGTTCCTTTTTAGGCTGCAATACCCCTCCTGTAACAGCAATGCGCTTCACTAAATCCACAACAGTTACATTTATGAAGAAGTTTAACCTTGGACAAATACACTTCATTTCAACTGATGACGATTCATCCTGTGGAAATTGTACTCCATTTGAAGAGGAGATTGCTTGAAACACAGTAATCATAATGATGAAATATCTCATAATTACTGCTCCACGGAGCAAACCAAATCAAACAAATGCAAATGATCAACTAATGATCTCAAGTTTCAAGATAACAGGAAGAAAGGGTTTAAGTGACTACAAAACGAGGAGACCAATCTTACGTGCACACCAATACACAGGCTTTTAGAATGGGCCCAAGTCAAGCATTATTTTAAAACTGATTGACAGTCATCAAAGCAGTGGCCACAGCATTGAGATTGATTACCAACAACAGCAAATGACTTCATTTGAGAATGGTGCACGGTATTATATGACCAACAAGGACAAAAGACAAAACAAGCAACAATCAGGAGACATATATGTAATATCTGAAGGTGAAATAAATAGCAAGTTGTGGATGCAGGTGCTAGGACACAGAATACATAATTTTGGGATCAGAGGGCAGTACCAGTTGCTATTTTGCACGTAATGGAAGTGGCAACTATGAATGTTGTTGATGATTTTGAGGTAGCTATGTTGGTAATATGTTGGAAGTTGTGCCACTGTGATGTCACGATTTCATGCATAGTAGTAACTCTCCCTCCTTATACTCTCTCAAAATTACCATGATCATCCACAATGTTTGCTGTTTGCTGCCCAATAACACAACCAGTAATACCATGACCTGAAATGCTACCATCTCCTCCCTTGCCAAAGGAAGCATTTAAGCCATCTTGAACAGCTTGGCAATTTGGTAGCAAGGTGGTATGCATTGGTTGCATTCACATGGGACACAAAGGTTCTGGACCAGTTAACCTTGTACATTAGTTTCATGCTGAAGGACATTTTCCATTGTAGCATTGATGACATGGTAAACTATCATAATTGAGGTATGTTTTGCTGTTCCAAAGTTTCAGAGATGATGGGATTGAGGATCTTGCTTCTGTTTTGTCTGCCTCATTTTTCAGTGATCTATGGGTGGTGCCAATTTATATTTGCATGCTGACATGAACAGTTGACGGGAAAGTTACTCAGATGCCTTGTTTCATCAAATGGCTTGCCAATTAGTGCATATATGATCCCACAACTCTCTGTTGTTAGAATGGCAACTGATAAGTTTATGAACCAGAAGCACCTATTCATAAAATGGCATATTTTGCATAAGATACATAGATGCACCATACCAGCTGAACAAGGGCCATTTTCCCTTTTATAAAATGACACTGCCAAAATAAAACTTCATTAAGCGAATGTTATGTTATGACCATCAATGTTCCAATTTGACACCATCATTATACAAAGAGATTGGGCATGAACTTATACAATTATAATGGCAGCTATTGGCAATGCCATTTTATGAACTATCACTACCAGTGATATAATGAACATCATATACTGGTACTATATACTAGTAGCAGAGCAAGCAGGATGATATTAAGTAGCACTTTGCATTTTGGATGCCATTTCCCGTTGCATAAGAAGTAGTATACATATTTAAATCGGTACTATACCGTGACATACTTACCTACGTACCTACCTGCCAGCTTATGCATGGTATGTAGACATGTATGGTTCTTTTGATTCCGTGCACTCCACTCTAGCTTCACCGTGTTTATACTTCAACCAGAATTAACATGTAGTGTCAAACATGAGAGAGGGTCATTGAACTTGTACTTCTTGCGTGGGACCTCTGGTATTTATTATGCAAAAAATCACATCGGGCACCCATGTATGATTTATTCTCATGGAAATGAGAACTTGGAACACACTTCATCTCACGTGCCTTGTTGTATGCATTCTATGTATGATCTCAAAACCTTGATGCAAAAGTTACACAGATACCCCTGACATAGGCCAAGAATCTGCCATTTTTAGTACCATAAGGTACTAAAATCAATAGGCGCATTCTCAGGACTCCCCAGCAGGAGAGTCTACTGCCCCTGATCCAAAAGGCATGGACTCCCCAACACAGGAGTCCACTGCCCTACTCCCAACGGCATGGACTCCCTAACACAGAAGTCCATAGCCCCAAACGATAGAACACCTTGAGAGGATCTACACAATGTTCGTTTGCATTGTTTGGATTGGAATTGCAGTTCCACTGCCCTTCCATATCACAATTACATGAAGAATAGCTCATAAAATCAAATCTTTTACACCTGTTGAAGGTATTTTATATTTATGGTCGATTTTGGTCACTTTCTGCAAAATGGTCACCAAAAAATGGCCTATATAATAGAGTTTATGGACGTTTGGAGAACACAAACAAGATTTTAAACGTTTCGAATCTTAAAATGTAACAATAATTTATATTAATGTCCGTATACATATAAACGGGTTATATAAATTGAAATTACTAGATATACAGTATATTGATTTTTAGGAAACTTACTATGTTCAAATAAATCGACGAAATTTGATAGTATTATTTTATATTAATGGCTGTATATCAAAGTCTGACATGTCAACATGTCTGCATATAAGCCAATGTTTGTCCGTTTATTTTTTATGAATGCCTGTATATCATTTAATCACACATTTCTTGCCTGCTGCGTAACAACCATCCTGTAAGCATTCAAATTGTTATATACATAATCATGGGGTATGCTTATTCACATATGTACATGCATACTAAAAATATCATACTATACGGGTCTACACATATTAGGGAATGAAGGTTTTGATAAACAAAAATGCCCGTTTTTGTGCACACATTTTAAATATCCGTTGGTTGCTCACTAATTTGTGCCACCTCGCTAATTTTTTTGTATGGTAAGGTACCACCTTAATGGTACGATACAATACCACACCCACGCTGCATGCAGGCTGCTCCAGAACTGCTTTCCACCACCATGCAAATATCAGCCCAATTAGAATGACCGACAATGAACAATGAGCAAAATGATTGTTTTGGCATCATCGGATTGTGATGATGCAATACCACCATGATCGCATCTTGAAGGGACGCCTTTTTGGTAGAGTAGATCGTGAAATGTGCTTGCTGTGACTGTTTTTTCACGTGCAGCAGCATGAATGTTTTTACATGTGAGCAGTGGTCGCACCGGAACGAATCGGAACGACGCTGATCAAGATGGGCCTGAATGACTCCCAATATGGAGTTGCCACATTGGGGAAGTCGTTTTTTACGCAATCGTGCGAAACTTTATTACGCAACTGCACTGTCACGCTACTTTGTTTGTGCAAAATCGATTTGTTATGTACATAACTCGCGGCACAGGTACGTCTGTTTTATGTATATCAATTGTTTATGTACATATCGCGCATTATTTTTTATTAACACAACTGCAACACTCCTTTGTTTGCGAAAAATCGATATGTACATCGATATGTTATGTACATAACCATGATTGATTGAAAAAAAGGTATGTTTATGACATTATTATGTATATAACAGCACATGTTCATGACATTATTATGTATATACCAACAAATCGCTTTTTTTCTGCCCATCTGTTTGGTGGGCCACATGTGAAATGATCCCATACAGGTACATTTATGTCTTTCTTATGTACATACCAACATATGTTTATGTCGTGGTTATGTATATACCAACAATCACTTTTTTGCATCCCTTTCTGGCCACATGTGAAATGGTCACACCTAGGTTTGTTTATGTCCTTGTTATGTATATGCGACACATGATTATGTCATTGTTATGAATATATACCAATATATGTTTTTCGGACGCTTTTATGGCATCATGATTGATTGATCGAAAGTAAAGGTATGTTTATGACATTATTATGTATATAACAACACATGCTCATGACATTGTTATGTATATACCAACAAATCGCCTTTTGGAACTCTACCCGTAGGGATGCAATTTGATAAGGAACACTCGACGGGACTTGTATGGGGACGACAAGTTTCGCGCTATTGAGATGAAGTATGGTAATGGGACAAAGACGGATAACTTCTTGATGTTCTCTGATTGACATGTTCAATTACAATTCAGACAAAAAGGGAGATTGGCGACGGGATATGTAAGTATGACTGAATTTTTGGAGATCTCAGCAAAGCATGGTGATGATGTTTTTCGGATAGGACATGAAAATAGGCGTCGATGTTTGGGATGTAAACTGAGGTACTTCGTGATTTTGCACAGAAGTCTGGTGACGATATAGGTTGAGATGTCAGTGCGTCGCGGTTTTTGGAGAGGTGGCAACAATGTCGATATTTTTGGTGTTTTGCTCTGGTGATTTTTGATTGCGCAGAAGTCTCATGTCGATATTTTTTGAGATCACGTTGAAGCAAGGAGTCGATGTTTTGAGATGGGGCAATAATGATGATGAGGATATTTTGGTAGTTGCGCCCAGGTGTTTTTTGATTGCACAGAAGTCTCATGACGATATTTTTGGAGATCACATTGAAGCAAGGAGACGATGTTTTGAGATGGAGTTTAATGACCTCTTCGATTCGCCAAGGCCAGGATTGTTTGTTTTCTGTGAAAGGGTTCGAGAGGAAGCATTGCGCTGGGTGAGGTTACACAAGGACACGTTGAAGGGGAATTTCAAGCACCAACAAAAAAGGAGCAAGGTGGCTTGGCCCGAAATACCCTCCAATTTTGATGAATGGGCTCCACCGAAGAAGAGGAGGACTCAGGGTAAATGACAACACTCAGAGCGCACAGTATGATATTTTCCGTAACGAGAGGTAAGTTTATGCATTTGTTATATATATAACTTTGTGTCATGTTGGTGAACTACGGATAAGACAGTTCTCTCTTTTTTGGCCAACCAATCAGGTTATGTTCGTAACGTTGTTATATATATATCCGCGTGATCATCTGTATTTCTCAGACATTGAAGACATCTGAACAAGCAAAGGTTAGTTATTGCAGAGGTGATGTATTGAGGGTTTTTTTCTGGAGAAAAGTGACGAACTTGACCATTTTTCTGAATGTGTTATGTTCGTGACAGAGTTATATACATAATCGCATGGATAAAGTGCCCAAAGGGTTTTTCCCACAGTGATACCAGCCACCTGCTGTGGTTTTTTCACCCAACCCACTCAAAACCCCAGAGTTCTTTGTCATGTGTGAAGGAGAATTGGGGTAGTAGTAGAATAATGAAATTTATTGTAACAGGATAGTATTTTGGTGGCATTTTATAACATAAAAACTGATAAATCCAGTGACCATTTTGCAGAAAGTGACCAAAAGTGACCAAAAATATCTCAAACCCTGTTGAACCTACCTATAATTTTTGTGCTTAATATTTTTTTGCGACAACCGGCTCAGGTCACTATCTTAAGATAACCATGGTGTGACCTTCATGCACCAAAGCCATCGGCATCCGACTTCTCGAACACGAGGTAAGATAAATAATTTTTCATTGCGAGAGGAAATTTTTAATTTTTTGCAAAAGTGATAATATTTTTTTGTGCGACCGACAATCTCTCCAAAATCATCTTTGCAATTAACAAATTCCTTCAGTTTCGCAATCGACGAGCTCAGTAAAAATTTACTCAGCAATCGGCCAAATAAGCTATCATTTCAAGCGATTGACTTTGGCAATTGGGAAATCCTACGAATCGAGTTAATCTCATGATCAAGAATTCTTAGGAAATAGTTGGAAGCAAGGCTTTCAAGAAATAGAAAGTGAAAAAGAAAAATTTAAAAATAAATAAAAAATCTTTTTTGACCTAATCTCCACAGGGCACTCACAACCTTTTTCAAGGCATTGTTTTATAATACACCCCTCGGAGAAGCAATCAAAAGGATGTCAACAAGCAAGTCAAGCCCAGAAGGACTCAAGCCGCAGGAGTGTTAACGGAGCTCTGGGAGGTCCAAGCCTCCCATCTCCTATTCCCACTGCCATGGACACCCCCAAGGTGGTCAACAAAATCAAGGTCTGCAACAAAAGGACCTTGTCTGTCACCGTCTTTGATTAGGGAACCCCTGAACAGTTCCTCAATCATGTCCAGACCTCAATGGAAATTATTTCCCAGAGAGGACTAGTCACGGACTATGAGGAAACCTGTAAGGCAGATAAAAAGGCTGAGGAAAAACTGACTGTGGCCACTGGGGCCAAAGCCAAGTACAAAGGGAAGGATGCGAAAATTCCCCCATCCTCCAGTCTTGGAACAAGGCAACTGCTGCTAACATCTACACCAGTGAGGTCATAGTGTCCCTGCTGCCAACATCCACACCAGTGAGGCCATAGTGTCCGCTGGCCAAGCGATCTTCCTGCAGTACTCCACTCAACTATTGGAGACTGCCCGTCATCCTTGGACCACCATTGTTGGGGAGCAAATCAACTGCGGACCCTGGACAGATGTGTATGGGACCGAGCATCCCACAAAATGCCTGGCATCGTGGAACTCCTTTCAGGAATGTGTCCAGTTGCATCTGCAGACTGTCTTCGGGACTGATGCAGCAGAGCAGGAATGTTTTATATCAGCAATGGGCTGAAGAAACCAAACAGGGCACCTATGAGAAACTTTGTGCAGACGATCCAACACCTTAACGGGTATGTGGAACTTTTGCCATGCCTGTTTTACTCTTGGAAGGCTGCAAAGTCAACAAAAGTATGTGGGCCGTTTGATGATGCTGACTTGGCAAACCACATCTTCAGGATGCTTCCTAGGAACTGGCTGAACCAATTTGAGCTCAGTGGAGCCTTAGTACCACAAAGTGTCAGGGAACTTCTCAAAGTCCTTAAACGCATCGAGAAGGCCTACCCCACCAAAAAGGTTGGAGAAGGACCCAAGACTGTAGCCAAGTCTAACAACTCATCTAGGAAGAAGATGGTCTCTTTCGGTGACCAGATTCCAAAGAAACGTTGCACATGTTCTCTCTGCAAGAAACATGGGGGCACACATACCACCCACAACACTCCAGACTGCTGGAAGTTTGACTCCAATGGAAACGCGAAGCCCAGCTTCAATGGAAGAAAACCAAATGGAAACTCTTGTGGACTAGAGAGACCTGCTCGAGGAGGAAGTAGCTATGTGCAGCTATCTGCTAAAATTGACAAACTTATCAAGTCCAACAAGAAAATGAAGCGTGCTATCAACACGAAGAAGCATAAGCATCGTGACATAAGTGACAGTGATGATTCAGACTCATCCTGAGATGATGGGTTGGGGGGGTACTAGGAATGTATGTGATAAATCTAACTGTAATGACATGACCAACACATATCCTAGTCCAATTAAAACTTCCCCACTTGCCAACATTACATTTTCTGATTCAAACAACACCCATTTGAATCTAGCAGAAGACCTAGGAAACCTTCCAGCTGAACTTACATAGAGTGAAATAATTGCCGAATTGTCAGACCCCAAACTGTCTGGTGACCTTTTCAATAGTGTGAACCCCCCTTTGACAAGTAAAGAAGGATGGGTCACTACTGTAGTAGCCAAAGCACACTATAAAATGACTGAAAATCCAGTCCGTAAGAACTTCAAACACTCTACAGGGCGCTGTACCAGTAATACAGTCATCAGGATCCTTCTAGATAGTGAATCTGAAGATGATGACCTCCTGTTCCATGCAAAAGGAACGGAGAACACTTTCCCTACTTGACTAGGCAGATGCCAAAGTCTTGGCACACATTGAATGGGAGCTTCCAAACCAAAGGAAGGAGCGAAGTTAACTTAAAGTTTGTTGAGTATTCGAACAGTAAGGAGTACATAGTGACTCCCGGCGTAGTAGAGTATGATAAGAAAATGATGACCCAGCCAATGTTCGACCTCGTTCTCTGATGGAACAAAAGAAATTACCATTGATCATGTCATTTTGCCAATGAGAGACATAAATAGTCTGACCCCATCAAACATGGATAGAGCCTGATTTGTCAACAACAACATGGCAAACAAACCGCAAAGTATGCAGGAAGCAGCACAGAGCATAGTTAATATCCTAGATGCTAATTATAAGGAGATAGACCTCCAATCAATTGTTAGCACCATTGTACTCACCTTAATCCCCAAGACCAAAACTCATTACTGGAGTTGCTCACAGAATTTGAGGAACTTTTGACGAAACACTAGGTGATTGGAACAAAGAGCCCGTGTCCCTTGAACACAAGGAAGGTGCAAAAACTTATCATGGCAGGGCATAACCAGTACCCAAATCTCACAAAGAAACAATGGACTGGGAGTGTTAGAGTTTCAGCCCAAGTCGGAATGGGCGTCACCGTCATATATAACTTTTGTTGAGGGAAATGGTCAAAAAAAATTAAATTTAAGCAATTGAACCAAACTAATGTAAGTCAAAGCTTTCATACAAAATTCAAGACTTTTACTACCAGAGTAAACAACTCTAGCAACTGTTCGATAACATCATTCATATTTGTAATAAGCAACAACTCCGAAAATATTGGGAGTCAAGAGAAAAAAACTCTCCCTCTTTTTCTAGAGAGAGAGGGATGTGTTTTCCATGGCAGCAGAGCCAAAAGATGTGCACTGTTGTAATCGGGCTGCTTGGAACAGAGGAACCCTTTTTGAGTTCGGTCCGTTCTGGATTGTTTTTTGAAAAGTCATCCATTTAGAAAAGTTCTATCCATCATGGCCAATTCTTAAGAAAAGGATGAATCTTAAGATTCATCTTTTTCTCAAGAATCATCCGTTTCAGGCCAATTCGGACGATTATTGGAAAAAAGGATGAAAGTTAAATTTTTTTCGTAGAATGTCAACTCAACTGATTCCTACGAGACGTGGATGAATCTTTGTGCAAAGGACGATTCTTAAAAATCAGCCATACCGACAAGATTCGTCCGTTTTGGCCTAAATAGGCTGAATCTTGAGGATACGGTCTTATTTCTAAGAATCGTCCTTTCTAAAAAAAACCTCCGTTCACCATGATTGGCAGTTGCTACATAAATTTCCATTATCCAGCTGTCAAAGCAAGGCAGCTGCAATATTGCCATTCAACAGGACGTCGAGGATTTTGTTAGAGTGGAGTATTATGATCAGTTGAAGTAGTAAGAAGGGTAAGATGATACTACTACCACCAGTTGAAGAAAAAATAATCTAATAGGTTCCATTTTGTTCTTGTATTTAAATTCCAAAGTAGAATTATTTATGTTTTCCTAGAGTTCGTCTTGTACTAGGTAGATTGTTCTTTAAATGAAATGGTTCAATCAATTGCCCTCTGTTGGGCTGTTTCCCTCAACTTCACTGCAAAGAAAGACAGAACTGTAGGCTTTCTCACTGATTTTAGAGAAGTAACTATAGGACTAGATAGAAAGCGGTTTCCATTACCCAAAATCAGTACAGTTCTGCAAGAGCTAGAAGGATTTACTTATGCTACAACCCTAGATTTAAACATGGGTGATTATACCATTAGATTGGATCCTGATTTGTCCAAAATATATACTCTCATTTTCCCATGGGGCAAGTATTCTTACCTCCGATTGCCTATGGGCATAGCAGGTTCGTCAGACATCTTTCAAGCAAAAATGTCAGCACTAATGGTAGTCTTACAGTTTGTAAGAGCTTACCTTGATGATTTGTTATGCATTACAAAGGCAAACCTGGAAGACCACTTGACAAATTGAAAATGGTGCTTAGGCTGTGAGTTTGTCCCTTGGATCTTTGTATGTTGAATTGTATTTTTTCCATTGTAGCAACTAAAAAGATTCACGAATATTGCTAAGGTATATTTGAGTTTGTTGTTCAAGTGAATCTTGAATCGATGAATCCCAAGCACATCGACACCAACAACCCACAACAGACCACAACAATATCATCTCTTTTCCTCACCATGAGATTTGTCGCCTTCAAGCTGTTCAGTGAGCTCATCAACCCCTCTCCTATCAGGGCTATCTCTCCAGGAAATCCCACGATTACGGGCTGAGGCATGAGAGGGTGCAGAATTGCTGCCCTCAGACACGTAACAGGGGTTCATCCAGTGTGTAACCTGTTACGACATACGTTGTATTCTATGGACACTTGGAATGCTCTATAGATACGTGGAATGCCGTGGACAATTAAACATTGATTTGACAATTTTTGGAAACAATTTGATTGGTCTAAATCGTAGCCCCGATTGGATGTTTTGAACTCCATCAAATCAATTTTCAAATTGATTTTCATATGATTAGTGAAAAATTGATTTATGATTGTACGATTTGTATGAACAAACTCACTAATTTTTGTGCAAATCGTCAAATAATTTTTTTAGCGATCAAGGTAATGATTTGACATTGGACATCCGGGGAACAAACTTACAGCCTTACCAGGCTACGCCAAGGCGGGCTTGTGAATTAACCCAGAAAATCGTTTTTCTGTGCCATAGAAATAGAGTATCTTGGTTATACTCTCTCACGAACTGGGATGAAACCTCAACAGAAAAAGTTACAGGCGATCCTCACGATCTCACCACCAAAAAATGTCAAAGACCTCCGTAAGTTCCTGGGCATGGTCCCGTATTATAGAGATCTTTGGGCAAGATACAGCAAAGTGCTTGCCACACTCACCTCATTAGTTGGAGAGTGTAGTCACACCAAGGTCACCAGAGCCAATAAGACAAAGAAACCTCCATGGTACTGGGACACGGTGCATCAAAAAGCATTTGATGACGTTAAAAGGTTCAATTGCCAGGGATGTAGTCTTAGCCTATCCCGATTATTCAAGGGAATTGAGATATATACTGATGTCTTGTATAAACAACTTGGATCAGTTATCACCCAGGATAATAGGCCACTTGCGTTTTTCAGCAGGAAACTGTCGACAGCACAACAGGAGTACAGCGTGACTGAACTTGAACTACTGGTCATAGTGGAAATACTAAAAGAGTTCAAAGGCATGTTGTGGGGACAAAGATTCAAAGTCTATACAAACCATAAAAATCTCATCCAAGATGCCCTCGGATTAACCTCTGACCATGTCTACCAATGGAGATTGCTCTTCAAGGAATTTGGCCCCAAAATAGTTTACATTAAAGGCACACATAACACTGTTGCCAACGCCATCTCTCGCTTAGACATCATCCCAATGCTGAGTGAACATGAGAACTGGATGACACTTACAACATGCTGGTGTCATTACACCATGCAAAAAGAGAGTGCAATTGACACCTCTGTGTACCAAGAGGAAATGAATCTGGTGTTTGCAAACCGCAGCGAAGAAGACGCAATCTACCCATTAACAGTACGAGAGATTGCCCAAGCACAAAACTTGATGCCAATTTGAAGACGCTTAAGGACCAGTACTCAACACAATTGATTGAAAGTACAGAAAGCCTATGCAAGGATGGGAACATGGTCATTTCAAAAGAACTTCAACACCGTGCAGTTAGTTGGTACCACCACTATATACAGCACCCTGGACACACTAAACTTGAAGAAACCCTTTGTGCTGTGATGTACTTGATAGGTGTGCAAAATACTGTCCGTAAATATGTCAAAAACTGTCATACATGCCAAGGCAACAAGAGTCATAAGCATAAGTATGGGAAATTCCCTACTAAGATTGCCATCACAAACCCTTGGGAAGTACTATGTGTGGACCTAATAGGCCCGTACACAATCAAAGGTAAAGATGGGACAGTAATTGATTTCATGTGTCTGACTATGATTGATCCAGCTTCCAGTTGGTTTAAAATAGTTGAACTGCCGGTAATCACTGAGGCGATTATTCCCCTGGATACAAAAGGGCGTAAAGGCACAAAGAACCATAAGGAAACTAAGTTAGCATACTTTGATAAGTCATCAGTAATGATCAGCCACTTAGTGAACAAGACCTGGTTTAGTAGGTATCCATGTGGTTAATACATAATTTATGACAATGGAAGCAAATTCAAACTTCACTTCAAAGCCATATGTGAATCATATGGGATCACGAGTAAGCCTACCAGTGTAAAGATTCCACAAGCAAATGCTATTCTAGAACGCATGAATCAGGTGATATCATCTATGCTCCGAACAGCTTAAATAGACATGACTCCTTCAGCAGAACCAAGCAATATAGATACGTTCTTGACAAACGTCGCTTGGGCCATTCACTCAACTTACAACACAGTACTAAAAACCTCCCTAGGTGCAGCCATCTTTGGACGGGATATGTTGTTTGACATTCCCTTCTTGGCTGACTGGAATAAAATTGGCAAATATAGGCAACACCAAACAGACCAAAACACAGAACAGGAAAAATGCTCCCGTCATGATTTAGACTACAAAATTGGTGATAAAGTACTTCTTATTAAAGATGGTATACTCCGCAAAGGTGAAAGTAGATATGAAAGTGATCCTTAGATTATCACAACAGTTCATACGAATGGCACCATCAGGATTCAACACGGAACAAAATCAGAAAGATTGAATATTCGAAGAGCTTACACCTTTTTTACCAACTAAATGTAAACAGAAAATGATGTCAGTTTTCAAAACAACAAAACAGCCTCTCCCTCTTCAAACAACACTTACTCGTTAAATACGTTTAATAAACTCTTTAGTTTGTTGTAGTTACTCTGATGCAAACATTTGTTTCACCTAATGATACTTAGTTTTTTTGTTCCATTTTTTCCTGAGACTCCATATGTGGGGACGAGTGACAGAGGCCAAGAATCAGCCCATTTTTGTACCTAAGGTACAAAAATTAAAAGGATCATTCTCAGGACTCCGCAGGAGGAGAGTCCACTGCCCCTGATCCAAAAGGCATGGACTCCCCAACATAGGAGTCGACTGCCCTACTCACAACGCATGGACTCTCTAACACAGAAGTCCATAGCCCCAAATGATAGAACACCTTGAGAGGATCTACACAATGTTCGTTTGCATTGGTTGGATTGGAATTGCAGTTCCACTGCCCTTCCATAACAGTTATCTCATAAAATCAAATCTTTTACACCTGTTGAACCTACCTATAATTTTCGCGCTAAATATTTTTTTGCGACGACCGGCTCAGGTCAATCCCTGACTGGGCATGATTCCTGCACAATTTTGGGATTTATGAGATAAGAGTTTAATCTTGGTATTTTTGTGTGTCATAAGTTATTAAGTATGACCTTCCATTGGTCTTTTACAACTAAGCATGAAATTGAGAGAAAATGATTTTATATGTAATCAAAAATCAATATTATATTATGTTCATTATGAACATAAATGTTGGACTTAATCATATCTTTTGTAATATATTGACCATTCAACATTTATAGGTTTCATGCGCTTAACTCAATTCTATCATGTCTTAAAGCAAAAGAGAGAGCTCACAAGTGGATGACACCCGGTTGCATACACTGCTGCGAGCTCTGAATATACATCCCAACTACTACAGACGTGGTGCAATTATTGCACCACCTCTGTAGAACACTGGTATATTTCTACTTATTTTCCAGGAGGTGCCATTATTTCATCACCTTGTTGTCCTATTCCCATCTACAGACGTGTAGAAATGCCGTTGGCATGTTGCCTTGAAAAAAATTTCTCGAAGGGGAGGTTGTGAATCAGCTCGTGCAATTTTGAAAATGCTAAGAAGATAACAAGAAGGAAAAATAGAGACATTATGAATTTATTAGAATAAATGTTGGAATAATTTAAAATCATCAGTACAAATGTATAGCAACAGATTTTCTGTTCAGTCTAGTCCAGAGACTAGTCTCTCACAAATTTGTCTGTTAGTCTCCTGCTTGCATACATAGGAATAGTATGAAATGAGGTGGTGCAATAATTGCACCACAAAAAAGAGTGGATTAACACAAAATCTATGGTGCAGTTATTGCACCACCTCTGAAAGTTGGGATATGGGTGTAATATTTCACACCCTAAATTATCATAGGTCTCAGCAAAGGGAATTGTATTCCGTGGGAAATTTGGCACAAGAAACGTATGAAAGGAGTTCAAAAAATATCACCCTGGTGTTCTTTTAAAATTAACATGGTGGTTCTTAAAACCCAGATTTTACTTTACAATACTTACATTACCTAGACTGCATTATGGTTGTATCATGTAATTTTGGATGTAAGGGTGATTATTTGCGCATAATTTTAGGCACAGATTTTTTGTTTTCACTCATGTCTTGGCTTAGTGTCATGACTCCCGAGACTGCCTGCACAGATTTTTATTTTTTGCACATTTCCCAGCAAGACAGGCAACTTTGCCACGTGGAAGTTCTTTGCAAGCCAAACTGACAACAAGTGATGACTTTGGCATTTTTTTTCTCGTTTGATGACTTTCACAACCATCTGACGACCCTGACCACTCTGTGTGACAACATTTTGACAACCTAACGACTTTTGGTGAAGACCTTTTGATGACCCTGATGACTTTATGTGACGACCTTTTGACGACCAATGTTACGACTCATTGATTACCTCTTGATGACCCTTCTGACAACTCTGACGACCCACTTGACGATTTCACGACCTTCCACCAAGAAGTACAGTTAGAGCAAGTCCCAAACAGTACAACTCCATGACAACCATGACGACTAAAGACCCAAACTGACGACCCAAGAGATCTACTGTGACGACCTGTACGACTTCACCTGACGACCCTTGACTACCCAAGTGACAACCAAAAACGACCCTGACAACCCCTGACAACTTTAGTGGCGACCTCTGACGACCCAACTGACGACCGGTTGATGACCTCAAAAATCACTTGACGACAACTGACGACTCCATCTGGCGATACTTATTGCCAAAGTTTATATGCCTGTCTTGCATGGAAATGTCTTGGAGTAAAAACAGAATTCTGTGTAAACCAAGAGGCTATCCAAACCAATTTTTCCTCTCTTCCACCCCCACATCTTTATTGGGGCACCTCATTGTCACATCACGAACAAGTTATTTTCATCTATTCCAAAATGCCATGGTCAGTACTCAATCGCTCGTCTTCAGTGGATTCTGTACCTTTGTTATCACGTTGTCCACTTCACATTCACGTTCAAGCCGCCACCATTTTCATTGTCTCCTTAGTGACCAATCAACCGTGTACTCTTTGATAGTGATGCCAGCAATGATGAGTCCTCCATGGCTTCTGATACCTCATCTGCATCTTGGGATTGGAGCAGTGATGATGAGAGTATTGATCACAACAATAATCATGAAGACGATAATGTTCACCCCATCACAATTTATTGTGGAAAGGAATGCAATAACTACAATCCAATGCATCGTTTGCAGGATCTGCAGGATTTGGCTTTCCTTAGCGGGGTGCAACAAATTAGGAATGATTGATGGGAGCATACAACTTTGAATTGGAATGCTCGCGTTGTTCAACTACAACATGAGGGCGCCTTTGAAAATGAGAACTTAATGTCTCTGCAAGCACATGGCAAGCTTATCCGAATCCTGGATCCATTGTTGCAGCGAAAGGAGTACAACAGCCGTGGACCTGAGCCCAATTGGGTGGAACATATTGTCGGAAATGGACTGCTTATTGTATCTGGTGGGGGGCCAAAGTGTCAACGCATGATCTTTGGCATATGCAAAGATCATTAACGCTGCTAACACAGCAGCATAACTCGCAATTGAAATGCCCTCAACACCAGAGGAATGGAACACAATTTACAACCACTACGAACAAAAGAGTACAAATGAGATCATGGCTGGTTGTGTTGCATGGATTGATGGTTTCTTTCAGAGTTGAAATAAAACTACTAGAAAAGAAGTTGCCGACATAACTTCTTATTACTCGTGGCATTATGAGTCATATGGATTGAACTCCCAGTCATGTACTTTGGAGTTGTCAGTCCAGGATCAACGAATGACAATATTTCATACACACAAGCTGATGAACTGAAAGCTGCATTATCATCCCTTTCACATGGGCTCTTTGGTTTGGGAGATGCCGCCAATACATTGTCCGAACACTTATTGATTCCATTCACCGGAGCAGATAGACTTGACCCCGCCCAAAATGCCTTTAACTACTACTTATCTCATCCTGTATTTTGTTAGAAATGGCATTTGGTTGACTAGTGAAGAAGTTTGGAATTCTTAGTGGGAAAGTTGGTGGGAGAATAGAACGTTTTTCTGCAATCTTGACAGCATGTGCAAGATTGCACAATTTCATTATCACGGAGGATGGGTCAATTGATCATGATTTCTCTTCAGTAGTCGAAGAGTATGATTCATTTGAAATTACTCCCAACCCTGCTGCGCCTTTGGGCATGTGAAGAATTCCACACATACACTGGAACCTCACGAACAAGAGGAGGCATTGTTGACTATATTCGTGAGTACAACATTCTTAGGCCCTTGCATAACATTGCAAGGCAAAGGCAAGAGCAAATGGAGGGTGTTGTTGTATCTCCAAATGGGAATATAACCGATAGAGATTTTGCCAGTCCACCTTAGATTTATGTTGTGATGTAAATATAAATACATATTAAGTTTGATGCACAATTAATTAGCACCATCAGACCAAGAATCCTCAGATCAGTCTGGTGATTTGTTAGCCATCTCTTCCATCATTTCATTGTATTTCTTTGCATAATGCTTCCTCATATTTGTTGCATACATACCATCATCCCTAATCTCCAACAAAGTTCCTTCATCACCCCCGTTAACCTTACATTAAGTGTATTTGCGCTTCAACTTACTTAGTTTCTTCTCATAGAACTGAGCGTTGGATTTCATCTTTAGCATTAGCTCAACCTTCTCCACAGACCCCCTCTCCTGCTCTCTCTGAACAATAGCTGCAGCTGCTTGCTCTGTTGCCTCCAGTGCCGAGAACTTCCTCCTGCAAAAATTGTCAGAGTCAGGATAGGGAGACAGGTTACGTTTCGTCGCAGTTAAACCCTGAGACTTGCGACTCTTATTGTTGTTAAGGGGAATGTATCCTCCAGCGCTCAAGGTACGCTTAACATTTTTTCCCAACTCAGGATAATAACAACTTTCAAACCCGTTATCTCCTAGTTCAATTAAACAATGGTGTAAATAAAGGATATACACCTTCCCTCCAAGAGCGGCACCAAAGTCTCCATTATTACCAGACAGATTCTTCTCATTGCATGCAGCATGGTAGACTGCTTGAATAACATTGAATACTTCCTTGAATTCATCAAGAGTGAGCGCATCATAACATTCCAAAATGGATTCTTGGATGGAGTACCCTATAAGAGCGTTGCCACCGGCAAGAGAGATCCTTTTAATATCATCATCAACGGAGCAGTAATCTGCATACAGAATACAAATGCTGAGGCCTTTGGCTTTCTCGAATCCAGGCCATCTTTGTCATGAGCCTCTTTGATAATAATGACTTGCTCTTTCTTCCGAATCATCACAGTAACCACACGGTAGAGAGCTCCATCACTCTGGATACATTCAGGCTTTGCTGTTCCCCCTTTCTTCTTGTTTCGGCTGACCTTGATTTTCTGTTTGTATCCAGTGCACTTCATTTCATTAGCAACATTTTTCCCAAGATCTTTGCCTAGACGGAGGTCTCGTGCGATGGGGATGTTATTTGCATTGATGAATGCTGTCATGACGTAGGCTTTCAGATCGCTCCACTTGAGTCCACCAAGAGTCTCAACATCATCCCCTTTCTCAGTCAGTACCACATCCGTCAACTTCAACCCTTTCCCCAATTGATGAGCCGCTCTTTCTCAGCTTCTCTCTCCATATTGTGGCTGCCTTTGTGTCAGCTTCATTTGTCATACCCATGGTAGGATGAGCTAGGTCTGATCCCTCTCCATCAGCTAAATCCGACGCTTCCATGGCTGCAGCTTTGATACTAGATGTGGCACTGCTGTCTACATTTGGTGTGATGACTTCAACTTCCACTGGAGGGGAAGGGGCATCTTCCAGCACATCGTCATCGCTGTCGGAAGAAAACGACATGATGGATAGTTCGGGAAAGACTGTGGTCCGTAAAAAATATGGTTTGTAAAGACTATGGTCAGTAAAGACTATGGTCAGCAAAGACTATGGTCTGTGCCTTTAAGAATTGTAGCATAACACACAATCTCGCACGATTGACATGATGTCATAATCTACAACATTTGTGAACTTTTTTGTGCACAAGTGGTTGTACCAATTCCTTAATAAGTACAGATTACGGTTTAGCTAATACATGTACACACAAATCGGGTATAAGAGAGAAAATAATATTATATGTGCCACAGTAGTATCATTTGGTGTTTTCAAGTAATGAAGAAACTAGTAACATACTAGTAATTAATTAAAATTAATTAATTAATTAATTGCTTGATGAATTAATAAACAGAAGTGTAGAATAGTTAATTGAAATATTCCCAACTTCTTTGCTCCTGTTTATATTGGTTGATTGTTGTGTTTTGTTCACTGACATTAGTAATGGTGGCTATATTATCAGGCTTGATTGTTGAGTCATCACAGGCTCTCTCCACTCTCCTATTGCTTAAGTTGATTGTTGGATTTATTAGTGATTGGGCCATAGCTCTCTGTCCTTTTCCTCATTGCTTAGCTCTTTCAGAGTTGATTGTTGCATGCTTGCAGCTGATTTGGGAAAGATGAAAGATGGCATGAAAAAGGTGAGATTTCATGTAAGATGAGAATCAAAAACGGTAAAATACAATGAACTCACCTTTTGACCTAAAATTACCCCCACTTCCTCCCATCTTCAAAAGAGGCGGAAAGAGCAAGAAAACATAGTTGGAAGGGTCAAAATGGCACTGCTCTTCTTCCCAGATTGTTGGAATTCGGAAATGTCCGAAATCTGAGTCCATGATCTCTCGCAAAGGCGTGCTCAGTGGGTTTTTCTTCCCACGTCGATCTGAGCATACCTTCATGAGCGCGCGATTATAAGGTTAACGGCGCTTGCCTCGGATCAAAAAAAGGAGCAATATTCGCTGAGATATTGCGAATCCGGTTTGCGGCCGGCTTGTCACCATGGTCGATCTGGATTTTTTCCGAGCGTGCTTTGTGATTCTGCAAGCCACACACAAAATTATGTGGTACAATCTCTCGTACGGTACTGATCTATATATAGGGTAAGTCATCGCACTGTAAAACACATCATTCGCACCAGTACCGTGAACATCATGTCTGACGATACATTTTCCTGTGAAGGCAGTAGTAATACAAATTATTAGGCGTAAAAGTTCCAACCAACTCCCGTGCACTCTTCTGTGCACAAGTTATTAATTACTAGCAGCCGCTGCAAGATTTTTTAGCAGCGGCGGGAGCCCGAACAAAGGAAAAAGTTATAACAGTGGCCATACGCACGGGCATGACTTTTGTAGTAAGTGCTTTCCCATAACCTAGCACGGCACGCACTGGTACAACTTTTGTAGTACTTATTACATCATGTGCTTTCCGATTTAATAAAGCAAACGTGCACGAGTACCACTTCTGACGTCATTTTGGTCGATTATGACAAGGTGGCAGCTACCTAGGTAGAGTTGTGCCAGGTTCCAAGATGGACATAGGTTTTGCTGTGGAATGAATAGAGTTTTAAAGTAGGGTGAGGTCAAGTACCTATCCCAACAGTCTTGCAAGAAAGAGAAATATTGCCCAAGTTTTATTCCAAGGATGAGTAGGAGTCGCATGCAATGAGTCTCATTTGAATTTGCAACAGCCCTTATAACATGGGAGTTCATCGCTACGCATAAATAGCAGAGCGTGGGAGTGATCGCTGAACAGCCTGTTGATGAGTATGGTATAGATCTGCCTCATAATAAATTTCTCTAGAGTCGCGCGCTAGTAGTCTTTTTCGAATTTGCAACAGCCCAGATAACCTATGTTAGGAATGTCGCGACACAACATGTCGGCTGGGGGGTACCAAAGACATGTCATGTCGCGATATTCTGCAACACTGAAGACATGTCTCGGAATGTCGCCGCGACATGTCAGGAAGACATTACCAGTTTAATTGTAGTACTGACGCACCCCATTTTGTAACAAAAAAAACACGATTCTCGTCAATTTTTGTAAATTGCATGTAACTTTTCCCACAGCCCTTGCAGCGGGATTTGTGCAAAATTCTACGGATTCGTCTTTTCACGAGCTTTCCAACGGTATATCGGTCGATGGGTGTCTGACCACTGCAAGTCATTCAAAATCGTGCTTGAAGGGACATTTTCAGGAAAAAATATTGACCAATTCATCGTGCACACTTGTTACACGGTCAATATCTTCCCTGTTGACTCAAATTATTGTGACAACATATGTGCACCTCACTCCTAACATAAATAGGAGTGAGGCAGAGCTTAACCCTTAGGTAGGCAGTATTGTCATTGTATCGTCATTTGCATGCATCGCCACAATTAGGCTCGTAGATGGTGGATTTTGACCATTCCAAGTTTCACATATTGATAATAGATGTGTTGGCAGTAGGTTTGTGTAATTTTAAGTCTGTACTACAAATAATCAATGAACAACAACACAGTCAAGGATGCTTCTTCTTGTGCATGTCGTATCCCTTGTCCCAGCAAGATTTACAAATACATTCTTCGCATGACGGGCAGCCCATATGAGATGTATTAATCCCGTTCAACTTCTCTGCTCTTGTGCCTGGTCTTCCCTGTAGCACTGCTTGCAGTAAGAACTGTCAATCTGTAACTCAACTCGCTTGTCAGTGCAGTCAATCGTCCTGGTGCGAGAGCAGTGGCGCTACACGAACGCCGTGACAGTAGGCCTCTTACTCTTGGGATCAACACCTGTAGTGAGCGAATTCAAGCAAAAGAAACATTTGTCACATTCACAGGGAAGGGGTGCTGCTTTCCTCATCCAATTAGGCTTGTGCAGCTTTTTCATTTTGTTGTCATGGGTAGTTCTTTTTCCTCGTAATATCCCATAATTCTAGTGAGGGTTCATGACAGTAGGGTACAGTTGCGATGATCTTGCACAAGCAGGATGTGTTGTCAAGCTGAGAGACCAGAATAAAACAAAAGTATTTAAATGCAAAAAAGAAAACTAATCATCCACAAGAAACTATTTCCTTATTTGACCAATGACATGTAGTATTTATAATTAGACAAAACTGAAAAAAGATCTGTTTTTCTTGAGAAGCTTTTGACATCATTAGATGTGTCATTGTTTTGTGTGTGGTTTGCTGTTTGTAGCTGTTGGTATACTATTTGTATCCCGCAGCTATACAAGTTGAGTGGTGTGATGTTGCTAATGTACCACAAATATGTCAGTGATGGCAGCACTTTGGGTAGAATTGAATGCTTCTGCTGCATGTGGAAGGCCAAAAGCATGGGGTGCAAGCTTGATGACAGAGGGCTGAACATCGTGCGGTCGAGGTCTGTAGTGCTCCTCATATACCTCCTCTTCAAGCTCGCTGCTTGCGATGGAGCAAAAATCATTGCATTCCTCATCCAATACACCATCGTCATCAGATGGTGCATTTTGGGCTGTGTCAGATCGAGAATTCGATTCCTGCATGACATCATGAATATAGAACATCGCGGCGAATGTCTCCTGAAGTACGGTTTGGCTGGGAGCTTGAAGGGGTTGTGGAGAGTGCTCGTGCGGAGTTTAGTCCCCATTAGTCATGTGAAAGTGGGGTATCGGCACTCTCGCAGCCATGTCGTCGGAGGTGGGATGGACGAGAGATGTGAGTTTTTCGCCAAAAAAATATGTGCCACCTGCCTACGTAAGGGTTAAGGTTCTTGTCAAGAAGGCTGCCAAGGCCAGAACATACCATGCAAACCTGGCGTTGCTGTTCATGACAGTGGCAACTTTCAATGTCAAGGAGGAACGAACACTCACATCAATTGTCAGTGCGCAAGATTGGACAGAATTTGTCACTACCAGGAGAAGCCCAGAAACATCACAATGCAAAAAAACAAATAGTTTGACAACACTGGGTGTGGTGTGTGATCAACTATTGGCCGAAATCGAGCATATTGCATATGCAGTCAAAGAGAGAGACATGTAATAAATAGTGTCAGGAAATTTGTTGCTTTAAATTAAACTATGTAATTAATTGCATCTTCATCTGGAATAGTCAACTAATTCATTTTGTAATGAAACTGGAATGTTTGTAGGACAGACAGGATTGATCACAGGATTGATCACTTCAAAGAACCACACGGCAACCAAGGTGAACTATATTCATGCTCTGATTTCTGGTGAAAATGTAATAACCTAGAAATGAGCCATTTTCTCTATGATTCTACCCACATCAATTTCCATAATCTGTTTCTGATACATCGTCACTGGGATATCAATCCTCAGTGTCAGTGGCAACATCTACAGGAGGCCCATTTGCGTACCATCATCTGCGACAATAACAATTACATCAGCACCTGGGGGTCTGCCATCTGATGCCGGATGCGTCGTCACTGGAAGTCCAACAGTCCACCCAGGATGACAGAGAAATAAACAACATTGAAGGCATCGATGAGGCAACAAATTAATGCAAAAATGGGGATATGAGCACCAAAAACACTTGCCATGTCATAATTTGCCATCTTCCCTCCTCGTTGTCGCGATGGCTGCCGTGTAACAAAATTCCCTCCTAAGAAACGGTGTGATTCCTCGTAAAATACGCGGAATCTGACCAAACCAAGGCGCAGGATGGTTGCAGGCGATGTTGCTATGAGGGCGATTGCAGCGGTCCCAGTGTTGGGACGATATTCGTCATGATCGATGTGATGCGGTGGCGGTGGCGGAAATCCTCATGGTGATGAAGAGTAGTGTCGCGATTTTATTTTTTGTGATACGTAGAATCTAGTATGTTACCTACGAACGCCAGATGTAACGTGTCAGCACTAAAATTAAACTGGTACTTCGTGGGGTGTCTAGAAGACATGTGATTGTCGCGACATATGACATGTCTTCAGCGATGTCATTGTACTCTCTAGTAGACATGCAATGTAACATACTCAGTGTAGATAATGTGATGTATATTCAGTATTGATTCAGAGACAACAAAGATATTACAATTAGATCTAAAATATTCAGTATTGACCCAGAGACAACAAAGAGATTACAATTAAGTGTCACTACTCTCCCTCGCTACCCTCTTCTTCTACGTCCTTTCGAACTATTTCAATACGGTTTTTGCGCTGACAGGACGCTACGATAGTCCATAGTTGTTGGCCAAAGTTCATTTGAATTGGGAGGGGTATGGTGAGGAACGGTAGGATCAGTAGATTGAATTTTCAATTAAATAGTTGAAAAGAAAAAGAAACATGGCAGAACTCACCAGTCAGGTTAGCAATAGACCTGTTTTTTTGCCAACAGGGCTCTTGATATGAGAGGATGCGGCGATGGGCCAATGGGGTTGATTTGAAGTGGGAGGGGTTTTGGAGAGGAAGAGCATGGTCAGCGCTGACATTTTCAATTAAATAGTTGAAAAGAACAAATAAAAATTGCAGAACTCACCAGTCAGGTTAGTAATAGACCTAATTCTTTTGCCAGCAGGGCTGTTGCTCTGAGAGGACGTGGCGACATCGCGATGTTGTTGATTTGATGTCGGAGGGGTGTGGAGAGGAAGGGCAGGGTCAGCACATTCAGTTTTCAATTAAATAGTTGGAAATAAAAAACAAAATGGCAGAACTCACCAGTCAGGTGATTATTGGACCTGATTCTTTTTGGCCAGCACGGCTGTTGATCGTAGAGGACGCGGCGACGTCGCGATATTGTTGATTTGATGTGGGAGGGGTGTGGAGAGGAAGGGCAGGGTCAGTTGTGTCAATTTTCAATTAAATAGTTGAAAATAAAAATGGCAGAACTCACCAGTCAGGTGAGCAATGGACCTGATTCTTTTTTTTCAGCACGGCTGTTTATTATAGAGGACGCGGCGACGTTGCGATGTTGTTGATTTGATGTGGGAGGGGTGTGGAGAGGAAGGGCAGGGTCAGTAAGGACGATTTTCTATTAAATAGTTGAAAATAAAAAAATGGCAGAACTCACCACTCAGGTGAGCAATTGACCTGATTCTTTTTTTGCCAGCACGGCTGTTTATTGTAGAGGACGCCGCCACGTCGCGATGTTGATGATTAGATGTGGGAGGGGTGCGGGGAGGAATGGCAGGGTCAGTAAGGACGATTTTCAATTAAATTGTTTAGCACGTAAAAACCAAAATCAGCATAACACAACAACCAACCTGTCTTTTGAGGGGGCGTTAAGGACGTCGTGTTGGCGCGATGGCTGGGAAGACGATGAGCCAACTCGCGGCTCAAAACTCCATGAACTCACAGAGATCGAAGGGGATGACTGTCTGCGTGAGCGGAAATCCCATTGTTTTGTTTTGTTATGGGGCAATGCAAAATATGGCCGCGCGTGGCCATCTGCTTGATGATTCACGCTTCTCGTTACAAGTAAGCATGTATTGAATTTTTGGCCATGCTACAAATTGCTTTTAGATATAATTTTAGAGGTAATCACATATCAACAGTCATTGAATACCCATGCGTATAAACCAAAACACTTAGGCTTTTACGGGTATTTTCACGAGAGTACATATGAATTCAACCATAAAGTGCAAAAGTGAAAAAAGTGTCTCACGACGGAGAAGAAGACAAAATCTGCTCAGTGATAAACTAAGATTTTAAAAAAAATCTTGATAATGTAACATAATTAAAAATTACTAGCTTCACGCAATACAATCAAAATAGAATTATGTTACATACTTAGAAAATGTGCACAAAAAAGTGCACAAGTGGGAAATTCGTGCGCAAAAAGGTGCATGGTATGTGCACAAATGTTGACAATGTTGATATGGAATGTAGCAATGTGATCTTCGCGAGACAATTGGGGAAAAAAAACTGTGATGCCAATGCGTGATGAGAGCAAAAAATACTTGAACCTGCGTCACGTCCCATTTTCCTGTGACTTAAAAAAAATGGGAAGTTGCGCGCAAATAACCGGGGGATGAATTTTTTGGGGTTCACATCTTTTGGCCACACAACATACACTTCAGTCCCATTAGCCTTACTCAAGGTCCCAAAAAGGATAAAAAAAAGGATAAAAACCAATGTTTTGATGGACCAATAAAAACACAACTAGACAGTCTCCAGACTCATACCAATTGGAAATTAGTTGATACCTGCGTGAATATTGGTATTTGATTATGAAGGTTTGGCGATAAACATGCAGTTGATGCAAAATTGTTTCAATAAGTTTGGCAGGCATGTCCATTTGATCTCAAAAAAATGGTGATTTTTTTTATCCTTGAAATAAGGACAAAAAAAATTATGTAGAAAATGTACCAACTCCTATGTGACCACTCTTAATAGCGCATACATGCACGCATATGCACGCATCCATTTGCGCACCTGCCACGGGTCAAAAGCTGCTTAAAGCCTAAAAAACTCCATTTAGGTAGGTATTTTGTGAAAATAAGTGTCGGAAGCATTGGTTCGTATCTGAGGCTGCAGAGCACCCAACACGACCGAAACATACCAACAGATAGCCCAACTTGTTGTCTGATGAATGGTGTCGAGAACGAGAGACCGCAACACGATCCCCGAAAATGGCGACCTTGAGAACGAACACAGACGATTTTTGTCCTTATTTCAAGGATAAAAAATTCGACGATTTCACCAATTTCGGCCAGAATTTTTTTATCCTTGAAACAAGGATAAAATTTCGAGTAAGGTTAGAGAGTCCACGTTTTTCAAATTTGCGAGCGACCGACTGCGACCGACGGCAAATTTGTTAGTTGTCGGAGTAGAGATTTCTAACAAATTTGGAGGTGTCAAAGTCGTACGTCTTGGGTGTCCACGTTGACACCTCAAATTTGCGAGCGACCGTTTTTAAATTCGTCTGACCGTGACCCTGACACCTGCCCACCATAAGAAATTTCACGATCACACATAATGATGTTGTTATCAACATTACAGGCACCAATAACCTCATAGAAGGGTCCGATAGATGTGTGCAAAAATGGGTGGGCCGATGATTATCTTCAAGGGAAGAAATTGTGGGCGCCAGCACAATTTTAGGTGAATTTAGTCTACGGGAGGAATTCAGTACTGTCTACGACTTGCGAGCAACTGACAAATTTGATGGTCTACTAACAAATTTGATCAAATTTGTTAGTTGAACGTTTTTTATATTTGTTAGTTCACTTCGCCGGACCGGTGATATCCTGTTGGGACAGATAAAATGACTAACAAATTTAAAGTCGGTCGCTCGCAAATTTGAAAAACGTGGACACTCTATTGTATTGTACAGCTACTGCTTTAAACTCGGAAGATCTTCGAGGTCTACCCTTCAACACTGTAAACGGCTCTATTATTTGTCGGCATTGAGTGTACTTCTATTGTACTGACTTTTTCTAACCGAACTTTCTTTTTCCTCGAGAAACGTAAAAATTCAATGAGAAATCAACAAAAACAGCCTAAGAAAATGAATCTTTTGAATACTGAACGGGTGTACTCCTAGAGAAGTCGAAATATTGGGCCTCAATTTTCTATCACGTGTCTCTCTGTCACGCACACAACATCTGCACCACACAATCCCACGTGCTCCTCCCACCAACGATCGTACCTCGTCGCACAACGTTTCATTAAAAACCATAGCCATGGTCGTCAATGACAACGACGTACACCCTACCTATTGAATGTGAATCGCATCAATTGATGAACTCTCGATGATTTTTACCAACCACTCCTTAACAGACAATACACAAATGACAGGTTTCTTATCGGGCGTGTTGCCCGACTGGCCATCTTGGGCCCTCAACCTCCTCCTTGCCATGACTGCTGTACTGACTATCACCCTCATCATCAACCACTTTTATACTCCCGATGACGAGAAAGAATCCGCGGACGAAAAAAAGTTACTCGAATCTGCGCACAAAACTCACGAGGCGTTGCATCAAGAATTCAATAAGTTCCGATGGAGTTACTTATCTGTTTATCTCGTGATCATGTTGGCCGATTGGATGCAGGGTACACACATGTACACGCTGTACTTATCCTACAATGTTAACATTTCGGCGCTGTTCCTTACAGGCTTCTTGAGTGGAGCAATTTTTGCTCCGTTTTTGGGATCTTTGGTCGACAAATTCGGGAGAAAGAGATCTTGCATCGTATATTGTGTCTTGGAGATCATCATCAACTGGTTGGAACACTACAATTCTTTTGGGTTGTTGTTGTTTGGGAGAGTTTTGGGAGGAGTTTCGACGAATTTATTATTTTCTGCGTTTGAGAGTTGGATGACCACAGAGCACAGGAGGAAAGGATTCCCCGAGGAATGGATGCAGAGGACATACTCTGAGGTGATTGAGCGCGAAATACCAATATCTTCATTGATGCCCTTCAAAGCAGAAGATGTCGTCGATCACTAACATCCTTAAATCTTTTTCCTGATTCAGTGTTCCATAGGAAATGGTGCCACCGCTATTTTTGCGGGCGTATTTGCACAAGTCCTTGAAGATCTATTCGGTCACATTGGCCCGTTTCGTGGAGCAATTGCCTTGACTGCATTAGCACTTGCTCTAGTTACAAGATGGGATGAAAACTATGGAGAGGACAAGGAAGAAGGCCATGAAAATTCAAGCCTGTACAGGCAGTTTACAGATGGGTGGAAGTTGGTCGCCACAGATTCCAAAATTTTAAGAATTGGGTTGATTCAAGCGCTTAGTGAAGGAGGTACTTACACCGTAAGTTGTCGGAATCTTGAATAGCCCTCGAAAATTTTCATGAGTGCACTCAATGATCATTTTTCACTCGTTTTGTGCCACAGTTTGTCTTCATGTGGGTTCCTACTCTGTTATCAATGAACCCTCCTGGGGGAGTCCCGACTGGTTGTGTCTTCTCAGCGCTTATGATGGCGATCACGATTGGGGGTATTGTTTTCCAGCCTCTTGAAAAATTCTTCTCCACTCACATCACGTCCAAATCGCGGGCTCCCGAACTGTCTGCTGTCTTTGCCTACGTGATGGCGAGTCTCAGTATGTCTGTTCCAGCTATCTGCTTGTGTTGCGCCCCAGCAAGCACGTGCTTTGAGAAAATAATTATCAGTTTCATTGTTATTGAATTTTGCGTGGGATTATCGTCTCCGATCGCTGGGACATTGCGAGCGAAGTATGTTCCCGATGCATATCAGGGAGCCATCATGAACATCTTCCGTTTGCCATTGAATGCTGTTGTTGTTTCGGGAACATACGCTACGGACGTCTTAGATCAATACAAGGTTTTCGGACTCGTCAGTGCATTATTTTTAGCATCCGCTGCTTTGCAAACTACCCTTGCCTTAGGAGACAAAGGAGAGAAGCAAGTAAAAAAAGATTAGAGCTAGAAATTTGTCTCTTTGCGCGATGGAAACATTTGCGGCTATTATTTTCATAATGCATGCTGATATAGTGTTTTAACTTAATTAGTGCCAGATCAACACGAGTTATGAATACAAATAGAGAAAGGCACAGCACAAAGCGAGGGAAGTAATACAGTAGAATGATGCTCAGCTGTAACTTTCGAGTGCGGTACTGTCTTGGGTGAAACGTAGAAGTAACACAAAAGGTTCGACCTAGATCGACATGTTGTGAAGATGAAGACGTTGGCATGTTTAACAGATAGAAGTCGTCATCCCGGAAGCAGCGAACTTACCAGAAAACAGTCACATGATCATACAACTTGACTTTTCCGAAAGTGATTTCGCAAGGACTTTCGTGAGTATCCATGGTGTCATTTTCTTTTCACAAAAAGACACATTGAGGATTTTCCTTTACAAGAACAAAGAATATTAAAAGCAGGATCCTTTTCACCTTCTTAATAGGATTCCACTGCATCCGCTCGCCCATGAGCCTTTCATCGACTGCCTTGAGAAATGATCTGATATCAATGGCGGGATCTGGTAATTCATTCTCGTTCTCAATCCCAAAAATTAGACAGCAAAGGCTCCGTGCCTCTCCTCCGGTAAGTGGCCGTTCGTCCAATAAATCAAATAAACGATCATGATATCCCTAGGATAGAACAATATTAGTGACATAATAACAATGTGGTTAAAAGTCACGCACAAGGAACGTACTAATTCTCGACAACGATGGAGAGGCAGTCCATAGCAGAGCCACGGGTTCTTAGTGTACACCTCCTTCGCTTCACCAATATAGTCGTCCAGTACTTCCAGGCTGAGTTCTAGCTGAGCATCGAGTGAATTGTAAAATCTACAGACATCATCCTCATCGGTGCACAATCGAATGACGAGCCAAACCGGCAAACCCTCCAGAGACCTCAAGGCTCCGACGAATTCATCTGTAACGTTTCGTCCACCGTAACCCTGTTTATCTGTCGGCAGACCATCCGTTGCTAATATGATTGCAACTTGTTTTCCGCTCTGTCTCAGATCATGGGCCATACCCGCTACTTGCTCTTGGACTTCCCAAATGTGCTCAGTGAGTGGTGTCACTCCGCCTGGTTTTGTTTTGTTCATTGTACTTATTACATGTTCTACTTCGGAAGCTGCACTCGCTTGGCCGTGCTCACCGACGCTGAATTTTTGAGCCAGTTGCTTAAGGTTTGGGCGATTTAACAGCTGGTTGTTTGGGAGGACATCAGTCAAGATTTTTTTAGGGATTTGATACATAAAGATGATCTCGCAAAAAAGAAATACATACCTTGAATATTGTTGGAGAATCCAACAGAGCAGCAGTCTTAGCATGATATTGAACAGTCTCTTTCAGTTCTTCCCACCTCGTTGATGCAACAGTTTTCAATGAATTATCGCCTTTGCCAGTTGGTACTATCCGATGACCGTCACCAATCTGCATCGACCCACTATTATCGATGATCCAATAGCGAAAGTCATAAGTGTATGCATTTTCAGAGAGAGCACGCACCAATCCACGTGAGTAACCCTGTTCAATGAGATTGGTAATTTGATCTGCTTACAAAAACGCATTGAGGGGCGATTTATGTCTCAAGAATTGAAATCGACAAGACTGCTCTCAAGGGCCTCACCTTTATCTAATGATCGTGCGTCTTTTCCTCTCGTGCCACCGGGACCACGCATAGAAGTCAGTGCACTACACTGGGTCAAATCTGAATGTCTCCCAGCATCATGTCTCACGCTGACCCCAGTGGCATGAGGCACGGAAGGCGATAACGTCGCGCGAGCGACTGGAATACCGGGAAACTCTTGGTCTTGGCGAGATGATCCGAAAATTTCTTCACCCGAAGTCACCGCGGCACGGCGCGGCATCTTAGTGTTTCGTCAATGAATTAAAGGTTTACAACGAACAAATATTCACTTCGGTCGGTATAGTTTAGTGGTGCTCGCAGCGAGGACTTGAATGCGGCGACAAAGCAGTGGCGGAGTGAGGAGATGCTGTAACGACAGAATTGGACAGAATTGGACGGAGCAGCGAGGCAAGCAAACAGGCTCATGCAGGGGAACAATAATTATTATCTCCCTTGTGTGTTAAATAAAAAAATGTTTATTTTTCGTAATGGTATGGTACGTCCTATAGGTGCCTACGGTGCGACTATTCGATGTATTTTATGTGTAAAAGAGTTCAGGTTAGAGAGAGACAGAGGAGAATCTATCGTATCGGGACTCAATCAACCCCAGAGACTCGTGACTCTTTGGCTCAACGGGTTCCCTTTCAGCGTATTGGAGCAGAATACGGGGAGGATATTATTATGTGGGCGGTAGGGCTTCCGCAGTTCCGCCTTGCTTCGGCCGACAGAACCACAACTGTCACGCGTCTCTACTTTTGTTCATATCATTCTCTTCAGTTTAGACCATGGCGACATCTCTGGCTAGAAACATGCTGTTCCGAGCGGCATCCCGCCGATCCTACCAGGCGTCGCCGCAAATGTCACGTTCTGCATGCTTGACATCGCCAACGTCTTGTGCGGTCAACCACATCCTTGGATTCGCGAGATGGTTTGCCAGCTACCCCCCACACGAGGTGGTGGGCATGCCGAGCTTGTCTCCCACGATGGAATCCGGAACGATTTCGGCATGGAATGTGGAGGAGGGGGCGGCATACAGTGCGGGGGATGTCTTGTGTTCGGTCGAGACTGATAAGGCTACGGTTGATTTTGGTGAGTGATTTGTAGATGCCATCACATACACCAAACGTAAACAGATTGTCCACTAATCACAATTTTCAAATCTGTTATAATTGACGGCGCCTTTCTTAGAGGCCCAAGATGACGGGGTGGTTGCGAAAATTATTGTTGCTGCTGGTGCTGGCGAAATTCCATGTGGCACGTGAGTAAACTGTTTTTATTTCGAATAGCTTTGGGGCACTAACTGCAGCTTGCTAAACTACAGACTTGACCCCTCGGTTTATTCGCGAACAGTCCAATTATGGTGACGGTTGAAGATCAAGGTAGTGTTGCCGCATTCAAAGATTTTTTACCCGAGTCTTCAGCGGCTCCACCGACAAACCCGACAGCAGCGGCTCCTGAGCCTGAAATGGCAGCACCAACACCTACCCCAATAGTTTCTACTCCAGCAGCAGTTGTAGCCGCACCAGCATCGGGCGAACGTGTCATAGCTTCACCTCGTGCGCACACACTCGCCAAAGAAAAAGGGTTTGGAGAGATTTCAGCGTTGAGAATTGTCGGTACGGGACCAGGAGGACGGATCATCGCTCAGGATATCTTGGAATACGACCCCTCCACCGCCCCTGCTGTTGCTGCTCAAGCTGCCATTCCTCAGCCTGTGACTGCGGCCGCACCTGCACCCAAGGCTGCACCCGCCCCCCTTCCAAAACCAGTCGTTGGCTCTGGATACACCGATTACTCTCTTCCTGCTTCTGCAATGGAATTGGCTTCACGATTGAACACTTCGAAAAAGAATGTCCCGCACTATTATCTTACAATTGATCTTAACCTTGATTCACTTTTGGAGCTTAGATCGAGTCTCAACTCGACCATAAAAGATGGTGGAATATCAGTAAACGATCTTTTGCTGAAAGCGGCAGCCGCAGCAATGAAGACAGTTCCTGCTGCCAATGCCTCTTGGATGGACACATTCGTTCGTGTTTACGACTCCGTTGATATCAATGTTGTGGTAGGCAACGGTTCCACACTTTATGCTCCTGTCATTCGTGATGTGGGGAGGAGAGGGTTGAAGGCTGTGTCTGATGATTTTGCTGCAGCAGCAGCTGTCGTAGAAGGCAACGAAGACGCACCTACAGCTGCTGGATTTGGTGATGTTGGAACGTTTACAATGGTCAATCTCGGCATGTTTGGTGTGAAAAGTTGCGCCCCTATCATTCGTGAGCCGCAGGCATGTGCATTAGCACTTGGAGCGATTGAAAACAGGATCGTACCCAATGACGATACTGAAAGCGAAGACATTTACAAAGAAAGTGTGATGATGACAGCCACGTTGAGTTGTGATCACCGTGTTGTAGATGGAGCAGTTGGAGCGCAGTGGTTGAGTGCATTCAAGAACCACGTGGAGAATCCTGTGACTTTACTTTTGTAAGTAGGAGGTCTGGCGTTGCTCTGCAGAGTGTTTTTATTTGTCGATTTTGATTTCATGAGGGCGACGAACAGCTCTCTACAACACACATTTTAACAAGTTTTGTGGCTCTCAAGTGCAGAGGGTAATCATATGACATATAAACACAAAACTTATTGATGGAAGAGTTTGTCTTATTGATCGCACTTTTAGCAAAGCATTTACGAGCTATCTCCCCCTGGTATCGGAATAGAACTCCCACGAACACCATACATTCGTAACATGTTCCATCCATTAAGCTTTCTTATCCGAAGGAGCCAATACTTCCAGATTCAGGGCCGACAGAACAGATCTCAACAAACGCTCGGTTTCCTTAACCTCATCTTTCGTCCTTTCCAAGTATTCATCAACGACTTCTTTACCCCCGTTCGGATTCGCTTCCCCCCAACTGGATAGACAGCAGCAGAGGGAATGGGTTCAGCAAGGTTCGGACATGAAATTTCAGTTACATCAAAAGATATGGCTTCAATTCAAGTAATTATCTCACCTTGAGGTATAAGCCATCAAAGAGGTTTGATCAGCCTTCTCCCGATATCTTTCAACGAGATCAACATAATCTGCTGCATCCATGACACTCTCGTCGACAAGTGGCACCGCTTTTAGCATCAGTTTATCCGCCTTAAAGAGAGGATCTTCTATGGATTTGTAACCCAGATATTCCTGAACAACGAGAGGAGTTTTTTCACAGAAACCCCCACCCCCACCTTCAGTTCGTACTACTTGCTTTAGCTCAGTGCTGGACATGGCTCGATTGTTACATGTCTGTGTTAGGACATCCCAGTTGGACAAAAGATACTGGATGGTATATGGTAGCGAATGTTTTAATTCATTTTGTTCGTAACGAATGAAGAGATTCATTAACAAGAAAAAGATACAACGCAGCAGATTTATGTCGACCTGTCAACCTACCTGCACACGTGCATGGCCGAGCTGCAGTTTCTTGAGCTCAGCGGGAGAAGGAGCTGCTGCTGCTAAAGTTGAATCAGGATTACCAAGAACGATGTAAGCCGACGGGAGTGCCACAATTCCTTGCAGTACTGTACGAAATATGAGCCTTCGTGTCAAAGCATGAGAAGGACATGGATCATGGACACTGTCGATTACGTGACCAGCGGAATATTTTTCACCGGCTTCTCCCGAAAGCTTCGATGGACCGCGCCCGGAATAGACCTTCGATCCTGGTTGAAATGCGCTGATTCCCGAAATTGCGCACGTTACAATGGCGACGTATAAAAGTCGATGCAGATAGTTTGAAGGCATGGTTAGTAAAAATAGCAATGCTCGATGTTGAGAACGATTGACCACGGACGTGAATGGGTTCAAATCTGTTCAAATCGGGACGCCTCTTCGTTATCGATTGACCAGTATAGGCACGGAGAATACGGTACAGTACCATACGTAGTTTTCTGGCTTTATTATTTGGCAGCCATGCTGAGGTACGTCACGATACTGGTGCATTAGAGTTTATGGTACTACACAATCAGGCACAATTTATTGCTCAATCATGGGGATAAAGTACAAGGCACAATCCTGATCGAACTCTGGACGTGACAACAGAGCAATACTCAGAGTTGTTTCTGTAGCTTAAGTATCATTGTCCTTAGTTTTTACGCTTAATGCTGAATTGATATCACAGCAAAACCTTTTCTTCAAAATCAACTGGAATGAATTCTTCGACGGCAGATTCTTGGATCATTTTCCTCGCTTCAGTCTTTGCAGCCACATCACCCAAAACTACTTTCTTCTCCACATAATCATAACCATCAGGCAGCCCCAAGAGTGGTGTCACGGACTGAGGAAGGGGCACACCCTGTGTAATTGAATATGTCGCAATAGATCCCAACATATCCAATGCCACAGAGAGAGGTAGCTTTGATACAAATGTCAGACCGAACACCAAACGAGCCCACCATGTTTCGTGATTCTCATTATTTGGAAGACCAGGCCACCCTGCTAAAAATCCACCCCACAAGGGTAGAGGGAGCTTGAAAAACCCGTCAAAGAAGCCTCTCAACCCAACAACATTTTGCTTCATCAAGAATTCTCCACCAAACACAACGAAATTTCGTTGGGCTATGTTATTTGGTGACCAAATCGCATCATATGCGCGAGCAGCGGCTCTATCTGGATTCCAGTTTTGTTCGGTCAACTCCTCGCGGATAACCTTGGCAACTGCGCCCGCGCCCATCATCGCTCTACACAAATGGTACCCTGTACTGGGGTGTACCATTGCTGCAGAACCTCCAAATCCAATTACTCTTTGATCTTTTGCGGGAAGAGGTCCTCCCATGGGAATGTAGCAATATTCCTCTTCTTCGATCTTCGTCACTTTGATTCCCAGATGTTGTAACCGCGTCATGCACCGCTCTTTGCACTCCTGAAATGATAACGCAGGACGTGCCACCAAGGAAGTCTCTTCAAAGAATATTCGGTTACCATTGAGTGGCATCGCGTACATGAACGTTGGGGCTCTTTCTGCCTTGGACAACTCATTGGACTCATTCGGAAAATGATCCGTCCGGTAATCAAACAATGTCATAGCCTCTTTGTAATAAGGGCCGAAGAACTCCTTGTTGGGGGAATTGGTTTCGTCGACCTCTGCCAATATCCCGTAGGCAATTTGAAATCCAGGGGGGATGGATTTGACGCGATCATCCTTCAAGACAATGCGAGATTCATGCCCCGTACAATCGACAACCAATTTGGCACGAACTTGAGTCACTTTTCCTTCCTTGGATTGAAGCAATACACTAGTTCCATCTTCATCATGCACAATCGAGCCCGCGGGGGAATAAATATTCACAGCTGTGCATTTTGAAACGTGATTGGCGCGTACCACCCGATAATTTGCGTTTCCCTCTCCATCATACTTAGGCTCCACTTCTCCCCGAGGACTCAAGGTCCTTCGTAATGCATCTCGCTCAATCCTACAGTAAGGTCGATCCAACCTCATGCGTTCCTCAACTGGGATATCGAAAGAACCACCAAAGAAACAATCCGTCTTCAGCCACAGTCTATCAATGCACTCTTTTCCGAGAGGCCTCTCAAAAGATTCAAATAGCTCACAAATAGCCTGCCATTCATCTTGCCATACTCCATAATTGGGTGCCCAGCGTCGATCGAAGTTGGAATCTGCCACGAGTATATCGAACTCCAGCTTTCCATTCTGGGGGGCGGAGAGCAAGGTTGCAATGGATCGTGCAGCGGGACCACTGCCGAGGACGAGGACGTCGCATTCGTCGGTGGATGTGGGTGTGAATGACGTACTATCTTTGGCAGCGTAGAGACGATATTTGAAGTGAGTAGAGCGAGCGTGGCTCCTTGCAGATGTTACAGATTGTTGTCTATATTCCGATGGGAGTGGTTGTGAGGCTGTCGACTTCTTGAGCGAAGTTATAGACTTCGTTCGCAAAACGAATGCCTGCCCTTGTGGAAGTCCTGCCAATACAGCGAAGGAAACGATCAGCGCAAGCATCTCGACGAATCGTTTTATGTGGGAGTGGTGAAAGGCGAAAGGAGCTTGGGGCACGAACAGAATAACTTGTGCTTCGAAATATGTATCGTTGACTTGGAGATGAGGCGTGTGAACAAGTGACGCAACTAAGCGCCTATGTTGACCCGTACGCATTAGTCTGTTATATTGATCACGTGGTTTTTAACTGGCGGCACCAACTTTCGTCAAGCGGAGGTGGTTGGGGTCAATTTGTTGTGTATCTATCTACGTATCGGTAAATACCAGGCAAAACTGACGTATGTTGAAGTACATAACAGTACCGCGTTATCCCACGCTTTAGACCTATTTTTTAGGTATGTAGTCGTATGTGAGGTAAGTACCTAGTCGTAGCTATGCTACTTACACATTGACTAGGGAAAAGTGTGATGGGAGAGGATGGGAGGCATCACGTCTCCGAGCGCTACGTCCTCCTTGTCCCTAAACCCGAAACGAATCTTGCATTGCTTTCTAACATGAAAATATAGTGGTCGAGAGAGGGCATGGTGCACTACCTTGGTGCACTTCATTAATAATCAATCATGGTGGGCCAACCAAGGAAGGCGGCGGTTAGCGCAGTAGTTTCCATCTTGTTGACGGATAGCTACATCCACCCGAGTCACTCGCTTCTCTTGTCGCCATTGTCCACTTTCGACTATCATCACACAAATAGAGCAAGGATAGAATCATTCGCAAAATCCAGGCCTCCATTCCTCGTTTCGACAACACGATTGCTTCACTCGAACTCCAACTCCAATGAATCCCAGCAAGAAGCAATAGGCACGCAGGACTCGCCACATCATGCCGCGGATTCCTCAACGACACCCGCTAAATTATCCAAGCGCGCCAAGGTACTTAAATTCCTTGGTATGCATGGGTCATCCTCGAAGCGCCACGACAAAAAGTTTATCGCCAATGATCTGGAGGATGGGACCAAATCAAAAGAGGGACCTTTCGAGATTTATACAGTCAAGGAATTAGATGACTATTTCAATGATGTACAGGGCCGATTTCGTAAACACAATGGAGCACAAGAAGATTCGGCAGACAACGTTGATGACGACATCGATTATGATTCGCTCTTGGCTTCTCTTTCAGTCAAGGGAGACACACAAATACTGGGATCGCCAGATAATAAAGATGCTGTTCATCCGGTAGTTCAATTGCTTCATGAGAGGCGACGTGAGATCGAAAAGATCAAATCTGTCAAAGGAGGCACAAGTGAATCACCCGGAACACCAGAGTCAAGAGGCAAAAATATCACAGGAGAACGAAATTATGTGGAACGAACACTGCCACCCCACGATGGATATCGCGTAGCACTCGCAATAGAAGGCGGTGGCATGCGAGGATGTGTCACGGCGGGAATGGTTGCAGCCATACATCATTTAGGCCTAGAAGATACAATCGATGTAGTCTACGGCTCAAGTGCGGGTACAGTCATCGGAGCTTACTTCATTACTAGGCAACTGCCATGGTTTGGACCAGAGGTATATTATGATGCCCTCACCACTGCGGGTGATAGGTTCATCAATACCAAGAGATTTTTACGTGCGGTGGGCCTAGGGATGCTAGATCCTCGTTTGACAAAAGATGTCATTTTCCGTCGTAATCATGGGAAGCCTGTACTTGATCTATCTTATCTCTTGAAAACAACTATGCAAGAGAACAAACCGTTAGATTGGGAAACATTTGAAAAGATGCAGAAGATGCAACCTTTAAAAGTCATGGCATCAGGACTGAAAAGTCAAAAAGCTGTCATCATGGATATGGAACGTGGATCTTTTCGCAACTTGAAAGAATTGGCACATTGTATGCACGCCAGTTGTTTGCTTCCTGGTGTTGCGGGTCCAGTAATGAACTTGCGAAAAGATACGTCTACATTACTAGAGCCTGCCATGTTTGCTAGAAACAAAGTCCAGGGGGAAGACTACGAACCAATGGCAGATGCTCTCTTGTTCGAACCTTTGCCATTCCGCCCTGCGATCTCGGAGGGAGCAACTCATGTCATTTGCTTGCGTTCTCGGCCAGATGGTGTCGATGTGACCGGGAAAAGCTCACTCTTTGAAAGGCTCATAGTTCGAAGATTTTTCATTCGAAAGAACAGACTGCAGGAGGCTTATCGTTACATGAAGAAACACTTGCACAAGAAAAGATACGCGGAAGATGTCATCATATTGAACGAAGCTGCACACGACTTAAAGAGAAAGTATTCCGATACAAGCAAACCACATCTGCTTCCGATCGCTGTACCACCTGGCTCTCAGGAAGTAACTCGATTAGAGACCGGCAGACAAGCAATATTTGAAGGAGTTCGTAGGGGATTTGCTCGAGCCTATGATGTATTAGTGGAAGATGTTGAACAGAGGGGGAAGGGCGTGATGGTTGCGAAGGAAGTATTTCCCGATGATATCTTAGATTATAACCCAGTTGAATGCACATCAACTTCTATGTCTGCGTATGAAACATACAAGCAAGGTTTGAAGCACAGAGAATCATTGTCAACATCACCCTGACTCCACTTTCTTAAGTCAAAATTTAAATTGGAGACACGACGACGTATTTTTTGAATGTCTTAGTTCATTTTAACTTTGTCTGAAGAACAAAAAAGACACAGATAGACACTTATTTAATTTTCTCTGCTCTCCATCATTTCTTCAATTGCCCGTAGCTATCCCATTCTGCCCTGGCGTTCCCTGTTGATTCCTCTGAGCAAACCTAGCCGCCCTTGAACTCGGCTTCAATATCTGAAACGAACACATTAAATTCTCATCCACAGATATCATCCCCCCGGCATTATCGAACTCTCCACAATAATTCGGCGCCGAGAAGAGAGTTACGAGACGTCGCCCCGCGAAGAATTCGTATCCGTCCTCTACGACTTGATGGGCTCGAACGAGGAGGTCTAGATCGTGTTGTTCTAAGAACGCGGCGACGACGTCGGCACCGAATACGAAAGAGACGCCTCTGTCGTTTTCTGCCCATCCCTACTCGGGGAAAAAAGAACGAAAGACCAAACACAGTCAAACGCAGTGTGTGTTAAGCATCAGAATCCGTCACAAATCAGTCGACACATGACACAACTACTTGAACTTACATTTACCCCCGTATCAGGATCGCTCCACAACAAATCACACATCAACCCTACATCAGGCACATCACACGGCCTATGCAGATCTGCAATCTGCTGCAACCTCTCCATCTCCGGACTCAATCCCCCATGCATACACAAAATCTTCTCGTCAACAATAGCACTAACAGGCAAACAGTTAAACACATCACTAAAGACCTTCCACAGCCGTATGGAGTACCGACGTTTACACTCGTCATAAAAGCCATAAATTCGATTGATCCCCGCACTCTCGTGATTGCCACGCAGTATGAAGAAGTTTTCGGGATACATAATTTTATAGCACACGAGTAAACACACGGTCTCCAAGCTCTGCTTCCCCCTGTCGACGTAATCCCCCAAAAAGAGATAGTTGCTCTCCGGCGGAAATCCCCCATACTCGAACAAACGCAACAAGTCGGTGAATTGACCGTGAATATCCCCGCATATTTTCAAGGGCGCCTCGAGTTCCAGCAGCATGGGCTGCGAGAGGAGGATGGGCCGCACGCGCTGGCAGAGGAGTTTGATTTCGTTTTCGGCGAGATTGGCGAGTGTGCCCGGCGGAGAGCCGCGGAGGGAGAGGAGACGCTGGGCTATGGCTTGGATGGGTTCCAAGTCGGGGTGGGACGAGGGGGGCGTGGCGGCGTCGGCGTGGTGGATTGGGGGTGGTTGCTGTGTGGTCGTGTCAGGGATGGTGGGCTCGACGCCCATGTTGGTGCCGGTTGCGTCGGGGGTGCTTTCGGGTTCGGATACGTCCATTGGTGTAGCTTCGCCGGATGCGCCATTTTGTGAGGACATGGTGTTGATGTTTGGCTCTACTGACCGTTTATTATTGATGCCGCTGACTGCTTGTGTTGGTGTCAGACCAGCGTTACCAAATTCCATCGAGGATGGAGGAGGCGGGCTATTGCTCCAGCAGCTCCAGCCAAGATAGAAAACGGAGGAAGTTGGGCATCTCGTTTACGAGCTCTCGTTGGGGTTCGTTTAGGGTTCGTTTCAAAAAATCATCCGCCGGCGAATAAAAGTGGGCGAATCACCAAGATTTTGTTTGTTAGCAAAGCAATGCATTTAGGTACGCGCTCGGATAAAGCGGTTAGCCGGTGATTTTCCCCCACTAAATCTATCGTATTGCTTAGATGTGCCCACGAATGGCACTCGTCATAACAATCTCGTTGCGATAATCTAGGATAGTCTATCATGATTTTTTCTCCACCGAACCATCATTGACCACACCCTCTTAGACTACTCATAGACGACGACGCTCGACCATGTTACCCCACCACTGGGATTATTGTACCCTTCCTACCCCTCCTGAGCAGCCTCCTACCCTTCGTAATAAACATCTTCACTTCTTCAAGACAAACTTACAGCTATGGCGAACTATTTCTTTCACAACAGCATAATTAAAGAGTTATCTACACAATCAACATCTGACCTACGAACCTCGCTGTCCAAGAAGTTAGAACAACAAGACGCGAGTCGCAACCCCGCCTCTCCCACTTCCAACTACACGTCATCTCCCATACTGCAACATGCCATCTCTGACATACTGGCGCCCTCGCGCATTTCGGCATTAGAATCTTGCGATGTGGATCCCATCCCTTATGATTCTTGTGAGTACATGCTGATTTAGTTATATGCAGTTCAATTCTCATACATATTTCATCAATGTTTTCGTTTCCTTGGAATGGCTGTGCTTTGTACAGACAATTTCTTCTCCTATATTTGGACGTATCAGGGTAGGAACTTTGGAATGCTCATCGCACCGCTACTCCTCTTGATTTGCTGGGGAGTTGTTTGGCAACTTATTTTTATTTACGGTTTTGATACGAAACCCTTTTACAATGAAAGGACTCAGAGCTATGAAAGTAATTTTGAGCATAGCATGTCATCGCTAGGAGAGCTGATTCAGCCTCTTATGCAGCCAATTGGCTTTTTGATAACATTTCGATTAGGGTGAGCGCTGTGTTTGGAAATTATCGAAGTGCATAGAAATCCCGTTAATTTTGCTGCAACTTCTTGTAAATCATTAACAAGGAGAGCAGCCGTAAGATTCTGGGATGCTCGTCAAGCTATCGGTAACGTTGTTTATTTGATTCGATCAAATATTGCAATAGTTTCTGTGGGACTGATGTCTCCAATTCGGTTGAGAAGAATTGCAATGCTAGAGCAGCTTTCCCAAAATGATGACGATACATCAAACCATTCTGTAAAACAAAATGAGCAAGACAGAAAAAATGAAACTGCAGCGCTAGCTCTACTTGCCGAATACGCGCGTTGGTTGGCAGCTCTCCCAGTTAGTGTCCAACATTTTTTGCGGCCAGGAACGCGCCCAGGATGGAGAGACGAAGACACTTACACAAAAAAGCTTCGAGAATTAGACCCTCTCCTTCCAGCGAGTGATACTCGCCTTCTGTTGATGACTCATGACGACAAGGAAGGAAGACCTACCTTTGATGCTGCCAATGGAGTTCGTGTTCGTGATGAACCTCTTGTAGTTCTGAATAGAATGCACGAATTGGCATTCAATATTGCGTTCTTCACATACGCTGGCGGCGGATCTAACTTGTTCACACCAACACCTGAAGCACAAGCTGCTTTTTATAAGCAAATCATTGAACATATTGATGCCATGTACGCGGCATATGGTGCAACCGAGCGGATTAAGAATACCCCTCTGCCATTTGCCTACTCGGTCCACCTAAGGACGTTTTTGCTGATATATCTTCTACTATGGAACTTGACATCTGTGGCTACGTTTGGATGGATAGCGATTCCCACGAATTTTTTTGTCAATTGGTTATTGCTGGGTATTGAGGCTGCCTCTGTGGATTGTGAACGTCCATTCAATTGGAATGCAAACCATATTCCCCTTGGAAAAATATCATCAGTGGTTGCAGTGAATGTTGCTGAAGCTATGAAAGAGTTGCGTTGGTGATTATTGTTGGGTGAGTCCAGGTTTGAATGATAGCACAATGCTTTTCAGGTGAAATCGAAGCTTGACCGTATTATGAGTGTAGTTGAAGTAATTCCAAAAATGCATTTGTCCCTGTGTCCCATCAACATAAATACGAGCCACTGTTTTCTAAAAATTTCTACATAATGACATGTGATACACAATGTACAATATTAATACGAAGCAGAACATCATCTAGATCTGGTCAAACCTATCTTGAACTTGACATGGACAGAGAGCCGTTTGGGAGGTCTGGAATTTGAATTTTCTACAGCAGCGACACTATAAATTAAGTTATGGGTCAAATCAATGTACGCACTTTGAGACTTTAATTCCTTGATGTCCAAGTATGATTGTCCATATCCAAACACATGCAGGAATGGTTAGGAATGAAATTTCAATATCCAGGTTAGAATGAGTCTCTGACTTGATTGTGTATCAGAGACTACAGACCAACGTTTTACACCCAAAAACATCATCAGTCTCAGCTAATGTCCGCCAATCAACACACAGATTACTAAGGACCACATCCGCTATTATATTGATGTGCAGTGACTTTTAGTAAACTTGCAATAGAGGGTTGCTAATATGACAGCAACCAGGGTTTCTGTTTCAACAGTGGACAGTATGGTTACGAAGCAATTTGTTTTGGCTTGCTAAAAATGTTATCCGTGAAAAATAACCCTCTCTCTTGTGAAAATATTTCACCTCGTTGTACTCATCCCTGCTAGACTATTTGCGGCCATGATTGCTGTTTGCTTTCTCGACCCAAAGGTTGCCTAAATAACAACCCTTGACATGGCTTCACTGCTGCAGTCCCAGTACAAATCAACTTTGGTTGCCAAGAACGTGATCTTTTGTTGGTTCTTTTTTGACATATTTCACCCCAGTGCAATATTCCCAATATCAAAGGGCATGACTAAAAGCCGTGCCATTTTCTGTCCTAATTGGCAAATCTTAAAACATAGCATTAAACTCAAATGAAATGACAAGTTTGTATTTTTATCATGGTGTAATCACATTTGTTCCCTTTTTCTTACTTGCTTCTTCTGGATGCTAGGTTCATGGAGATAGCTCTCAGGTGCAGTTTGGTACAACAAGTCTATCAGCAAGGACACTTGGATTGGAACCAAACAAGACCCATCAATATTGTGAACTAGGATTCATACATCCAAAAATGCCAACATTCCCAGGGCAGACAAGAATTCATGTCTTTGCTGCACCAATCATCAGCTATCCATCATATCCAGTACTTTGGTAGCAGTCTACTCCTTACCCTACAACCTGCTTAGCTGTTGTTATGGTCCTATCCACTGCCAGAACCATATCCATCATGTTTGTGGAATGCAAATTTTTATTTGCATTAGACTTCAGAGGTGCTGAGATTGAGAGAAAGCACATTTGTACTATTCCTGTGTAATTCTTAGGGTTGATCAGTGCAATCAATCTCTGCTAGAACTTGGTGAACTATACAAAAGTTTACAGCAGAAAGTGCATTCTCATATGATACGGACTGAAATGACAGCTCTGCAACAAAGGCAAGATAAGTTTATCTTTATGCTTTCATTCTGCCTTATAGCTTTGTTGAATGTGTGTTTTGTGAGGTATAGCACAATTTTCACAAAACACAACAAATTCCTCTCTTAACGAGCTTTTGATACAATTGCATGTCATTCAAAATACAGCCAACCTTTGATTCTCGTGAAAAATATATAACTTATGTCTCAATTTCATGTAAGACAGGCAAAAACTTGTTGCATACAAAAATAATTGCAACAACATATTTTCACCTTACTCCTAAAATATATAAGAGTGAGCAATAGCTCAAAAATAGGGATACCAAGGCCAAAGCAGAAGCAGGCCATGTTGCTCTAGAGTGACCTAAGCCGTTTGGAGATAAAAAATACTAAATACCAATATTGTAGATAAAGGTGTTATAGATTTGTTGATGATGGTAATTTGTGAGCTTATTATTTAGTGATTACAATGAACAAATGAGGATGGGATGTCAATGCAATCCCAACAAAATAATGTGATTCTGTGTAGGTTTCTACACATCTCTGGTATGTTTATACCCTTCTCATGAGGGTGTTCTGACAGAGTGTTCTCTTGTCGTTTAGATCCAAAGATATGGATCTTTATCATTGTCAGGACCTCTCACCACTTGGGAGGTCAGGATGATCCCTTACTTGGGAGTTTTTCAAATTAGTCCATATTGGTCCTAATAAGGGTACCAATGAGGGTACTAATTAAGGTAGGTTCTTGGCCTATGTCACTCGCCCCCACAAATGGAGGATCAGGGTGAAAAAAAGAGGAAAAAAAACCTGGGAAGGAAAAAATTTAATCCATGTTTCTTTTATGTACAAACTAAAAAGTCTGTGACTGTGTGCTAAAGCGTAAGTGTTTGTGTAGAAGAGGGAGATGACACATAAAAATAACATACTTAATATTGGTTAAGTCTGCTGGTTAAAAAAAGGTGTGACTCTTCTGATATTTAATCGTTCAGATTTTGTACCGCGTTGAACCCTGATAGTCCCATTCATATGAATTATTGTGATAGTCCAAGGATCACTTTCATACCGATTCTCTGACTTGCGGAGGATACCATCTTTTCTAAGAAGTACTTGATCGCCAACTTTATAATCCCAATCACGGCGTGAGCAATTTTCCCGCATCGTGTTGAGGTCAGTTTGGTGTTGCCTATGTTCTCCTATCTTATTCCAGTCAGCAAGGAAGGAAATGTCGAACAACATGTCCCTGCCAAAGATTTCTGCACCTTAGGAGGCATTTAGTACTGTATGGTAAGTTCAGCGAATGGCCCATGCTGCGTTGGTTAGGAACGCATCTATGTCACTGGTTACTACTGTATTGGCCATATCTAGTTCAGTAGTGCGGAGCATTGCAGTAATTACTTGATGCACCTGCTCCAGTATAGCATTCGCTTGTGGGTTCTTGACACTGGTTGGCTTACGCTTGATCCCATATGATTCACAAAGGGCTTCGAAGTGAAGTTTGAATTCACTTCCATTGTCATAAATAATGTATTGACAACGTGGATAACGGCTAAACCAGGTCTTATTCACTAAATTACTTATCATTGCTGATGATTTGTCAAAGTATGGTAATTTAGGATTGGTATGAGTCTTAGTGCCCTTTTGCCCCTTAGTATCCATGGGAGTAACCGCATCTGTGGTTACCGGCAGTTCTACTACTTCGAACCAACTCGAAGCTGGATCGATCATAGTAAGACACATAAAGTCAATTTCTGTCCCATCTTTACCTTTGAGGGTGTATGGTCCAATAAGATCCACACATAAAGCCTCCCAAGGGTTTGTGATGACAAGCTTAGCAGGGAGTTTCCCGCACTTGTGCTTGTGTCGTTTGTTGACTTGACATATGCGACAGTTTTTGACATGTGATCGGATGGTACCTCGCATACCTTTCCAATACATCGTGGCGTGCAACGTCTCTTCAAGACGTGTGTGTCCAGGATGCTGCAAGTAGTGGTGATACCAGCTAACTGCTCGATTTTGAAGTACTTTGGGGATGGCCATCTTGCCATCCTTACATAACAAATGTGTATCCTCCACTAATTGAGTGGAATACTTGTCATGTCTACTAAGCTTCTGCAAAGTTGCATCTGTCGTCTGGGATTGTGCAATTTCCTCAACAGTTAATGGGTAAATTACATCTTCGTCGCTGCGATTAGCAAACACCAGATTATACTTTCTTGGTGGTTAGAAGTGCTGTCAGCACTTGATGCATGCTCAGTGAAGTGACACCAGCATTTCGTGAACGTCATCCAATTGGCGTTGTCATCTTGGGTTGGACCGGAGTCCAATCGAGAGATGGCATCAGCAACAGTGTTGTGGATGCCTTTTATGTGCACGATTTCGGGACCATACTCTTCAAGTAATAATCTCCACCGATAGACTCGGTCAGAGGTTAATCCAAGGGCATCTTGGATTAAGTTCTTATGGTCTGTATAGACCTTTATTTGTTTTCCCCATAGTATGCCTTTGAACTCCTTTAGTGTTTCCTCTATGGCCAGTAGTTCAATTTCGGTAACACTATATTTTTGTTGCGTCACAGACAGTTTTCTGCTGAAAAACGCTAAGGGCCTATTCCCTTGAGTAACCACTGAACCAAGTTTTTTAGACGAGGCGTCAGTGTATATTTCAAATTCCTTTGAAAAATCAGGGTAGGCTAAAACTACATCTTAAGCGATAGCAGCTTTTACGTTATCAAATGCTATTTGATGTACCTCATCCCAGTACCAAGGTCGCTTTTTGGTTTTCTTGGCTTTGGTGTTTTTAGTATGACCACACTCTCCTACCAATGAGGTGAGTGGGGCAAGCATTTCACTACATCTTGCCCAAAGATCTTTATAGTACTGGACCATGCTCAGGAACCTACGGAGGTCTTTGACTTGTTTTGGCGGTGTGATTGCGAGTATTGCTTGTACTTTATTCGGCTGTGGCTTTATGCCAGTCCTGGTTAATATATATCCCAGATATTCTGTTTCTACAGCACAAAACTTTGATTTTGGGGCGTTGACTCCCAAGCCCGTGTCTTGCAGTCTGGTAAGTACCAACCTTAAATGATCTAGGTGGTCATCCAGACTTGCCCTGGTGATGCAAAGCAAATCATCCGATAAGTTCTTACGAACTCTAAGGCAACCATTAGTTCTGACATTTTTGCCTGAAAAATGTCGGGAGAACCTGCAATATCCATCGGTAATCTAAGATAAGAGTACTTTCCCCAAGGGAAAATGATGGTGCAGGTTTTGGATGCAGCAGGATCCAATCGCATGGTGTAGTAATCCATGTTTAAATCAAGGGCTGTGGCAAAAGTGAATCCTTCTAACTCTTGCAACACTGTACTGATTTTGGGTAATGGAAACGGTTTCCTAACTAGCCGTTTATTTACTTCCCTAAAATCAGAGATAAAATGTACAGTGTTATCTTTTTTGGTATTATAAACGTGGGTGATGCCCATTCTGATGCAGGCTGAAACTCTAATACCCCCAGTTCACAAAGCCTATTCAATTCTCTGATTATGGTTTCTTTGTGTATTTTTGGCACTGGGAATGGTCGTTTTACTCGGACTGGGGTAAGTATAACTTGTTTGTTTATTACTTTTTAGTTTCTTACAACATATACGTGATTCCCCAGTACTACCGTACCCATCCTTTCAGGACGAGTCGGAGTCCTCGCTGTCACTTTCGTGACGGCGCTTGCGCTTCTTCTGCGAACGCTTGAGTTTCTTGTTAGATTTCTCAAGTTTCTCAATCTTCGCAGACAACTGCGCATAGGTACTATTGGTGCAATGAGAAGCTTCTGGACCACGCGAAGGTCCACGGGGCTTTCTTCCTGCAAAGTCCTTTTTGAAGGAACCATCCTTCTCATACTTGCGGCACTCCTGCGTATTATGGGTCGTGTGCGCGCCCCCATGCTTCTTGCACAAAATGCAGTGCTTTGCATTTGTGGTACTCTTACGTGGGATTGGATCCTTAAACGTAACCATCTTTTTCTTGGAGGAGTCGCCAGACTTCGCGGAACCTTTAGGCCCATCACGATCCTTGTCGGTCGGATAAGCCTTCTCGATACGTTCGAGTGCTTCTAGAAGCTTCCGAACGCTCTGGGGTACCGATGCCCCACTGAGTTTGTATTGGTCTTGCCAATTCCTCGGGACCATGCGTAGTATGTGACTAGATAGGACCGGGTCATCGAACGGCTTCACCGCAGTGGTGAGCTTGGTGGCATGGTTGGAGTAGTACAGACAGGGCAATAGGTCCAAATAGCCATTCAGCTGCTGGATGCGGCTGATGAACTGGCAAATTGGAACCCTGTTGGGCTTCTTCAACCCGTTACTAATGTAGAAGCGCTGGGTCTCAGCAGCAGCATTACGGAACACAGTCAATAAATGGAAGCTGACGCATTCCATGAATGACCCCCAAGACTGCTCACGCTTCTTGGGATGTTCTTCCCCATAAATATCAGTCCATGGAGAACAGTCAATTTGTTCACCCACGATCTTCTTCCAGGGGTGCCTTGCTTCATCCATGAGTAGGTTGGAGTAGAGGCTGAACACTTGGTTGATGACGGACGTAACAGCCTCGTCAGCTTTTGTGGTGGCTTCTAGGGCCTTTTCATAAGCTGTTTCTTTGGGAGGATTTGCATCCGATCCCGAGTAACTCTTGAAAGCTTCTTCAGCCTTCGTTGCCTTCTTGATGCAATCCTTCTGGTCTGGCATCCAGGGCTGCTTGTACATGCATCAGGAATTGCTCGGGAGTACCGTGTGACCACATGGATACCCTCAACTCTACCTTGCCAGGCAGGGTGAGCTTCATCGTGCAGGCGGTAGTATCTACTGCCAGCACGTCTTGAACCACATCCCTTTCGGGTATGTATGGCACGGGCGACTTGTTCCGTCCCGGGTTCCTCTCACACTCTTGGCTTTGAAGTCCATCAGGGACTGCCTTAGAGGTGCTCATTCTCTTTAACGTGTCACCTAGGCGTGTACTTATAAATAGGGCTTTAAAAAAGCTCCTAGGGGTACCGCTGACATGCGCGAATTCGCGTGGCTGATGCGACGTAGTTGCATTTTGCACACTCTTGTATTACATAGCTGACGACGAGTCTGCCTGTGCAACGGAGCAGGAGTGACGGAGTAGAGGGGAAAAAGTTTTTCGGTGGCTTTCACTCGAGAAGGTTGCGGAAACGGCTATCTATAGATAGTGACCTAAGCCGTTTGGAGATAAAAAATACTAAATACCAATATTGTAGATAAAGGTGTTATAGATTTGTTGATGATGGCAATTTGTGAGCTTATTATTTAGTGATTATAATGAACAAATGAGGATGGGATGTCAATGCAATCCCAACAAAATAATGTGATTCTGTGTAGGTTTCTACACATCTCTGGTATGTTTGTACCCTTCTCATGAGGGTGTTCTGACAGAGTGTTCTCTTGTCGTTTAGATCCAAAGAAATGGATCTTTATCATTGTCAGGACCTCTCACCACTTGGGGGGTCAGGATGATCCCTTACTTGGGAGTTTTTTGAATTTGTCCATATTGGTACTAATAAGGGTGCCAATGAGGGTACTAATTAAGGTAGGTTCTTGGCCTGTGCCATAGAGGTCTGTGTCTGAAATATTTCTGTGGTCTCTATGCTTTCTGTATGCCCCACATGTATGGGTCCCTAATTTTCTCAAGAGCAGAGATACTTAAACTTGGTCTTGGCAAGCAGGTTCGCCAAGGAAGACAAATGAGAATAATTTTGAAGCACTTCTAGTTTTTCTGGGAAGACTACAGTGCTTGCTTAAGAATGGGGCCGCATGAGTGCTGTCATCAATGAAATGACGGACCTTTCTAAACTATATTTTCTGATTTGTTTCTATGAATGCTATTGTTTCCTTTATATATATTATGTAGTGCACTTTTCTTTGATGCAGGAATCAGCTGAACCATTAGATGGTTGCAACAATCATTGTATCACTTTCTGGTACATAACAGGTTTTATTCAAATTGTTTTGATGCAAACACCAACAATGGGCATAGCACCTGTCTTTGGGCAATGAATTCCATCACTCATTCAACAGTCATTTATTTCTTCATAATAATTCTGATTCCTGAAGCTAAAACTTGTCGTTCCTGGCTCAATCTATTCAAGTTCTATCACATCCTTTTTGACTGTTAAATTTAAATCTGTGTTTCTGTGGAGGGTGTTAATCCCCCCGAACATCATGAACAGTGACCAAGGAGGATCCAGACATTAGCAGGAAGAAAGTAATCTATGTGGCAAATATTTAGAGTGATGGATGGGGGATTAATCACAATGTAAAATTGCCATGGCATTATTTTCATCACCCCAGAATCCCATCATAATGGTCACAATGGACAAAAATTTCATGACAGAAATAGAGCCATATCTTCTAAGAAACAACAAATTGGACCAATCCGAGCAGAAGAATCATCACAGATGATGTGTCAGTGATGGCAATGACACCAGAAATGGTGTTACAATGGTGGTTTTTGTGGAATATGGGGGTGACAATGGACAGGTATATATGTGTACATGAGACTATGTTACACAATAGCCTCTATAGTTAATCTGGTACATTTTTGGTGGACATAGTGGGATGACTTCAGGAATTCCTATCATTTGTCCCGTGGTGTTCATATGGTGTCTTTGTTTAATGTGATATAGATACATATTAATCCTGGTGTGTTCTTAATTCAAGAATTTGCATCATTAAGTTTCCTGCATTTACACTTTACACTTTTGATAGTTTGAGATAGTTTGTGATGTGTCCTCAGCTCAGAAAGAAAAAGTTGAGGACTCATAGAAAAATAACCTACAGCCAAATAAAACAATTAGATAGCATGAATTGGAAACTACCCAATGAGTGCTCACTTCCCAATTTTCAACCTGTGACACTTGTCATCCCATGCAGTCCTATCATTTTTTGCACAACTATCACCATAAAACTCTCACTGCCCTTGTAATCTCTCCTCAATGATCTTGTCACACTCATTGCTACAAACCCCCACCATGTCAATTGAAACCTTGCATCAGTCCTGACTAAACGCAATTTGTTTCACTGAAATTTATCCTGGAACATATGATAATAATCCCCATGTATAAGATCTTGAACACCTTCATGTGCACAATCTGTTCAGGTGCAAGACACATCAGGTACATTGAAATGGTGTGTTGCCCTTGCGGGGGAGGGTGGATCACCTTTCTGAAAAGTGTTAATTTTATGGCCTGAAGCATGCTAATTCTTTCTTCGAATGTGCTCTTAAGATATTGGAGTTAGAAAGTCATTGATCATCAGCTTTTTTCAAAATATAATATCAAGCTGAAGATACTTCATCTCAACCTGTCTTGGTACCTTCATGATTGCTTATAGTATTAGTATGCAGCTTGTTTCAATTAGCAAGAGAGGGAATGATGGTGCATGAAGGCTGGGAAGCTTACTGTGAATCCCCGAAGAGATGTGAACAATCAATGGAATCAGTAAGGTGATGATTTTGCTTAGATGAGCATCATGGGGTAAACAAATTGAATGGTGTACAGTATTCAGTTATTTTCATAGTGAGAATATTCAAATAATTTAGACTCTGATTTACACTGTATACTCTCTAATTGATTTAAAGGGCTGGTCTTATTTTTTGAATCCTCTTCTTTTTGCTTAGTGTAGGGTGTAGTTTGAGATAGTTTCAGATACTGCAAGGCAGCTTGTGATGGATAACAAGAGAGATCAAGTTCTGAGAATTTAAGCAGTTTTTCCTGTCTAGAGATTAAGGGGGTCTCCACATAAATCTGAGCTGTGATTTTACGTAAGGTATTGTAGCACTTTTGATGGCTGAAGTGAGTACTATTTCCTGTGAAGGACCCACCTTGGCCTCAAAATTATGTTGTCATGATTTATGCTTACTCCAATCCACCACAAACCCGAGCTAACAAATTGGACTAACCATAGTGCTCTCAATGACTAACTGTAACACAAAAACTTTTCTTGTTTGTAAGACAATTCCAAATGCACAAGACAAACAAAAGGTAATATGCATTGTGCTCATTTATTGCCCTACTAACACATTTCGTTTCATGTGAATTTGTTGGTTTTTCTCACTCTGTCATGATGCAGTGTCACAAGCTGTTCTCATTAGCTTACAGTGAAAGCATCATCACAGTCAATCATACAGTAATCAACTGATTATTGTTGATCAATAAGCACAATAGTTGTTTGTTTTGATGGTAAAAATTAAACTAGAATTAACATTGTAGATCAATATGTTTGACTTGTCCGTGTCTTTAAGTGTCTTCTCCTCCTCATCCCACAAATGAGATCTACACAGAAAGACAAAGTCTTTGTTTTGAGTTTTGGCTGATGGGAATCAATAAGATGTACATGAGATATGACCCTTAGTAAATTAGACAATAAATCTAGTGAAATTATTACTTTGGATACTCCTAACAATACTACCAATTTAATAAAGATTTTAATGAACACTTGAGACTAGAGGTTAGGACTTTGGTCCATCCTCTTGCCAGCTACTTTTTTGTTCTCCTGGGTTAAAATTCCTTGGATGTTTTTGGTTTTCTTTTCATCTCAGTTTTACATGAATTCATTTCCTTTGACGGATAGTTACGTCACTAAATCCTATCAATAGGGGAGTAAACTTCCATTATCAAATGTGTGCATCCCACAATTGTGAGCAGCAACAGTCACATCATTACTGACACCTCTACCTGTGAGGCAAACAAACAAAGTGCATCAATTGAATCATGTGGGCTTTCCCCCTTTGTTTATGTACATTTTAAAGGTATCTTTCAGTTGTACCCATGTGTTGGGCCAAAACAGAGGGAAATTGTCATGGCATGTAATGGCATGAGTGGTAGTCACTGCGTAGTAATGTTTGTAACGGGGGTCATCAAAATGTCTTCACCTTAAGTTGTCAGAGTCATCAAAATGTCTTCACCGGTGGTCTTCAGGGTCATCATAATGTCATCACCAGCAGTAGTCAGGGTCGTCCAACGGTTGTGAAAGGAAATCACATAAGTCAAAAAATGCTGCAGCCATCTCTTGTTCAGATTACCAGTCAGAAATCATAATGAATTTTTATCACTATATTGAATCAGTAACATGGTTATGTATGTATTCCTTTGTATTTTTGTAACAATTCTATGCTACGCAAGTGAAACTATGTATGTCAGTTATTTTTTTGGGCGCACCTTGCATAAAAATTGGTATTACATAAGAAGATGGTCGAAAAATAACAGAAAAATTGTTCTACATACAAAACATACTAGATTCTACAAAGAATTATAATGAATCATTACAGCACAGTAGGGGTTGTCAATCTTTCGCTCATGATCATTATCATTATCAAAATGGTTGACTCCCACTGTTTTGATCACACGGTGTACTGGTGTACGTATGTAGAGCAGATGTTGTTTCGGAGGTTTTATTTTACACCATCTCAGGCGTCATTACTTTTCTGTTGGGGAGAAAGGTACTTCTAAATCAATAATTTGACGTAATGTTGTCACATCACGTCTTGGTTTTGTAATGATCATGATAATGACCAAAAATTGTCATGATCATGATCATTACCATTACTATTGCAAAATTTTATGTTTCAGTCAATCTCCCTCAAGTTCCCTGCAGGTTACGTGCTGAGATCGTAACCGCTAACAGGCACTAACAAAAATAATTCTTACATCAACAAACATTTCCATGGCTCACCTTCGCAATTTATTCTTGTCTTCATGATTTGCCGTGACTCGCATCAACACACATAGCCTCGCAACAAGAGACTTCTTACACATCCACTCGTTTGCCAAGTTCGCCCAGTTCTTCTTGCTTGCAAATCGTACTGTCCACTCGTGAGACTTCACGGACCCACCCCGCGGTTTCTCCCAGCTTTTCCCATCACGTTCCACCATCATCTTGCTCATACTTTGGCAAAAACCTCCGTGGCCATCAATAAAAAAACTCTGTGGCTTCACGCGTGACCACTCCAATTCTCCGGTGGCATCACAACATCATCTGTGCCTACAACTCCAGTTCTCCTCCTTTTCTCTATTCATTCGTACATTGAGTTTGACAAGATGGAAGAATCGTCACGCCCAATCGATGCACTTGAGGTTGCTGAAGATGTTGCCACAACCTCTCCACCCATCGTAGCACTAGCTGCCTTGCCATCTTTACCTCCAGCACTGCAACCTGTGCCCGAACTACCTCAACTTCCACTTGCCCCAACGCACAAGGAGAAGTGCCAAATCAAGGGCTGTCCAGGATTGAACCCCAGTCCACACACTCCTCGTCTGAATTGCTCTGCAGAAGAATGCAAGAAGCAGGTGCATCGCATTTGCTACGAAAGGATGATAGCAAAATCCAAGAAGGCAAGGTTGGTACACCCTACTCTCAAGATAAACATGAGAAGTCGAACTCATCCAGCCATCTTCACTGGAGGAATGATGGGAAGAATGGCCCGGAGGACCCCGAGCACTCCAAGCATCTTATTGTGCAGTGGCTTCTCAAGGATGAAAACTTCAACACCTGGCGATCACCCCCTGGCGGCCAAACGAAGCTCAAGGTTGCCGATAGGTTAGCACTTCTACTTAACACCTTTGGTTTGAAGAGAGAAGTCACCTCCCAGATGGTCTACAACAAGATCGCTCACATTGAAGGACAAATGCGCAGCACCTACGGTTGGTGCAGTGGCTCAAAGACCGGCGTTGGCCTGAAGGAGAATGATCCGCTTTCCTTCAATGAGAAGGTAGGTTTTTCTCCGATTCATTATATAGCAAATTGTTTTCTTATCCCATATTATCTTTTTTTCCACTCAGGTAACCGAAATGTGCCCATACTACTTCCATTTGGAAGACAAGTTTTTGGCAAGAGCTGGAATTAAACCGTCGGCAATGTCAGAAGAGTTGTTTGATTGTAGTTTTGATGATGATTTTTGTCCTGACTCAACACTTGATGATGTTGACGATGTGGATTCCGAATGTTTGGCTCGAATTGGCGATTTGAACCAAAAACAATCTGCGGCTGGGACGGGGGAAGCAGAGAATGCGAACAGTGCAGCTACTACTGTTGCAAATCTTCAAAAAAGAAGAAGCAGAGGACTCCCACCAAAAGGATTGCAGGTAGAGGTCCGGCAGAGATGGATGGAATCAACGCTTTGTTGATGACAATTGCTAAGAAGAAGAGCGAGGAACTTGCAGCGACAGAAAACAACCAAACTGGGGACAATGAGAGTAAGATGGTTTCGCTGATGACGAATTGGAAGAGTGCGCGGGAGGCGATGGGTTGTCCGATCAAGGCGGCGTATTCTTGCCCTGAGTTTGAACAGTTTTTGGATAGAAAGGAGGGGAAACAACTTCGCAGATACCATCGTAATATGGAAGATCCCCTAAGTTCTGATAGTTCCGATTAAATACTGCATGTCCATGTGAAACAACTATTTTAATACTTGTTTGTATTAATAATTTAATTGTGAAAGAGTATAATTAATTATTAATAAATTATTACTTCTACATAATGACGGTATTTGTTAAGAATTATTGCGTGTCATTGTATAATTAATTATTAATTCTATAATTAATTATTAATTATAGATTAATACTACTTAATTGATTGTATCATTGTAATCAATTATACTTAATTGATTGCATCTTAAACAAACGAAATACTTGTTTGTATTAATAATTTAATTGTGAAAGAGTATAATTAATTATTAATAAATTGTTCCTTCTACGTAATGACGGTATTTGTTAAGAATTATTGCATGTCATTGCATAATTTATTATTAATTCTATAATGAATTATTAATAAATTATTAATTATACTTAATTGATTGTATCGTTCTTACAATAATTCTGGATACTGGATTTATTTTAGGAAAATGTTTAATCTAATTCAGACACCACACTGCTGTCATCACCATCGGTACTAAAGTCATAACCCACCATTGAGGACCAATCACCATGACTGAGAGAGAGGTCGTCCTGAATTGGACTGTAGTTATACAAGTGAATGTTGGTTTCACAAATGTACTGCATGAGTTGCGTCCGGCGCATTTCGTTTAGTGCATGCAGGGGGATGGGTTGGTCTAAGACTTCCCTCTGTGCAATTGGTGGAGCACGATTAGCGTTGTCAGTGGATGTAAGGTCAGTAACCACTGACTCATCCCACGCAGCGTTTCGGTCCTCTGCCTCTCTCCAATCTAACAACATGTTATGGACAACAATTGTGGAATCAATATAACGAAGAGTTTGTTTGAGAGAGTTCTTGTTGTTAGTAATCTTCATCCGTATATTACGTAGCCAACAAAATCGCCCTTTCCACAACCCCACGGTATGCTCAAACACCACCCGTGGCTTAGCTAGCACAGTGTTGAATAGAGTCTTATGCGGATGAAGATGCAAACCATCAACAACAACACATTTGAATGCAGGCACACAAAACCATGATGGTTCATAAGCGGTATCACACATGACAAACTCGTTCTCCGAAAAATAGCTCTCAGGGTCCCTATGCTGCTTCATGTTTCTCCAAACTCGGTTGTCGTGTGCACTACCAGGATAACCTGCGCAGTATGCTCTAATTCTTCTTTCATCATCATTCAATACACTCACCGTAATTGAATATGCAAATTTTCTACCATGGTAATCCGCAGCATCATCGGATTCCGGCTCAATCCCAAGGCGTAGCAACGTTCCATCTTGCATAATTGGACAATTTGGTATGTGAAACTCCGTTCTCAATCCTTGCTGCAATTTCCTTACGTTCTTCTGTGTCGGGCCAACGGATGTAATCATTTCTTATGTTGTTGAGTGCTTTCACAATACGATCACGAGCCTTCTCACACATTCCTCTTGATACTTTGAAGGTGTCACGTTGTGTTGAGTTGGACTGAGCCTCATGTCCAACGAAGTGTAGCCATATCATCAGTTGGTGTTTCACAGGCATCTGAGGATACCCCCTCTTCAGATGAGCAAATACATCATCTTCAGAAAGAATGTTAGTAAGTTGGTCAAGTTGATTACGAGTTACCCTATACTTGCATAAAAATTCATCAGCATTCATCCAACACATGTCACCTTCTGTGGTTAGATCCTCTTCGAAGATGCTCACAGAACCCTTCCTGCACATGCGAGGGGCCAAATATCGCCTTGATTGGGAATTTTGCAATATCCATTTTACTTGGCATACACAGAGGAACAAATCATTGTTTTCATCTAGGAGGTCTTCTTCTATGTTACCTTCAATCAGTTGGTCCAGATGTTCCGATGCAAATAGCCAGGACACATTCCTGTAAAGCAACAGGATCCGTTCGAGCGTCCGGAAACGTAAGCTCTTTCTTCCCATGATGTATTGTTATGATGCGCGGTCAATAATATTTGGAAGCGTGTCGAGAGACAAAATTCGTGGTCTCGATGTGAAGGCTCGTAAAAAATTAAATCATCGAAAGGTATTTAGATCATAATGAAAATGTGCTGGGGGCGGTCAAACTTTTTTCTATTATGCGTGCGATTGCCAAATTTGATCGTAAAATGGTGACGATGCACCATAAGTAATGCTACGGTACTAAAACATCAAAATAGCGAGATTTCGCAAGAAAGGAACGATAATGATAATGAGAATGAGAAAAAGATTGACAACCCCTAGTGTTTAACATGACAACACCTTCTTAGTGGATTAGGCTTCCAGGAACTGGACATAAGCTTAATTGAAAGGTACTCGAGGGATTTGCAGTGGCACATGTGTGCTAGATGTATGATGTGTCATCACAATGAGTGGTCAAAGATGGGCAATATAAATGACATTATAGTGATTCATTTTAAATTTTGACTGGTGCGTAATAGTTACCCATCTATAACACAATTGAAACAAAGTTGGTTTGCACATAATATTCTGCTTGTTCATCGTTACTTCTGCGCAATTTTGCAGATACCCCAGATTTTGGCAAGAGCAATACTTTGGGGGAATGTAGATTGGCAAATATAACAGAAGCCCCATGGTATCCATTATCCAAACCAATCCAATAAAACTGGAGAGCCATGCATGTAATGTGGATTTCATGAAGGAAAATCTGGCATGATATCACTGTAAAACTTGATTTCTGATGTCTGGAAGTGCCACAGTCAGACATTGGGCTTGAGGTAGATAATCAAGATCAGTACTAAAAACTAATTTTGCAAGTATAATCATCTGAAAAATAACGACTTAACAATTTTGTGAGTGTACGTATATGTTGTTAGTTCACTAACAAAGTGTATGCAATTAGTCATTCACACACAAATTCACAAATGGATATTGCAAGAAGTGGTTTGCGATATTTATGGTCGCATTTGGTCGCTTTCCCCAAATGGTTGCTGGATTTACCAGATTGTATGTTATAAATTGACTCCAAACTACTATCCTTTTTCAGTAAAATTCATTTTTTACTACTTATTACCCAATCAACATTCATAACACACAAACGCACGACCACGAAAAAATTCTTACCATACCACATCATGCGCGACGCCCTAAAATTTATGTAAATAACATATTATGTACATATCGAACACGTGAGTGCGAGAAAAGTTATATACATAACAAATTGATTTCGTGCAAACAGAGGATCGGTTAGTTGTTGTCAGTCTATGCAAAAAGCACGATCACGTAAAAATTCTTACGCTGTGACTTTGTAGGCCCAATGACCAATCCGATCCGATCAGAGTGAGTCCCACGAACCGTATTGGGTGATCGAAAACCCGAATCGGTGACTTTGTGAGGCCCAACAAACGTGTCCAATCACATTGGTACCCCCTTTTGGATTGACCAATCGGATTAGTCACGAGTTCAATAGTCCAATAGAGGCTCCTATTGGACCTCGTTTTTTTGGCCCAATTCATTTGACCAATCGAGATTTTGTGTGTAATTTTTACGCACATTTCCCCGCTCCTACTCTCAAGCAGCATCATTGCCCCATCACCTACACGAGAACTTTGCGGCAATTGTGGTTGCCGCTGACATCTTCCACGCATGCCTTCGAACCCGTCGCATCCAAGCATACTCTCCAACACTACCATACCAACACCAACACCGTCATCGTCTATTCTCCTCCAGCAAAACAACCACAGAGTCCGACTAGCAAAAACAACAACAAAAACAGCCACAACAGCAACAACAAATCTACACCAAGCGTTCCAAATCATCGACTCATTGATAAAATTGCTCATCAACTATACAAATCACAGGAGGCCAGATACAGGGGATTGTGGAAATTACAATTGGCCACTGGACCACCACCATCATTGTGGAAATCGGGGCCAACAACGTTCAAGCGGTGCCGATATTTGCCTTTGCCATGATTGACGAAGACAAGCTTGGGTTAGGGATTGGATAGGAGGCCGATGGGATCCTGCTTTCGTTGTTTGGGAAATGTTCCTTTGATGACAGAAGGAGACAAATGGGGATAGGGATCGATAGGTGGATCGGGGGGGATTGATATTTGGATGAGGTTAGAGAAGGACATTCGGCTTAGGGAAAGAAAGACTCCATGTTAAATTAGTGTTGATATTATATTTACAAAAGCTCCTTGTGAGTATCCACCACTGTCTGTCGTTTTGAAGGGCATCATACAACATGAGTATATGCCTTGGTCGTAGATTGGTAGGTTGCAAAAATATATAATTTGTTTACAGTTTATTCAAATTGTTCTTTGCTGTCAATATCTCGATCATAGTATGCACGCCCATTCCTGCCGAGACCATGGCATCTGCCTCACAAGCTTCTAATGCAAAAATCCGACACGAGAGCGCCAGTTAGTGCATTTGTTGAAATATCTGTTCCAATGACTTTATAAAGAAATGAACCATCGACGACGTCATTTTCTTTGTCTCCTTCCGTTAATTGTGACGATTAAAAAGCCATAGATGCTAAGCTAAGCGACAAAATACCATGGTCACATCCAACATCTGCAATCGAAATCAATTTATTTGCGTTCTCTCGATCGATGTGGATGGAATCATTGGAGCAAGCAAGTACGACAAGCTCCAACAACGGACTCATTCTTTCCCGCGTCCTATGAAAAGAGCGTCGATTGACTCATTCTTTCCCACGTCCTATGAAAAGAGCGTCGATTCGATGATAATACTTCCATAGTGCTCTTGGCTGCAGCCATCAAGTTCTGTGCCGTCTCTTTGGCCTCGATGGTTTGCGGTTTTGTCTTAAGCGGAAAGAAGCTTCACCGCAATCGTGAACAGCATTTCATCAATATGCGGTGATGTGATTCACCGGGGGAAGCGATGAAATATTATTATATATGCATGAAATATGCATGGGAAACTGTGTTGATGTGTGAAGAGAAGTGCGTGGCGGGACAAATAATGACTTGGCGGGAATGACTCCATTGACCCATTGGTCAATTGGATCGTAATGGCCGATACGACAGCCCCACAAAGGCAAGAGAGGGGGCAATACGAAAATTTCAAAAATTCTGTCACGGATTCCGATTGGCCGATTCGAATCAGACCCGAGAAAGTCACAGCCTTACCATACCACCTATCAAACTGGTCGATGGTGAAGTTCGCGCGATTTGCGAAGTGAACGTGAATTTAGTTTCTCAGTATGGTTGGCTGAGGCAAATTCTTTCTTCGCATAAGGGAGTTCATGCCCATGCTGACATGAAGTTGGTCATAGTGATGAGAAGCAGGATGGGTCACTGGACGTGAGGCTCGTGTCCTGTGATGACAGCCGAACAAAATCATGCGATCAACAACAATCAAAAAACAAGTCCACCGGACAAGTCACTCACTAAGCCGCCCAGCCCTCTAACCCCAGCATGCATTCCACCATAAATTTGTTCCTTGTAGTCCTTGTGATGGTGGTACAAATCCGTCACCTCAGCAAAAACAAGCAAAACAGTTCATGTTTGTCATGGTCGGTTATTTTATCCTGGTAGTTTGGCTTGGTGGTCCAGAAGCATTGATGCAGCAGCCTCCACCACAGCATGACACAAAAATTAGCGTCGTGGCATGAAATTAAAAAGTGTGCCAGAAAAGCGGCATTTTTGTTATCAAAAATCTTAATTGCTGAATATGATTGAGAAGATGTTTTTTAAATGACATACAGACATTAATAAAAAATATATGTACACATTCATTGAAGTCGTTTAAATAGTTTTGTGCCTTATTATTATTTTTATTAGTTCTCATATATAGTTAATACAATTATATAACCCATTTATATAAATGCAGACATTAATAAAAAATATCTATATGTACTTTTAATGACAGATGCTTTCTTATATTTTGTGGCCACTAACTTCAATTAAATGTATTATATAAGCCATTTGTATTGCGACCATTTGGGGAAAGCGACCAAATGCGACCATAAATATAAAATACCCAAGAAGTTACTTAGAGTTTTTTTATGTTCATTGAAGTTGATATCTGTAAGTTTCTACTTAAAGTGTGATAACTTTTAAAAAATTCCCAGCATTTCATACATGGCTTCTTCATTAACTTAAATGAAGTTTTTTATTTGTCATATGATTTGAGCAGAAACTAAGTTGCTATAACTTCAATTTTGCCAAGCTTGAACCTGCTTATAGTAGAATCTGCATCCAATTAACACTGCACATCACATGTTTGTTATTCTACTAGGCATGTTCTATCAGATACTGAATTCAGCAAATTTGACTGACTTCAGCCTGAATGAAAATAGGATCCTTATTGTACATGGTTACTACTTCTATAAGGTGTATTTCTTTCTTGTGTGATATGTGACCAAGCAAATCCACCCAGTTCATGCTCTTGCCTTGTTAATCAATAACTACCATAGCACTTTTGCTGTTGCCACTGTTTATGTCCCTGATCTCAGTACACAGATGTAATGTAGAGCCATTAGCGAGATACCATTTTCATTCTGCCCACACAACAACAATATAGAAAGCCAGAGGCAAAAAGTGGTGCAACAGTTGGTTTTCATTTTACAATGGATTTTACAGTAGCTCGCTATTTACTTGCTCCAAGTAGAAAATTACCATCATTCTATGGCACTGATAATTGGGTAGATTCCTTTATTATAATGAATTTAATAATTCAAGTTAACAAGTGAATATCATTGAACAGACATGATTGGTATCATACACAATTTTGCCACTGCTAAATGCTTTTGACAGGGAATTCATAACATTGAATCAAAATAAGAAGTAAGCTGAACAATTGCAACTCCTTTTTTCTGTTGAGGGAAGGTCAGTAGTAGAAGGATTGCAATCAGAGCTTTGCTTGTCCTTATCTTTACCCTGTTTTCAGCTACAAGAGGATGGAGGAAATGCAGTGGCATCAAGATTGCATGGTACTTGACCAAGGAAACTCAATCTCTTCAATTGACAAGTGGGACTGATTGTGGTATCAAGCTGTCTATGAATCAGAATTGCTGTATACACTGTGAGACAAGTGGCAGTTTGGTTTAGATGAGGAAAAGCCAGCCAAGTATTTCACATTTCATTATCGAGGGACCAATAAGCTTATTTGGTGTTGATCTGAATCAGGATTCATCTGATACTGCACTTTATTTGTTTTCCCATGTATGGACAGGGGAAGGTGATTGGTTTACTGTGGCAGCTGATGGTGTATCAAGGGTGAGACAAAGTCAATAAATCACAGTTTACTTGTTCAGTTTTCCTGAACCTGGGCATGAGTGTGACAATTAGGAGTATGGTTGGGGGCCTTTCAATTATATTATTATTTCCAATTTACTTGTAATTTTATGAGATAATTTTTCAGTCTTGGTGATTTTTAGTGTCATTAGTTATAAAGTTAGTTTATGCTATGATTTACAATCTCCTTTTTTAACTAATCGCGACATTGATAGAAAACGACTTTTTATTGGTAATCAAAAATCTTTATCGTATCGTGATCATTATGACCTATAAATATTGAACTTAATTATTTGTTTTATGTTATACATTATTATTCAACATTTAAGACTGGGGCTATAAAAACCCGTACCCCTAGAAATGGCGATAAGAAAAACGGACGAAAAATGGCCGTTGGCGAGCCAACATCCGATTTTTAAGATGTGGACATCAAGCAAACTGTCGTCTTGTCTCTAAATAGGCTGTAACATTCTCAGTTTAATATTTCGTCCGTTGAAAAGACAACCATACTTTCTCTCGCGTGGCCAATTATTCTCAACTTCTTTTTTTGTATCGTACTTCTATTGTTGTACCATAAGTAGCCCGAAAAAAAGCCAATAACAAGTCTACGCACCTCGTTTGTGTGTGACGATACACCTATTGTACTGTATGTATCGTATTGTTGTGTCGCGGAAGGTTTATCTCAAATATCTCGAAACGTGCGTTAGAAAAAAGGACGGTCTGTCCGTTTAAGTATCTTAGAGACACAAAGCTAGGGGTATAGGTTTTTATAGCCCCAGTCTTATTTATAGATCTACCGAGCTCATCTCGATTCTATCATGTCGCATACCGGTCAGAAAAAGACACAGCTCGTACAACACGTGGATAACACCGGGTTGCTCTTGAAGATCCGACAAATGTGGAACGAAGGAAGTATATTTTGAAATAACCCTGTCACGGAAAGTTTGGCGAGAAGATGTCGATGCAAGCAATCCCACAAAATCAAGTTTAAAATCTATTGTACGTATACATTATATAGCTGACTTCAACGGAAGAAAAGAAAAAGTATGTAAAGCGATTCAAATATATATCCGTTAAAACTCTCAACGATTCAGTCCAGTATGACCTCTCGGAAAGAAGCGATCGTTGCTTCCGAACTCGATTGAATATTTTTGAACATTTTTGAACATTTTTGAACACTTTTGAACATTTTTGAACACTTTTGAACATTTTGAACTCTTCAAAAATGTTCAAATATTAGGGTTCGTATTTCAACAACGTGGTATTGAACATTTTTGAACATGTTCAAAAATGTTCAAAAACGTTCAAAAACGTTCAAAAATGTTCAATAATGTTCAAAAATGTTCATTAATGTTCAAAAATGGTTAAGAGGACATTGGCTTCAATTCATTGTCGTCGCCAATTAAGGATGCTCTTAAAACATTTACGCACGTATTCACTCGTTTGAATGCACTTCTTTCTTGCGACCCTCGCCAATTTTCCAGTAAATATATTCATTCCTAAGAAAGACGAAAAATTTGAAAGTATACTTTCGCTTACATAACAGCCCACTACTGTACTCTATCGCGTTCACACAATTTTCTTCTTAATACTTCCCTCGTTTCACAATTTACCGGATCTTCCTGACAGATCTCTGCACGCTGTGTTGCATTAGGTTGCATGCCAAGAGAGAGACTTTCCAAAGCTTCCCAACTCTACACGTTCACTTTCTTAAAATGACGGTATTATCTACCAACGCCTCTGATGAAAATATTACAGCTATTCACATTCAAGCAGTAATTTTTGATCTGGATGGCACTTTACTTGACACTGAGTCGCTGAGCTGTCTTGCGGTTATAGATTCCTTTGAGCTGTCAAATCTTCGTATTCCGCCAGAGAAAAGAAACGAACTGAAGTCGCGAGGCGATCTTCTTCCCTGGGAGTTGAAGCGTCTCATTTTGGGATTGCGAGGATCAGAATGGATCCCTATCGTGCTGGGGTATGCGCAACAAAACTGGGGTGTGGACATGGAACTAGATTGGAGGGAAGGGTGGCAATCTAGATGCAGGTTCGCAGATGTCGAGGAAGAAGCAAGGAAAGACGTCGTAGCTAAATTTTGGAGAGCATGGGAAAAGCGCCTGAATGATCTCTGCGAGCAGGTAGAGGCATGTCCTGGCGCAACGGATCTAGTGAAGAGTCTTGCATTGCTTAAGCTGCCGTTAGCCATTGCTACTTCCAGCCGGTTGGCTTCGGTACAAAAGAAACGTCGTCGGCATGAAGATATGTTTCAATCATTTCAATTCATCGTCACTGGAGACGATCCAAATGTGAAATGCGGAAAGCCTGCACCTGATATATTTTTGGAAGCAGCGAAACGACTTGGTTTTCATCCTTCGAATTGTCTTGTGTTCGAAGATTCCCTGCTAGGCGCACAATCTGCGAAGTCGGCAGGGTGCCGCGTTGTAGCTGTTCCTGATCGACGAATGGAAAAGGAGGTCTTTAACAATGTTGCAGATGAAGTGTTAACAAGCATGCATGAGTTTACAGGAAAGAAATGGGGGCTGTCTCTTGATAGTGCTAAGATGATTAAGTGAAGAGCTACAGAGAGCTACCGTAACAAACAACCTTCCTTTCAATTTACGGGGGGAAAAGTTATTAAAAATATGCGGTTTGTGCCAGCTAGTTTTACAATTGCTCCTATGTATTGAACCAAGTCCCAAAAATCAAGTTTGCGCATGTGCTCCCTTCATGAGTTTCTAAGTTAGAATGCATGTGTGTGCAACCATTCATGGCGCGAAGAAATACAAAGAATTCTGAGGAATGACATACTCCAGTCAGGAAGGTTGTTAAAAAGTAGACTGCGTTTTCGTGTCATGAGTTTCTCATCCCAAATCTTGAGGATCTCCTTCCAAATACATTGTGAGCCAAGTGATTGAGTTGACAACTCTGCTGTCCATGAAGATGTGTTCAATGGGAATCATATGGTTAATTGCAGGGGGTAACCTCAGATGGCACAAAAATCTCAGATTCCTATGAAACTATCAAACTTGTAAGTAAAGATGTGACCAATGCAAATGCCAAGTTTCAGCTAAAACTTTTGAAAGAATGTCAGAAAATGTTGTGATGTGGCAGAATTTTTGTAGTTTATAATTGACTGACTCAAAATCGAGCGGTCACTCATGTATCAGCAAAAGTTGCTAGTTAAATTGTGACAATTTTACTTTGATTCTTTATATACACTTGATTTTTTTGTCACTGAACAATGAGTATGAATTACAATTCAGCTGTTTTCTGCATGTGCTATATGCCCTATCTTAAATGGTGCAGGATTGTAACCTGTCTTTTTATCTTTTCTAACTGTTCATGTGTTGGATTAACATTCTGCCTAGTCTCCATTCAATTAAACTATCACATCAATCCACTGATTGTCTTCTGGATCACATAATACAATTAAAGATCAGCACCCGATACATCACTGAGTTATTTGCCTCTATATTCAAAGTACTTTCCGATTATTAGTCCACCCCACATGATTTCATGTAATGGCCAATAGGACTCTTGGACTTCCATGCACTCTCACTAATCTATCCCTCTTCTTCAATAAATTGAGACAAACATGGTCATCATGTACCCTCAGTTTCAAGCTCAACTTATGGGGAAGATTGTTGGGAAGATTCTAATTATATGCATGCCTTCACCTGTTACGTGGAGGCTCATCTGATACCTTCAATGTTGCCTATAATGGAATGACTTTCATAACTGGAATTTGTATGAATTCATTGAGGCTGAGGTACTGAATAGAAAATGTCCTTCAACAATTCTGCACATATCTTTCTCTTTTTCAACTTATCACATTCAACTGTAGCAGGCTGTTCCATTTTCCGGCAACTTCAAAGTAATGTGCATCTTTTTATAAAAAAATGAAAAGTGTCAATATCATGCTCATTTGAAATATTCTTTTTCAGCCCTTGTCAATGCATGACGGCCTTCAACAAAGTGACCATCATATTGGACCTGGCAAAGGTCAGTCAAACTCCCAATGTTGATGTGAACATTATTACAAAGGAAGTTGGTGAAAACAACAGCATTCATTAAGATGAAATGATCTTTGTAGGCATACCTAGGATTGCAACCTTCCATGTTAAATTGTTTTGGTCATAATTTCCAGGTCTGGCTTCCAATAGTCCATTGTTGCCAGTTGCCTCTTGTGTATCTTCCACATTTGTAGTTAAGTTGTGACAATAATGACTGTGCTTTCACAGCTTCTGAAGACCCAAAAATATGCCATTATTCCAAGTTCACAAAACCAAACATGGGTACTAAGTAATTTCAATATAAAAACATATCTAGACATCTAACGTAGTGATGTTGCAGGACATATTTTCAATGGACAGACAAAAGTAACATAAAATGTCAAAACTCATTGTGTATCCATATCAATACTTGTACATAGATGTCTCTTTAATTTGAAGACAATTTTATGCTTGGTTAAAATGGTATTCATCATTGTTTGATAGTGTATTATTGCATTTGTCAAATTACATCTGTGAAGATTTTTAGTTGTTCTCTCACAAATTACCCCTATAAACCAAATATAAATAATTTTTGACATCATGTTTAAGATGGTTAACACATTGCGCTGTCTGTCACCTCTCTGGTGGAAAAAAATAGATTATAGGGTTGAGTAGAAATATTGAAAACTGCACATTGATTGTTAGATCTTTCCAAGAGCTTTTGAATTGTGTTTTTCTCAATATCTTTTGTGATGTCTTGTTCATTAAAGGTGATGGACCAAAAAAATAACAATAAATTAACCCTTGTTAAAATTTGGTATATATCTCTACATTGAGAAGAGCTGCTACAAGACTTTTTAGCAGCTGTGTGAGCCCGTAAGCCAGAAGAAGAAGTCTTGTTGTTTTTGCAAAGCTGTAACAGAGTAAGCTAGTAAGTGTGTGTTGCACTTGGTTTGCTTGTGAGGTGCAAATGAGCATATGGCATACTGTTGGTTGCACTCCGTTTCTTGATTTGTGGCTGTGCATTGCTTCAATTGTTTAACAGTAACCACGCATCAAAAAGAAGGTATCAACATCTTGTGTCATTACATCACACCATTCAAAGCCAAAATGAATACCTTGGTAAGTAACCACAACTAAAAACAACAATGTTACCTATGAACATTGTCAGAAGTTACGTTAGATACAATTTTATAGCTAAGCGCACACACAAAAATGATTACTATCCATGTATATCAAAGATATTGAGGTTGAAGGAAATGCCTTGTACTTCAATGAAGCATTATTCTAATCAAATGAATTTTATAAATAATCCAGACAGCAGCAATTTATTGTATGGCTTAACCAAAACCAACCAAAAAGTATGCCACTATGCCATTTGTAAAGGACCAATAAATTCTAAAAACAGATACCAATAGTTCTAGTGGGCCTCACCATGAGCAAAGCCATAGACAGTTGCCTTTTGTGCTATATTGTGCTCACTTGTGAGGAAGAAGGTCATCACGCAATGGAATTGCACATGTACTGTAGCAACCTCAGCAGTGAGATCAGTCATGGTAATGTCTTCAGCCCCCGGAGTGTGCCGAATTTCCCAGTATCAATTTGCATCACCCTCAATGCACTTGAAGGGAAGGTTAATGACCTGAGCTTCACCCACCATGTAATATGAAAGCAAATTGGCTGAACAACCATTCATCAAATGATTGGAAATGTGAATGGATCTTATTTCAATCAGCCCCTAACAATGTGTGAAGGTAGCCCTCCTCCAAATACCACTTTGGGGCAGCCATGCAAATGGCAAAGTTCATCCCACCAGCAAAACCTTGGCAATCCAGAGGTTGGATAAAGGGAGGTTGTCAGATGACACCAAAACACATATCAAATCCTTTGCTTTGTTCGTGCTAAAGGGGAAATGGTAGGTGAAGGAGAAGTTGGGCTCCTAAGCAATGGATGTGGTGTCCATAAGTGGTCTATCATCAAAAGAAGTGTACTTTTTGAGGCTCTTGTTTTTCCTGGTGGTTGAGTGAGGTCCCTTTTGGGGGGCAATCTTTTGGATGACATGTTGTGGGCAGTAGTGTTATCATCGAGGTATTGAAGTTCTGCTCCATCTTCTTCCTTAAAGTGAGATTTCTATGCTGACTCCATAGAGGCAAACAGTTTGTCAACAAAGTCACTGGTCACTGTTGTCAGAACTATGACACGATTACTCCTCAAACTGTTGGTTGTGAACTAAAAGAAAAGGGGATGGAACATGTTGGGTGATCAAAAGTTATCCCTTTTGTTTAATTGTATTCCAGACAAGAAGTTTCCCTTGCTGTATTCATCTTTAGCTTTCCTAGTAAATAACTCCACAATTTAGGTCTTGAGGTTATTTTGGAAAATTTCATTTGGTCTGCCAGGGTAGAAGAACACCATGGCTTTTCAATGTACTCAGGATTGCTGTGACTAAAGTAAATGTATGTGTCTTTGAGCATTTGTCGCAGCCTGCTTTCAATTAAGTGCTCCCCATTTTGGTCACGAGCTTGCCAAAATAAAAGAAGTCAGAGGCTCTCTACCTGAAAGCTGCCGAGGATTAGTCACAGAACATGATTATGTTGTGTAGATGTGCATTTCATGTGAGATTGTTATTTTTTAAAATGCTTATTATTTCTTGAACATAGACCATTCATAAATGTTATAATAAAGTCAATTTCTCCAATATAGTCTATTTCTCAGAAATAGAGAAATACACCACTTTTGAGACACAGACAATATAATCAAGTTCTACAGCTACAACTAGTTTTCCTACAGTGAAGAGGCTGCTATTTTTGAGAAATAGTCTATTGATGAATTTCAAAAATAGACTATTAAATGACAATAATCTATTTCTTGAAAGTAGTCTATATTTCAAAAATTGCCTATCTATTGAAGACAAGACTTTTATTCCCCATTTCTGTGTACGTATTCATTACTACTTCATACTAATCATTTCTCCCCTATTACAAAAAATACGCTTCTTGGAGCAGATGATTACACAACATCACATCATCATTGTCACATTGTAACAACAATGTGCTGACCAACCCAGCATGAAGGCATCTTGCTCTTTGGTTCTTCTGCGCCCGGGCTTCGTGCTGAATGAAGTTCTGCCAGCAAATGGCATCGGGACCTCATATCCATTAAGGATTATTACTGCCTTGCACATGATGCTCAGCACCATACTGGAGAAAACCTTCTACATTACATGGCAAGGAGGATCGTTGCTTCCATGAATATCATTCATGTGCGGACCTTACTCATGGAGAATGACCTGTTGCCTAGAATGTGGAGATCAGTCACATGATGTGGACAATGCCCTTTTTAAAGTGCTACCAACAAAGTGACAAAGGATGTGCTGTGGTTGCATAAAAAAGGGTGATGCGGACCCAAAGACATGACAAAAACATATCTGGCAAGTGATCTATGGACTATTGGGCCTTGAGTGTGCTGTCGTAAGTTCACCAATTTGCTTTCCTCCATCAACCATGCTTTTTGCAGACTTTGAGGACAGTAAAGTTGAAAAAACCATGACACTCGCCTGTGCATGGACTGCTCTGACTGCTCAATCAAGCAGAAGTGTTGTGCATTTTCTTCTTTCAAATTCAAAATTACAATTAGTATTCTAATGAAAATATTTCATATTACATGTGATAACTTATTTAATTTCAATTGATTGGAATGGTTGTTTCTCTCAACCTCATTTACCGGTAATTACACTTCAGAGCATAATAATATATTTTTGTTGCCTTTATTGGCTAGTAGTTAAAATGTGTCTCACGGAGAAGAAGAAGGAGAAGAAGAAGACGGAGAACAACCTCAGTTACTGATAAACTTTAATTTTTTTAAAGAAAAAGTTATATGGATACTGTTGATGCTCTGTTTGTGCCAAATTCTTTTTACAAATTTAGTACTATAAAACTCAGACTATAAGTAGTATAAATTTCAAAAGATGCATTTTGGTAGTACTTATAACCCGGTGCAAGTTAACATTTAAACATGGTGAAACATTATTGGTATATTTGTTGCCTTCCTTGATCTTCCATGCTGTCCATCCTTCCTCCATGTGTGTGAGTTGTGTGCTAACTTCCAACAGCATTGGAGGTTTCTTTCTGGCAACAATCTTGATTCATGTGGAGTAAGAAGGTCAAATTATTCTCAAGGTTTTTTTAAATGTAGTTGTTTAAACAATATATGATTAACAAAAAAGGTGCGTGTGTTAGGCCAAAAGCTTGGTAAATTGGGATTGCCTGGCAATCGCAAAATGTCTTTGCAATTCCTTGTTCATGAATACTTTGCGTAGGATTTGCATTCTCACTAGGAATATGTCGAACAATTCTTTGTCAATGGCCTTATTACAAATGAGAACCAAGAAACCAGCAAGGTTGGTAGCATTTTTTTACAAATTTGGCCGCGAAATGCATCCAACTGTCGATCGTCATAGTCGTACCAATCCCTACGTAGCATCATATCTTTCGGTGATATTTGTCTGAGAGCCTGTTAGTCATAGTTTAGGAGTAAAATAGATATTTGAGGTCAGCAATACGCGCTTGTTTTATAAGTGTTGTCAAGTCTGATATAATCGATTTTTTACCGTGCTTCTTGGCTACTAATTTTTTCAATTGAATTTTTTGCACTGTCCGCGCCATAGTGGATATCTCAGCCCCCAGTCTTAATTTGGCACCGCCGCACCCATCGCCGCAATGCCAACAACAGCAAGGAGCAGGAGCGCCGAGCGCAAGGTAAGAAAAAGGAGTTCGACTTTTTACCGTGCTTCTTCACCACTGATTTTTCAATTAAATTGTTATGCACTGTTCCCGCCACAGTGGATATCACAGCCCTCAGGCTGAATTCGACACCACCACTCCCATTTCTGCAAAGCCAACAACAAAAAGTGACAGGGGTGCCAAGCGCAAGCTTTTTACAATTCTTCTTCACCGGGTATTTTTTCAATTAAAATCTTTCTGCTGTGTCCTCTTCGCAGTGGATATCTCAGCCCCCAGGCGGAATTTGACACCTCCCCTCCCATTGCCAAAAAGCCAACAACACAAAGGAACAGGGATGCCAAGCTTCCGGTGTAATTTGGTTGTTTGTAGATTGTTGTTATTCGTATGGTACCAATAAAGCTAACAGTAGCACTGATCTATCAAATAGGATTTTTGGCATTTAGACTATTATTTTGTGCAACTTCAATTTGTAGTACTCATTGTAATAATTTGTACTGCATCACTAACAACACAACAAATGTAAAGTATCAACACCATGTTTCTAAAAGTCATTACCACTGATGAACAACAGTAGTTACAAATATTCTATAATATCTGTCTTGTACATTTCATGAGTAACAACACAACATAGGAATTGGTGATTACAGATAGTTTTTTGTTGTACCGACACACATCAACTGTCGGTAAATTACTCATGGGTTTTGCCTAGTACTTACATCGTATAAGTAAGTACACACACTGCTGGGACTTTCCCTGTCCCTGATACTTTCCTTACACTTTTTTCATAACTCTACTTACGATAAAATACATAGTATTACACACAGCCAGATGGAGTTTTGCACTCTCAGACATTGATCTTGACACAGTGATGCAGAACACACAATTCCTTGAGAATCATGTAGCGTTACAGCATTACGATTCCCAAGTAATTGTAAATAAATTGATGATCAAAACTTAAACTACAATTCCTTAGCAATCATGTCTACAACAACATTAGGAAGCACTTGTGATTCCTGGGAATTGCAATGACAATGTCATCAGATATGTATTACATTTCCTAAGGAATTGTAATTTCCCAAAATCAGAAAAACATGAATAGAGGTGTCCAGCCATTTTGATGTCAATCGGTCATGTCCCAGCTACTTTGATGCCAATCAGACATGTCAAACTACTGAATTGATGCCAAACTGGGAGTCTTTGCAGAAATCCCGGGCTAAACCGCTGTTCCCAAGGAATTGCAAAGTTCAAAATTGCAAATCCAATGCAAAGCTTTCATGGACAAGCAATGGCAAAGACCGTTTTGCAATTGCCAGACAATCCCAAATTACCAAGCATTTGGCCTACCACATGGAATTTGCACCTTGGAACTTATAATCTGGAGGTACAATTCATTTTTACTCTGAGTTTTACAGTATGGTAGTAGATATCAAGATTTTGGTCTAAAAAGTCCATTGTGTTGAAGGAACTTGTCAAGATTTTTCAAAATCTTAGTTGTATTATTGGAAACTGAGCCCCTTTTCACCTCCTTCTTCTCCTTCTTCTCCTTCTTCTCCTTCTTCTCCTTCTTCTCCTTCTTCTCCTTCAGTGAGACAGTTTTTTCTTTTTTTGCCATAGCAGGTACTTGCACTGTGAGCTAAAACAAACTTACCTGTAAATAAATACTAGGAGCCGTTGCAAGATTTTTTGTAGTGAGCTAGACAGAATGCAATTCGTGGACACAGAGGAAGTCATAATTTAAGAATACAGTGGCTTGTCTATGCTTTTAGTTGCAAATTGGTGCGTGCGCCTTGCGTGCATAAGACATTATTTTACAGGTAAACAGAGATCAAAACATGATGACTTCCCAGGTACATCAACCCAAAAAGTTTTAATTATTTACAGGTAAGTCTGCTTCGGATTATTGTGGAAGTACCAGTTTTGGCAAAAAGTCAGAAAGTGTCTCGCTGAAGGAGGAGGAGGAGGAGGAGGAGGAGGAGGAGGAGGAGGAGGAGGAGGAGGAGGAGGAGGAGGAGGAGGGAGGAGGAGGAGGAGGAGGAGGAGGAGGAGGAGGAGGAGGAGGAGGAGGAGGAGGAGGAGGAGGAGGAGGAGGAGGAGGAGGAGGAGGAGGAGGAGGGGAGGAGGAGGAGGAGGAGGAGGAGGGGAGGGGAGGAGGGGAGGAGGGGGGAGGAGGAGGAGGAGGAGGAGGAGGAGGAGGAGGAGGAGGAGGAGGAGGAGGAGGAGGAGGAGGAGGAGGAGGAGGAGGAGGAGGAGGAGGAGGAGGAGGAGGAGGAGGAGGAGGAGGAGGAGGAGAAGGAGAAGGAGAAGGAGAAGGAGAAGGAGAAGGAGAAGGAGAAGGAGAAGGAGAAGGAGAAGGAGAAGGAGAAGGAGAAGGAGAAGGAGAAGGAGAAGGAGAAGGAGAAGGAGAAGGAGAAGGAGAAGGAGAAGGAGAAGGAGAAGGAGAAAGGGGGCTCAGTTTCCAACACAACCAAGATTTTGAAAAAAAATTGATTAAATTTTCCGGTTAACGTACATGGGTAGTCATCATGTGTTGATCTATGCTTACCTTTAAAATTATATCTTATTTCAAAAATGGGCGCGTTCGCGTGCGAGGCGCGTGCGCCTAATCTCAACTAAGCGTTGACAAGCCACTTTATGTTCAAACCTATGACTTCTTCTGTTTCTATGAATTGCGTTCTGTTTATCTGACTACAAAAAATCTTGCAACGGCTGCTGGTAATTTACGTATTTTGGGTAGGCCATACGTAAAGTAGGAAGACAACATCATGTATATTTATTATCGGAGATAGGCAGAATGACAACGAGGGGGCCAAGTAAGAGGTAAGAATTCTGGTATAATCATGCATACGTGATATGGCGACACACAGACCAAAGCAGGAATGTGGGTTGCGTGCGGCCACTGGGTGTCGCAAAAAATCACTTGGCATCGGACAAGAAGCTCTCTACTCTATCACAAAAGTATTACCTCATCTCGGGCATCATGAGCAACCAAAAGATCAAGAAGGCCGGTGGCGCTGTAAGTTTTTGCAATCGGAGACTGCCCCGATGAAGAAGGGCCACCTGATGGCAGTGAGTTTTCAACTCAAGGCAATGCGGATCCTTGCACCGCAGTGTGTCCTTACGTCGACCACGAAGTTGAAACGGATGTTGAAGCCATGAGATGACTCACAATACGCCTAGGTGGCCTTTCCCCTAGCGACTCTATTGTGTTAAGCCTAGGTGGCCTTTCCCCTAGCCAAGGTGGTCTCTCCCCCTGCTGTCATCTTACTTTGCTGCTTTGATTCCTTATTGTCTATGAATAATCCAGGAACCCGATGAGTTCGAGGCACAAGTTGCTCAAGAACTTCTCAATCTTGAACTCACCTCCACCGAGCTGAAGGCCTCCCTTCGCGATCTCTTCATCCTTGCTGCGAAGGAGGTTGATTGTGGTTCTGGACGGAAAGCTGCTGTTGTCTACGTTCCATACAAGCTCCAGAAGTCCTTCCAAAAGATTCAGGCGCGTCTTGTCCGTGAGTTAGAGAAGAAATTCTCCGGCAAGCACTTCATCATTGTAGCCCAGCGCAACATTCTAGGAAAGAGTTATGCACGCTCCCAAAAGACTAAAGGACTGCGCCCTCGTTCTCGCACTCTCACTGCGGTGCAGGATGCCATTTTGGAGGATATTGTGTATCCCACTGAAATCACTGGAAAGCGCACTCGTTGTAAGGTCGATGGACGTCGCATCTTAAAAGTTTATCTTGATGGACGTGATCAGGCCAATATTGAGGGTCGCACAGATACCTATGCTGCTGTCTATGGGAAGTTGACTAATAAACAGGTCTCATTCCATTTCTCCTCCTAAGGAAAATAGACATAACAGAAAGTTACCCAAGCAAAAATCGCATTATAATTCATAGACACTTAATCCAATCTACAAATGTATGCTTCCTAAGTAGAACGGTTTAGTGGGGACAATAGTTACACCAGCTACGTGACTGCAATTATGAAATGCTCTCATCGATTTTGGCAAAGATCACATCACATAGCCCAGCTCGAAAATTTACGATATTGTTATGCTTACGTTTCGTTCTCGTGGTCAACATACTACTTCTAAGGCTGTGAGTTTTTCCACAAATAAATAGATAGCGGCCGGAATTTTTAAGAGCAGTGTGAATTGGAACAATACCACATCACAGCATTTCATGACCACTCAATAGCACTCAAAAATATTTCATGAGATGACCAGATAACGCAAGCCTATCTCAAGCCCGATTGAAATTACAACCAAGCAGGCAGCGCACCTTTTGGAAAAAAACAGCGGAACATTGACTTGAAACGCTATCAATTACATCACACTTCTCCTCTGTCACATCATGACTTCACTCGAAGTACGGCTGTGATTTTGTTGGGCGAATAGCAGGTAGTGAATAGATATTGCAGCGATTAACCTAATTTTTCTCTGTTGAACAGAAGTCATGATTTTGTTGTACAATCAGGACTGCCCCAAATAGGGAACAGGCCAACAGAGGAATCACAATCTTCCCACCACTACAAGAACAACAGCATCAAGGATTTTTAATGAAAGCTAATTTTTGTGAAAAAGGGAATTGTGTGACTTCCGTACTCTTAGAATGGTAACGAACATTTAATCCCAATCAGCACATTAGTCCAGATCTGGACTAACGCTAATGTTTAGTCCAGATGTGGACTAGTCATTTGAAAAAATTTAAAATCAACTTGAAGGAGGGGTCGTCAGCCACTCTGACAACACAGTATTCAAAGCTGCAACCTCACTGTTTAAAATTGTAAATTCAATTCATCATTTTTCAAATATCAGTGATATTTCACACCAGACATAGTTGTGTATCACCAGTTCTTTCCATGGAACATTCAAAATGGATGTTGATTTAAGAGCATTATAAACAATTGGACCCTAGATTGGAAACGTCTAGATTGATTTCTGTGTTAACTCTGTTACATCTTATATCTTTATCTCTCATTTTGCATTATGAACATAGCCATCTCATTGTCACCATCAGTACAGTTACAAGCCCCATGTCTTTTCAATTTATGCAAGAGGCTTGCCCAAGGAAAGCGTTATCACACAAATGCCTCGGCATTTCTCTCTTTACAAACAGAATAGTTATGTCAACCTTTCTCTTAAGGCTCAATGTATTGTGGTTTATTGTTACATCCAATCGATGCAAGCGTTGCTCCACTGGTGCAAAGAATTGCTGAGCGGAGGCTTCAATGACAGCGTTTTTTTGCTGATGATATAATCAAAGAGAGCATATTTGATAGAGGTATCATTGACATTGAATGTCAGTTCATATCCATTGAAGTCCATGCATTCAAGGGATGTTTTGACAACATCGATGGGGGGATCCATTACCAAAGAAGTATGGGCCATGAATTGGCAGGATGGATAAGCAACACGAATCATCCGACCTCAATGATTCCTGAACAATGCAAGATGAATGACAAATTGATGATGATGGAGAAGCCATACTTTGTCAACAAAGGAGGGTCGCTGATGATGGGGGAACACACTTGTTCAAGCAGCAGATGGCTTTGGGAGGTGTTGAGATTTGATAATACACGGAAAGGTAAAGGGGGAAAGCACTCCTTGCAGAATTCCTTCCAAGCCTACAATGCCTTCTCTTGCATCGTTGAACTCATTAACTCACCAAAAGCCAAAATACACAGAGATCATCATCCCAGAACCATCATGACCTAAGCGTTGTCTGGATTTGAGAAGTGATCTGTGGTCAGGAGTAAAAAATTATTGGTCCAGAGAAATAAGTACTTGAATCTCTTTATACATGAGTAAACTGAGTTAGCAATTTTTAGCGACCAAAGAAAGGAAATGGTGAGCGTGGAAAATGACTACTCACCCACAAAATAGTACCCGTGGCTGAAACTGGTCTAAGTTTAATGGGTGGAGTGGTGGCAAAATGGCAGATAACTCTATTCAAAATGCGATTTGCTATTGGACTATGTCTATTCAAAGTGGCCAAAAAGCACCTGCTCTTGGACTATTCATTTTCACTAAAACAAATAGTCAAATAGAAGATTGCCAAAGATTGCTATTGGTTGCTCTTTTGGTACAGCAGAATCATGATTTTTATGAACAATAGCACAATAGCAATTTTGGTGATATTGTGGTTTGTCTATTTGACAAACTAAATCATGTCCTAAGCAATCAATCTCACTGTGCATTGGCAGACGAGAGAAAAATCAACTCTTTTGGTTCTTTGGTTGTTCAGCTTTGAGTGCCCTTGTCATTGCTGGAGCAGTATGACTTTTCACCACCTGATGAGCAGATTTTTCATCTGCTGTGGAAACTGTTGTTTAATGAAATATTATCCAATTGAAGGGGTGGCATGTGGAGCTGTGGGGGGTCCCAGGGCACGATCTACCCCAAGACCTACCAAAAATGGGCAAAGCCATTCATCAGTGTAGTGTGATCTCAAGCCAAGTGTGTTGAGTTAATGGTTGGACAATCCTTCTTTGTACCGTAATTCTAATCTTTTATATTTAATTTCATTTTAGAAATGGGATAATTGGTGTACAGTGGATTCACACAATGCAAATCTGATGTCTTTATGTTGGAATTGATTGCCAGATACTGAGCATCATCATGAATTTTCCTCCTGCAAGTATGTCTGCTACAAAATTACCTTGAACATTCAAGCTAGAGATGTGTGTTGGATTATTTGAGGGCTTCCAGCTGGAAGTTGGCAGTACCACAAGATTTTCTCAAACGCATTGACTACTTTCCTCACCTTCTGAGCGGTTTGACATTAAAGATGGATGCATTTGGGAGGCCTCTCAAATGGCGAGGTGACCCAAGAGTATCACAACCAAGTGAAAGAGGAGGCAGATGATGGCTTTTGTCAGGATGTGCTATGAGATGGTGAATAGGTTGAAGCAGTGACATATCTTAAAGGGATCGCCCCACCATGAAATCACATTGCATTCCACTCCCTTTTCTGCTGTTGCCATAAAGACACAGATTGAAGTCAGCATGATCTGAGTGATGATGATGATGAGCTGGTAGACTATGATGATAGTGAACAGGACAAGAGCAAATCTGAGGACGAGGAGGATGAACTAGAGGTATACAATAGCTGTGTTAATTTCTTATACTGTTTGTTTATTGGCATAAAAAACAAAAACTGCCATTCCAGGGTGATCCACAAAATCTCCCAAATCTGGCAATAAATTATTCACTAAACTAACTGACCAACTGCATAAACTTACAAATGAACCAAAACTGACTGCATCTGCACACCAATTGGCCACATAAATGGACCACATAAATCAACCAGCAATAGAACACATAAATTGACGACATGCATCAATAGCTGGCATCACGAACCACATAAACTGATATCTCAAGATTCACATTTTTGTTGTGTCATTTTAAGTACAAGTTCAATGTTGGGCTGATGGACAACTGCAACCGCAAAAGTCTGTGTTGGCATAACTTCAATGATGAATTGATTAGATACAAAATAACTTGATTTCTCTTTTGATGATATTTCATATTTTTGGATTATTGGGTTTTCTGCATGCCAGATCAGAAAAACTGCACCTTTAAATGTGATGCTGGTGATCAAGGAGAGAAAGAAGAGAGAAGAGGAGGATCAAAAATATGAGTAAAATTTTTTTAGTTATCGTTTCCATTATATCCATGAAAAAGTACTAAGATACCCTGGGTTTATCCTGAATATAACCAAAATTCTATTCACAGAACACAAGATGTCGTGCTATTCTATTTACCCAGCAGCAGAAATCCTCATATTTTATTCTCTGGGCAACAGACATAATGATATCATATAATCTTCTTAGTAGATAATCATATAACCTGTTCTGATTTATGGACTAGAACAGCATAATAATCTTAATATGGAAGAGTTTGGTTTCACTTTGACATTGTTCGATCAACGTGGCTTACTTGCATGCGGACTTTGATGTCTTCAACATTTTGAATTAGAACTGATTATGCCTTACACAGACTGTCTTGTCATAGACCTTAGACATGAAAAATCTGAACTGATTATGACCAACAGAGTCTTGAAATTTTATAGCAAGTTGTAGGTCACCCATGATTGGCATTATTATTGGTCCAAGCATGTAGCTTGCTACAAACTTCACAAAAATATGGAAACACTAATAAGAAGACCACAACCCTGTGGAATACCCCATGCAGGAGTCAAAACTAGGAGTTGTACTGGGTATGGATGCACGTATGAATTGGCAAAAAACAGGATACAGCTTGCTGAGGCTTAACATTAATTTAAACCCAAATAACTAATATACAAAAAGTCTTTTCACGGCAGTACAAAAATCTTGCAAGTATTATTCTTAGCTTGTAGTAAAAAAATTTGATAATTGATATTACATTTATTAAAATACCAGATTCTTTACAAGACTCAAGTATATTGATTTCTGTTTGAGAGATGTCAGATACTATGAATTTTCTAGACAGTACTTTTCTCTTCTTTAGAGAAATGCCTAGATAGCTGCTTCAAGATGTTCTGATCAATATGACACATGCAAAATGCCACACTGATGAGAGCCACAAAAGCTTTGTTCCAATGAATGAATGACTGATGGACCATCTCTGCTGGAAAATCTCAATTCGTGCACACAATGTACCTATTAAGTAATGCCAATCATGTAAAATCTACTAAGTATGATTGCACACACAACTTTGCATGATATGAGGTCCGGTTATGGGTTCTGTAATCAATTTCTATGGAACATACTTTTGGCAAGTGCTCAACAACTTGGCACTGATCTTTTGAGGGCAAATCCTGCAGAATGGTAAGTTTGAGACAACCAACTTGATGAGAATGGCAGAAAAATTAGTTCATTTTAAGCCCTAACACAAAAAAATGTTCTGGGCTCTAGTGATCACAACTTCATAATTTACACAACAATGATAAATGTTACAAATGATGTTTGAAGACATGAGCACATCATTGCCAATCTTGTGACTGATTATCAAAACCTCCACTCAGTTTCATTTTCATCCAATGGAAAACATATTAGATGCAACAACATTGATAACAACATGAATATGTTTGACAATGGAAAGGCTTGAATATTTGTCTCATCTTCCAATACTTCAGTCCCAGTTTTTAACAGTAAAAAAGAGCAAAAATATCAAACAAGCATGTATCTGTTGCATCAAAATATGACATTTTGTCAAGATATGTTAGGATGAAAATATTAATAGCAATTATTGTATTTTGAACAATGCAGCATCGGCCCAGCTGCACACCCTTACTTCCCCACCACAGCCTTGCTTTGCATGCATGATCATAGGATGGACAAGCTTTGGGTATTTACAATATAATACATTATGGTCTCAGAAGTTAGTTAGAGGTAGGAATTTGGTTGAGCATACTGTGAATCAGATTCATTATAGAGATGAAATCTTTATAATGCACAGACTTAGTAAAAGCTTTTCACAGAATTACTTCTGTACAGGAGCTGGTGTCTGCTTGTCATTATTAATATGTAGGGTCCTACTAGAATACACTTACAAATAATGATAAGATGCTTGAGGGGGGCAATGCCATATGAGACATTGACCAACTCTCCTTTCGTGACAATCATGCACGTCTTGTCATAGAGTTATACATTGATATATTATACAAATCAGAGTTTGACATGTGTTGTATAATAACTGGTCATGATGTGCCAATTTATGACTGATCATTGCCTTATTTACTTCATCACTCCCGGGACTATGCAATTGCTGACAATGTCTCACCCATGTCATCCTCTCACACACTATGGAATGGATCCCCTCCAGGAATGTCTGAATGATAGGTTGTAAATTACAATTTTGGATACTGTCTCAAAAGCACAGTAACGAGCAATAAACCGAAATTCCTGCAGTAATTACGGTAAGGGCTGCAAATATTACTCAAAAATGTGTCAAAATGAGTGTTATTTTTTGACATCATGGGGTCACACTCATAAAGTATTGAACAAAGTACTTAAGTAATTCTTTGACAGTAATCTTGGCACGACAGTAATCACGTTACTTTCAAAATTACCAAATATTCCTGAGTAACTCAGAATGAGCAACATTGAAGAGAGGAATGGTGATTTTACTTTCTTGTTTGGATGTTCTTTCACCAGTTATTGTTGCTTTAATGTGATGGATTGGTAAGAGGCAATTCATCTATCCTTGCAGAGAATTGGTATTATAATTCTACCTAGATTCTACACAAGGACACCAAAGCTACTTCCATAATGAAATCATGTTTTTTAAATTTACTTCATCTCCATTTTTTAGAATTCACAATCGGACAGATTGAGTGTCACAGTACTACAAAGGTATCAAGTGCTCATACTGTATTAAGCTCATGTATATGCTGTTGTGGTTGATGAATATAGTTCACTGAGACACCTGCAAAGGATGGCAAACAAAAACTTCATCTGTTAGTCCAAGGTATATTTTTCTGGAGTCCTCAAGGTAGATTTATTCAGGATTTCCACACATAGTTGTTCTATTGCTGTTCCTGTTTTTGGTAAACAAAATGTGATTTGTATGTTTCATGGAACATGTCATCGCTATTGACTATTGATACGAAGCTTGAGTTCTTGCAATTGATCCAAGTTGGTGTGACTCTACAATTAGTATAATTCTTGGTCCATGCAGACTGAAGACTGAGAATCTTTTCCTCCTAGGTAAGGAATTTAGTTTTGGTCTGAGCTTACTATGTCTATTTTTGATCAAAAAGGGTTGTGCCTGACCTAGAATTAACATGCATACAATGGTAATTGTCATGATAGCCTTTGTCAGTTTGAATTGGATTCATTTGAGGGAGCAAATTCATGTTAGCAAGACCACTAAAGAAGATCATTTTTCTTGTTATGACAACTTTCAATCGTAACACTCGTGGTTCACCCTGATGTGACAAAGAAACTCCCCCTTTGATGACAAGCTACCTAACATAGTAAGAAAACTCGTGCAGATGACAACCTTGGCATTATTTATATTCCAATAGAAATAATTTTGAGGCCTTCAGAAATTCGGCGGGAAACAGCCCACAAAGAAGAAGGAAGCAGGCCATGTTCTTTCAAAATTTTCACCACTGTGTCATCATGAAGCATCGGTGTCTTCTTGATTTCCTATAGTCTCTCAGCATTCAATTGGACACTGCCGCTTTTTGTTTGATGGGAACACAAGTTCAGATTTATCATAGAAAATACTTGCTCATTTCTATCCAATTATATTTCTTTTAATCACATGGTGTCAAAGAGAATGTGCTAAACATGTTCTATTCTATGACGTGCGCCATAGCCTCCCAAATCATTTGGCAGTCATGTTTTTGCCAATCTATGCGTGACGGCAGAAAAACATCAGCAACATGGGTATAAACATGAGGTTTGTTGAAATTCGACAGAATGTGCACATGCTGTGGATGACTAACATGCGAGGTTGTGAATGTCTCTTGAAAGGAATAGTTTGTACAAATCTTTTCCTTCCACATGTTTAAGAAAAGTCGACAAGGCTAGTTCAGATTTGGAATATCTTGTCCAGATCTGGACTAGTGATCTGATAGGTATTAATAATTTAGGAAGACCACGAGCAGAAGATATAGATTTTGGTAGGCTGTAGTAAATATTTTCTGTCACTGAGAGACAAACCATAAGCTCTTAAGCTTTTGGACTGGGGTTGCTCTGGTTACTCTCCCCTGCCCGGTTGAAATGTGCTTGTCTCCATTATCAATGGAATTCATTCGCTTTACCATGGCATATTTTGTTATCCGGGACTCTTTAAGAAAGAAACCACTCGTGTCATACCTCCGACATGTCGGATCAGCATAGACAAACTCCCATCCACGCTTTTTGTAAAATCGAATTGCATCGGTATTGTCCTCCTCCACTTGAAGCACTATTGCTGTGTGCCCTGCCTTCCATTCTTGTACTACTTCTTCGCATGCATTGAGCAGTTCCGAACCCACTCCACTTTGTCGAGACTTCTTCGAAACTGAAAGATTTGCAAGGTAAGGACGTGGTTTTCCAGATCGAAATTTTCCACCAAGGCCGAAATTCTTTTCGATAACTTCACAATAGCCTATTATATCTCCTAATATCAACTTAGTCTGACTGCCTTCATTGTTAGATAATTGATCTTCATTGAAGATATAGTCGTTTTCTTTGACATATTTCGGATTCTTGCCAACTCCGTCGGCGGAGTCGGCGGGGACACTATAAACTCGCCTAGCAACAATAATATCTACCTTTTGATCCTGTTTGAAAGCATTGCGTGCCAATATATCCCCAGATTGAGAACTGCGGAGGTAGGCCAGCTGCATAGCTTTCCATGGTGGGACTCTCCGTGATGTATCAGACTCGTCGTCAATTTGATCATTGAAAAACACATCAATGCACAGACGCGTAAGCTCGTCTATTTCACTCTTGTTACCCCGACCAATTTTCTGAATTACAAACGGAACTCGGCTCGAAGAGGTTGATGGATTATCAGTATTGAATTGATGGTCGGTTTCGTTTCCTTTAAACTTGGATAATAATCCTTCAAGGATGTTGTCTCGTACGGCATTGAGGCGCATGCGCGAGTAGTATGTGCAGGCATTTCTTTGCATATCATTCATTCTCGAGGGAGCGCTGCACTGTCGTTTCTTATGTTTGGCGGAGTCATGGGATGATGTAGTCGTGAGTAAGTTGTGCAAGCTGTTCGAAAAGGCAGCGCATGTGACCAGAAGACTGAGTAAACAAAGTACGATCGTGAAGCGCAACGTGGCTTGTTGACTACTGGCGATTTTGTTGTTGTATTTACAGCTCATGGCAGAATCGGTAATTTTCAAGTGTAATAGAAGAGTAATATCAAGAATCACTTGTTGTGAATGTCCAGGAGAAGCGGAGGGAGTAATGGGGTATGTGGATCACAGTCGACATCATCATCGACATCGATTATGAAGTTGATTTACCGATTGCCACCGAGGACGATTGTAAATTTTAGTAATGGTGTAGGAAATGGTACGTATCGTAGAGAAATGGAAGGGAAATGGTTGGGAAATGGTGACCTTTTTCATGGCGGCAAATTCGCTGTTTTGCTAACAAAACGAGGTGCTTTGACCAGCAAAATTGATGGTTCTACATAAAACACTACCAGGATATTTTTGTTGGCATTTCGTCGTATCAAGCAGTATCAACAATGTGCTATTGAAGCTCCGTACAGTCGGCGAAGTCAGCGCAGAGATACAGATAGTACTCTGATAGAACTACCACATCCTATCACATGTCACATGTCGTTGCACCGGCTGGACCCGTGAAGACTCGTGAATTTAGTCGTCGGGAGGTCGTTGGGAATGCTCGCAGCTCCGCCCTCTTCTCCCTCGAACCCTCGATTTGAATCCATCACATGCATTTCGGAACACCGGTTGCCGCAAACCGCAGTCCTATAGCTTCTTACTCAACACATGAGATGGATACTTCTGTCTGCCCTTGGCCTTATTTATCCGTCAGGATCGGTTGGTTTTGCGAACCGGAGGCTGCAAGTTGTGCAATACAAGCCACCGTCACCGATTTTATGCTTGCCAAGACAGGACAATCATCCGACTAACGTAGATGTTAATACACCACAGCGAAAGCGCTTAACATGGGAAGAAAGCTATGAACTTCTCTGTCAGTACAAACAGACCCATGGACATTGCAATGTTCCACAGTCACAGAAACCTCTGGGCTCTTTTGTCAACAGACAAAGGATTGACCACGCCCGATTCCTAGACCCAAATTCAAAGAAGCCGACAGCCATGACGCCTCGAAGGAAGAAGTTGCTCGAAGAAATTGGGTTTGTATGGGACAATATGGAGCAGACCTGGAATATCCGATATAAAGAATTGTGCGAGTTTCGAAAGAAAAATGGCCACGCTGTAGTGCCTCGATCCCATGGTGAGTTGTTTTTCGAGTGACGCATCGTCTGCACACCAAGGTATGTTGCATTATCGGGTTAAATTCTGATATCTACGTGTATTGTTGTCAAGGTCCACTTGGTGCATGGGTCGAGAAGCAACGAATCGAATATAAAAAGTTCAAAGCTCTGCACGAGGATGATCCTGTCGAACGTGCTGCGACACCTAACTCGGGAGATAAAGTGCCTCGCACAACTTTGACAAAGGAAAGAGTACAGAAACTGAATGATGTTGGATTTGTTTATGATGTCGTAAGTTGATTGTTCTCTTCATAGATTGTTCAATCCATCGATTCCATCTTAACATGGGTTCGACGACTTTCACATTAAGCGAGAAAAACAATTTGAGCAAAATGTTGGAGCGCTTCGAATCTTTCGCGAAATGAACGGCCACATAGACCCTCGCTTCATGAACGGAAAATTGGGTCTTTGGGTACGTAAATGGGAACAACACTATCGAAAATATCTCGAGGCCTTACAGATTCATCCCCAAAATGCTACCATCTTGTCAGAAATACTTCCCGAGAGCCGTCTGGAAGCATTAGAGAGCGTTGGATTTTCACCCAATATGTTTGATGAACCACGTGTACGAGCAGCTGGAAATCAGCGCGCCACCTGGGACGAACGCTATGAGGAACTGGTCTCGTTCAAAAATGAACATTCACATTGCATGGTCCCGAAAAACTATGGGCCTCTTGGCTCTTGGGTTCGTGCTCAAAGGCATTTGATGAAAGAGAGGGGGACGATAGGCTCATCTTTTGATGGGGGTGGATTATTATCAGAAGACAGAATCGAATTATTGGAAAAGATTGGTTTTGTTTGGGATGTCCACCAATGGCAATGGAATCAAACATATTACGAGCTTATAGATTACAAGAGGGTGCACGGTGACACAAACGTTCCCATGAGCCGTGGTGCTCTTGGTCTATGGGTCTTTAATCAGCGAGCCCATTACAATAACTATCGAAAAGGCAAGCCTTCACATATGACCCACGAAAGGGCGGAATTGCTTCGTTCGATTGGCTTTGAATTTCATTTCGGGCAAAAACTTCTATCAGCCGCCGATGATAGATGGGAATCCAGATTAATCGAGCTCAAACATTACAAGGATGAGTTTGGCACATTTGAGGTCAAACAGAGAGTAAACCCGTCGTTGTACAACTGGTGTCAGCATCAGAAGGCTGGTTATCGAGCAAATTTAAAAGGAAAGAAATCACCACTGAAGAAGGCTCGCGAGGAAGCACTTCAATCCATAGGCTTTTTTGATGGAGTCACATTGCAAAATGTGACTTCTCTTTAGCACATAATTCAGAATAAATATTTGAGTCTTCATAACAAAATTAATCTACCAATGAAACCCATGATAGTCAAACAAACATCCTCCAGCTAAATCTTTGTTCTCCTTTCAAGATAGGAAGGTAAGAGAGATAAAAGTTCGTACCATAACAATACAACAGAACAGATGATACTAAAAGGATGGCAAGCGTTGAGCTTTCTTCAGTTGAACAGCCACCTCCCCCGAGGACTTTGAAACAGCCGTAAACATCGTGATACTTCACGGTGACAAACGTAGCAATCGTCGAGTAAGAAAGAAAAGTAAGGGCAGATATGATAGCGTACATGCCCCAAAATTTAGATAGTTCTCCTTTTGCGACCATTTCACTGCCGTGGAAAGAGGCATTCGAAATAAATGAGAAAAGGAGTAGAGAATCATTGGTTGCATACTATTATTTCACTATAATCTCACCGGGTTTCTTTCTTTTGCCGCGGGAGCAAAGGCAGTGAGAGTAGGCTTGACAAGTTGAGTAGAATCACGATAGTATGGAGCGAGGCAAACTGCTTCCTGACCTCTGGTGTGTCAGACGCAATGCTATTTTGGTCATTCAACAGAGGATAGAATGCAAGGAGTTGATAACTGATGACCGCACTCAATGGCGACACAGCGTTTGACGCCGTGGTAATTAAGCTGTATGTTATTGCCTCGTATCCTGGCTCTGCGACTTCAATCATGCAGGCGTGGCTATCAGAAGATGGGTGGGTGGGGGATCAGAAACAAGAAAAGAAAGTGGCAGATAGTCAAATCATTTCTACAGGACGCACCTTGCCAAAAAGTTAAGAGTGTACATGAACAAGGCACTGACATCTGTAAATATATAGAACCACGCGTCTCTCCAAATGTCAAAGATTATAAAAAATACAAAGAATTGAACACCAACACCAGCAATGACCCGACCAAAACTAACTTTCTCCATGAAATGTTCAGCGCATATTTCCTAACCATATTCAAACCAATAAAGAAAACAACATTCTCAAAGATCACCATCAGTTGATGTTGAAAAGTGTGAAGTTCAAGCCAGACGTAGTTAGCAGGCATCTTTGCTGGATTCATAATGCCAAATGTTATGTGGGAAATCATCCCATACAAAATGACTTGCCACGCAGCCCGTCTTTGTAACTGAGCCCAAAACTTCATAATGAATTCACCTTTCGGCTCGGCGTCGACCTTGTCTTCTTTTAGACGAAGATAGAGCGGTACGGATGCCGTAATAACAAAGCAAATAAACAAGGCCAATTCGGAGATGCTTAGATCCCAGCCAAAAGTCGCTCCATGGCACAACTCATGACACCACTCATTAGGATTGGATGCAAGCAAGTCAGAATCTACTCGATTTAGCACCAATTGATTGGTAGTGCACGGTACATCAAGATCTTCTTCATACCCGGGACAATTCATCATGGGCCCTGAGAATCCAAAGAGGATGAAAATGTTGATAACTATCTGTCCCAACTTATTCATTGAATACACAAGGGTTTGCATCTTTCCTCTCTTATCGATGGGTTCTTTATGGGCTACCCAAACCATGAAGCCATCAGCTGCCACGTCAGCCCAAACGTAGCACATGTTTGCAATGGCGAGCGTGATAACCAGGCTTCTTGGATTGATGTCATCTCCCTCAATGGCTAGGAAAATTAACACTATCATGCAAAAGAGCCAACCTAATACAATATATGGCTTTCGCTTGAACCCCGCAATCGGGAAGCAATCGCTGAGGAAACCAAAGATAATTTTGTAAGACCAAAACACCATCACTATTGCATAAGAAGCTGCCATGAGGGATGACGTGGAACCCGCCTTAACAATCAATACGGGGTAAAGCAACGACGTGGACCCTCCCACCATCAAACCGACACCAAAGTAGTTAGCAATGATCCCGATGTAATCATTCGACAGGGGATTGATTTGCTCCTCAGGCGGAGAGATATTGTAAATGTTCTCTCTGTCTTCTGTATCTAAGACCCCGATTCTTCGCTTTTCTTCGGGTTCTTCGCCAGCAGCTTGTTCCCCAAGAACGGAAATGCTTTCATCCTCGGCGCATATAACTGATGCACGATCTTCACTTTGTTGCCTTGGTCCTGCAGAACGAAAAATCGTGAAGGATGCTGGTCGCCGTAGTCTGTATGCTCTTCGTCGTTCTGCAAAATTGTTTGGAGCATAAGAAGGGATCAAAACCAAAAATGAGAGTAAAAATTCGTGATATTCGTGGCTATGCTCCAGCGAATGTTATCGCACACACCTACATCCGTGGAAGCACGACGCTCGTTATCGGACGGGATATTTTCTAATATATCTACGACTTCTTCGCAAGCTCCTCCGACGATGTCGGCGTTCGGAATCATTTTCTCTTCCTTTCAATTGACTGCTGTGGACACCACGCTGAAAGATCTACTGAGATGAAATAGTGGACGTTGTGCGGTTGGTAGAATACCTTCAAACGACCACCCCCCCCCCCCCCCCCCCCCCGATCGATTAAATGCTCGCCAAAATATCGATGCAGGTATTATCGGACGTCGTGTTCCATTGGCAGCAATGCAAAATTATATTATTGTGAATCTACACGCACATATTCCTCTGTAAAACCTGTACCTCTAGAGAGGTATGTCCCGTTGCACATTTGAACTCCTACATACCATACCTCTATATGCATACAACTCAGAATTCACTTTCGCCCATTGACTGGACTTTGAACCATTATAGACGTGGCCTATTATTCCTACGTACAAATCTACGTGTTTCGACAAAACATTGATGGGCACGAAGTGTCAGATAGTCTGTCTGTACTTTACTCTACTTTTCTATTGTACAATATTGTTCGAACTGAGCGTGCTGGCTGATTTTTTGTGAATTCTGATAGCTCTCAATATCTGACATTTTTTCCCGTAGAAAATGTACTGTGTTCTACGGATGGACTTTGAACCATTATGCCTGTTTTGTATTGCAACCCCCCCTGGACGAGCCCTCCCCGACGAAGAAATAATCCCTGTCGAAGAAATAATCCATGTCGAAGAAATAATTAAGATAATGGGTATTTGCAAGGGACCAGGATATCGCTAGTTTCCTCGATCGATTAAATGATCGCCAAAATATCGATGCAGATATCGGACGTCATGTTCCATTTGAAACAATGCAAAATATTATTGTGATCTACACGTACATATTCCTGTGTAAAACCTGTACCTCTAGAGAGGTATGTCCTGTTGCACATCTGAACTCCTACATACCATACCTCTATATGCATACGATTACCAATTACCACAGCACTCCCACAAGATACAGGATACCCACTCTCCTCGTACAATAAGATCTATGGTATGGTACCGAGCTACGTACAATATGGTACACACAACGAAGGAAAAGGAGAGGAAGAGGACATCCTAGGACATCTCACACGACCAGTGAGACCTTCGAAACCCTAGTCTACGTCATTTTCAGGTCATTTTCTCTTACCGCCCGAGATAACCAAAGAATCACAGCAAAGAATCCCAGATCAATCCCAGCATAACAGACGCTAAGTCTCTCAAATCCCTCCCAGTTGCTCATTTAACAGTTCTCCAATAGATTGCAAATGACTACCATGAGAGCTCTTTCAAGACTTGCCATCGTCGCTTTCGCCGCTGGATTGATTCATGTGGTCAGCGTGGGAGCAAACTTCTCCTCCAACGTCGTCATGTTGAATTCTCGCAACTGGAGGAAAGAAGTAGAAGAAAGTCCACATGCCGTTTTTGTCAACGTGTGGTGAGAAGTTTCATATCATATAGCATGCTCGAGATTACTTCGATCTGTGAGACCGGCAGTAAGTTACTAACATGTGTGGACACTACATTGCAGCCGATCGGGATGAGGATACTGCCAGCTCCTCAAGCCGGAATGGGAGGAGCTGGCATCCAAAGTCAAAGGCTTCGTCAAAATAGCTTACTGGGACACCGAAAAATCGGGACAGGTCCCTCCAATCTTGGGGGAAATACGCGGAACCCCCACCATCAAATTGTTACGACCCAAGCGCAAGGCCAAGACTAATAAGTCGAAAGACGTTGTGGATTACAACATGGAGCGAAAGGCGGACGATATGGCATCTTTTTCTCTTGATCTTATGCCCAGTTTTGTCGAGCGCATTGTTGGAGAGGATGAGATTACAAAGTTCAAAAACAAAGCTGCCAAGTATGGTCTCCCAATGGTATTGTTCTTTTCGGAGGACAGACGTGTCATGAACGAGATGAAGTTTCTTTCTACGGAGTTTCGAAGGAGGGTTCTCGTGGCACAGATTCCTTTTACGAAGAAAGAAAATAAGAATATATTTTTCGAGTATGGAGTGAGAGGACGAGCTCTTCTTGTTGTCCCTCCTCAAGCTGGAGCGGTTGTTACATTTGATGGGAAATGGTCTTTTCATAGACTGCTGTCATTCTTCTCGGAAAATGCCCTGAAAGACGAAGTCAAGCCGAAACAACCCACGGATAGCGCGGAACAGGAAAAAAGTCAGGAAAGTGAGGATCCGAAGGTGAAGAAAGAACAAGCGAAGACTGAACTCTAAAGATACAAGTATTCACGCATACAATGAAGGTGCAGTGAGGCTTTTGGAGGTTGAATGATGGCCAATCTGCGTGAAATGTAATTTTGGCCTGAAAACATCACCACATGACATCATGCATTTTGATTGTACCATGGACAACATAAGTTTAATCTTCGTTAAAATGACCATTGCTGTCATCGCTTTTACTAACAAAGATCACAGTTCAACACGAAACTCTCCGCTTATTTGTCGCATTCTTCATCAATGAAACAGGTAAATTTATCCGACATTTCATTGTCGTGTGGCAGCAGCTCTCCACTAGTACGGAAAGATCTTGACATTGAAGCCAAGCCAAGATTCGTTGCCTTGCTGGTGTAGAGGCATGCGTAGTTTTTCTGATGTCAATGAATACTAATCTGTTAGCAATAGAACGTAATTCATCAATATTTATTTCGAGGAAACATAACCCTCACTCACCACGAAATAGCCGAAACGAGAGTCTTGATAGCCAGCCTGTAGAGTTAAAGCATTATTGAAACGATGAAACAGAGGAAAGATTCAGGCCACCGCAAGCATATTAAATATATTGATACTCACAACGAACATTTGCCCCCAACGCGGATGGAAAGCTGAGTGATACTCCAAACTCGCATCCGAAAGCTTTTGCTTAACCATAAAATCATCGTCTTCAATCTGCGAGAACATCCTCTCCCATTCATCACTCATAAGATCTTCGCCACTACTCTCAAATTGCCGGGTTAATATGTCCCTGTACTGGCTAAATTCATCTCTAAGCTTGCGAAGTTCCATGATAGAATTTCGTAGCTTTAATTGTTTTTGAAAGATTCGCATCTCCTCAGGGAGTTCAGGCATGATAAAGCATGATCTCCAGCCAAGCGCACGTTTCGAACGTAATACGTCAGCATATAGGTGATCACCAACGTAGAGTATCTCCTCCCCGCTTCGATATCTAGCATTGCTTGAAGATGATTCCAGTTCCCTCCCTACAAAATATCATCAACAAGCACACTGAGGAATGAAATCACGCAAGTCTAACCACTTCAATAGAAACAACATTCTTACTTGAAATGTCTTCCCCATCTCCAAAAACTTTCTCGCTCCATCTTCTCCCAACGCCTCAATTTCAAAGAGCCCATCCGTGTTCCTCAAAGAACCGTCCTCTGGCATAACACGGAACAAATTCAAGTATGGATCCGTCAAGTACGCTGGTTTACAAGAACCCACCACAACCAAATCGAACAAATCCAACCATTCATTCTTTTTCTGAGTTTCAGCATCGACCTTGCGCTCGTGGAACAAGTAATTCATTGCAGTTGAGGTATATTCCCAATATGAATTGGTGAGCAAGAACACCTTGATGCCATTGGCCCGAAATTTGTTCAACATGGGGATTAGCCCCTTATCCAACACAAGATACTTTTCTGGATTTTTTGCCACCTCATCTTTGATTACTCCGTCTCTATGGCATAAGTCGACACATTCTCGGACCTGTCGATAAATCTCCTCATATGTCTTTCCATCAAGGAAGTCATGTTCTCCATAATCTTTCAATTCAACCAGAGAGGCAAACAAATGAGCATCCACATGCTGAAACAGAGTATCCATGTTAACAAAATACTTTTCCGTAAAGGATGGAACCTTATTAAACGTCCTTGAATATAGCTGCTTTCTCATATTCTTGGAAATTGGCTGAAATCCATGATACGCCACCCTCACATACTTGTGCCGATCAATCTTCAGAAAGTTTCCCCTCTGCGTGTCAATTATGAGTCCTCTCACCCAATACGTGTGATCATACTCAAAATCCAATACCTCGGATGGATACCCCAAACTTTTGACTAATTTTTCTTTCGCCCCATCAAATGCCAATTTGTCGAATGCCGGCTGCTGATATTGCGCTAGTGTGTAGTCCATGTCGAAACCCACCGCTTTCAGATTGTCGAGTCGAAGTTCGCGGTTGCAGAATACATCGTGGGAGGAGATGGGACGACGAGAGGGGAGGTTCGAAACTGTGGGGAGGGAAAGGGAGAATTTTTGAAGGGTGGTTGAATATCTATCCATGGCGGTGCGAGTCCCGTATTTATCGTTTTCGTTAACGGAGGAATCATCGTAGATGGTGTGCGGCGCTTCTCCGTTGGCAGACAATGCGGCGAGGGATTGCTCAGCCGCCTCGTCTTCGTCGATGTCGTACGATGACATTTCTTCGTCGGGTATTGTCGCTGAAAGCGGTGGGAGTTTGTTGATTCGTGGGGAAGGGGCAGATGACACGAAAACTTGACGGTTGGTGACACGTGTCAAGAATGCAGGGCGGTCACGGCGCGCACTGCATGAATTAATTAGAGCCATTCTGCCACGAGAAGGAGGCGATGGCTTAACCGACAATGACCATGAAATAGTGGCGAGGAAAGCCACGAGTGACGAAACGGGAAGAAGTTGCCTGACCGTCATGGTGTCGAATACGAAGTGCTCTCAGTGAAGGTTTTCCTTAGGATTCGGTCAAATGTGAAAGTGACAGCCTCAAATAAGGGGTATGATTTATAGTTCCATCTCAACAAGCCTTCGGAGAGCCTTCGGAGGCAGAACCTTGTGTCATTGTGGGTGGAGTGAGGGTGGAGTGCGTGGTGTCCTTCTTTTGCACATTCAACACATGCTGTGTTCCTTCCTCACTACAATATTAGTACCATACTTGTTCTCCGTGGCTTTTTATTTCCCCGCCAATTTTGAGTCGAGTCAAAGAAGAGGAGCTTCAAGATTCGAGGAAGATTCTTCGATTTCATTCTATATTGCTCTTTGGCGAACTCACCTCTACTTGAGAAGCGAAGTTTTTTGAGCACGAGACGTGATATGGTACGATAGGTGTCGAGAGGGCGTCGAGTACACTCAAAACTCAAAAACCATGGGCGAAAAAATAAGGCAACAGACGGAGATGCAAAAGGTTCATCCTAAATTTGTTACTGTGCGTCGGTGTTCCCAAAGATTGAAAACGATCACGTTATTCAGCACAGGGACGAACGAACTCATCATTTTTTTACAAAGAAGACATCAATCAATGTCAAATAATGTCATGAAGACCTCATTTTCTCAACTAGGTCTTACTTCGGTCTATATCTGAAGTTAGTTGAACAAACTTTGTCTGATGCTACTTCTCCCTGGAAAAGCGTCATCTCTTCATCGTACAAAATGCACGAACCCAACGCACCGAAAGACTACGGATCGGTCGTCCCACCGAAGGCATTCCAAGGCAAATCACTGAACAATAAGTCGTCAGACGTCATTAAAGAGCAATTCGTTCCCTCTGTATCATCTTCACAGAGTACCCAAGGTTCCGATACCTCGTCTCCCTCCAGCATCACCAGGTCATGTTATCTTGTCGATGAAAGCATTGCATATGAAGTCAGTCATAACTACTTTATCCCGTTAAAAGATTCTCTCGCACCTCGTGTTGCTCCTTCATCGGGCATGTCGATATCCTACATGAAACGAGCCTTAAGAAAATCAAGCGATGTCATCCTCCACTCTCTTGGTTTCTATCGCAACCCAGTTCTTGCATCGTCCGAAGGCAGTATTTCTTCCATTGCCTCAACGACAACAACCGAAACTTCTTCTCTGCTGTCACTCCGTGTGTTGCCCCAAGAAGCCACCCAGTCCACAGATCGGGTAGTTAAGGTTGCCAAAAGAAATTCGTCCTACGCAGACATGCAGCTGTCGATGGTTTCCAACTTCTCAGCCGCGTACAATACCGTTAATATCTCGTTGGGTCTCACTCTCATGAAACCCCTTCATCCTCCGATTCATCCATCGGATGTCAGCATATGTAGTTCGGCACTGATTGCTGGGATGATTATTGGGCAGCTAGGCGGGGGCTTGCTTGGAGATTGGCTGGGAAGGCATATGGCCATGTCAGTCGTCATGAGTCTTCAAGTTGCCAGCGCATTTTGGAGTGCATGGGTTGGTTTACTTGGTGTAAGTGAGAGTGTAGGGATATACCATGTCCTTGCAGGGTGTAGATTCCTCCTGGGCATTGGATGTGGTGGTGTGTATCCTTTGGCTGCCACTCTTACTGCCGAATCATCCACTCAAGAAGAAGACAGAGGAAAGCTTGTAGCACTGACATTTTCCATGCAAGGTGTTGGTTACTTAATCGTGTCCCTAACTGCATATGCATTGTTATTGTTATTGGGCGAGGAATCTAATTTAGCGTGGAGACTTCTTCTGGGCTTCGGTTGTCTTCCTGGGCTGGGACTTATTGTGATTAGAACTTTCCATCGTTCATCGGTGGTTACAAAAAACACAACGAGAACTAACGAGTCAAAGGATGTGGAGACAACACGTGAAAACGAGCAAGCAAATCTTGATGATGTCACTTCTTCGAACCAGAAAAGTGTGAATGCCGTTCGACTTCCACCAAGCTCCCTCTTTCAACAAATTCGAAACGAATCCGATTTATTGTCAAAAATCTTAGGCACTGCCGGGTGCTGGCTAATGTTTGATATTTTATTCTATGGCAACACTCTTTTTCAGCCAATTGTTTTTGCTGCGGCCTTTGGCGAGTCGGAGACCATTCTATCGTTAGTACGAGATTCCACAGTTATTTCGCTCATTGCATTACCTGGTTACTTTGTCAGCGTGTACATGGTAGGCAAACAGACTCCGAAGAGAATACAGTTACAAGGGTTTCTGATTATGGCTATGCTTTATGCGATTATTGGTATAAAGTTTTCGAGTTTGGCTTCTCATCGATGTGCCTTGATGGCTTTGTACGGCCTTACTTTCTTCTTCTCTAATTATGGGCCCAACACCACGGTGAGAATAAATCTATCTACTCTGCCTTTCTTAGGACACCGACTTCGTTTTATTCATAGTTTTGTTTATCGAAAATCCATTCGCAGACTTTTATGATGCCCAGCATCACTTTCTCGCGTCCATGTCGTTCAACTTTGAATGGGATCTGTGCCGCTAGCGGAAAGGCAGGCGCTCTTCTTGGCTCTATTATATTTTTGCCTCTTGCGACCTGGCTCGGCAACGATAAAGTTATGATAGCATGTTCTTCGGTATCCGTTATAGCAGCAGTAATGACTTTGTTCTTGGAGGATTCTTCTGGGGAACTACCGATAAAAAAGATCTCATCAGAAGCTCACCTGCTGACTCTGTCAGACGAAGACGATCAAGTACCGAAACTAATAAAGACTGGCAGCATGCCGTGCATTTTTGATCAGTATCGACATTTATCGGGTCCCGAGTGCTTCTAGGATTGTTAGTGTCGATGTTATCGCATTTCTTCATGTTAGAACTTGTTTGTAAATTACGTAGAATCATCCTAGAGTCATTTTAAGTCGACTGAAATGAAACGTGATATTATAATGCATAAAGAGGCCGATGGTACAAAACGCGTGAATGTATGAAAGAGAAGTTTTGCTGCGATCTCACGGCTAAGCCGTCACTGAGTCAGTGTTATGGATGTTAAGTAGCTAGCATTTGGAGAGGTAGTAATTGAAATGCCCTTAAAGTTCTTGTAACTTATCATAATGAATGATGATGCTTCAACAGATGAGTTGCGGAACTGATCTATGCTGCACTAACACTGCGAATTCCAAATAATGTCACCCTGAAAGCAAATGCATCATCGTCGGGGTGCGCTAGTAATATTGTGAACGCATCGACTTTTCACTCCTCAAATCGCCTTCTCTTGGCTCTCTCTTCCCTGGAGAGAGGTTTCTCCACAAATTCACCCAACTTGCGATAACGTTTCCTCGAGAAGTTGACGGAATCGCGAAACTCTTTGCCACTGGCTACAGACGAGTACGTCAAGTAGACAACAGGGCGGCAGTTTTGGCTGTAGTTTCGTAGGCCTCGATGCCTGATTACGTTAAACAACGCAGAGCAATCAGAAATGTTATTCTCTTACTAATGTTGAATACGCAGAGAGAGAGAGTAGTCACGTCCTTACCCCAAGCGATAGTCAAAGATAACAGGAGTCCCTGCAGTGACACAAGGTGTGTACACCTATTCAAGATAGCAAACCACAGAAATGTAAGCCGTCAAATAAGAAAGGACGCAGCAATGCTATTCGCCTACAACAAAAGTCACCTACCATATCCTTCACGAAGTTCTCGTGCCCAAGATAATGGCTCCCAAGACAAAACTCGGTAGGTCCGTTGGTCATGTCGTAATCGACTAGAGGAATGAACACATTTACTGCATGACAAGGCTTCTGAAACTTATTGTTCAAATGAACACCATCCTGGTGGTACACCTGTGTTTCACTACCGGGCAAGGAAAGGAAACAACCTTTGTGGACCAATATGGCATCTTCTCCAAGAATTTTGTGAATGATTGGCATCCACGCGGCCATTTTGGCATCTGTCAAGAAAGAATATTCGTCTGTGTCAAACTCGGGCAGTTCCATATCATATCGCCCCTTTCCGCGCTCTCGCAAGACATCAAAACCATCAGAAAGCTCGTGGTGGAGGGAGCGTGCCTTGACGGTAAACATGACTCTCTCGTAGTGTTCAATGCATGCAGCGTAGCACTTATCGATTTGTTCGGGGTTGAGACGATAGTGTGTGGAGGGAGGAAGGGGCTCAATGTAATTAAGCCTGTTTCTAGGTTTCGGAAGCTTAGTAGGAGTGACAGGCACACCATTCAGTGATGCGTCAGAGTCGTTGGGAGAGACCGTGTTTGGCATTTTTCCTTCCTTGACGGTTGAGTCAGCGCCCTCGTTCACACTAACTTTGATCCGGACACATTTATCCATCCCGTTTGATTGCATGACAGCCTTGAGGTCTCTGTTATTCGAACCAGACCTTTCGCTGTCTTTTGGACAAGTCGTCATTTTCGTCCTCGGTCCTATGATTATCGGATGCAATCTTGTTCAACGGCGAACCAATTGACACCTTCTTGTCATCCTCTGTCACAGCGTGATCATCTGCAGATTTTTCATCCGCACAAGAACCTCCTGAGTTGTCTTCACAATTTGATTCTTGTTCGGAAGCCAGTCCTCTCAACGTTGATTGTAGATCTTCACCATTCAGCTTCTGTTTTTCCTGATTCAACAACCTCATCGTCTTTCGATTGTAAATTTCCCTTCGTTTTTCGATCCACATCTCCTCCTGCCCCACAATCCAGAGCCCGTCCCTCAAAAACCGTGCCATACCCGCCTCCAACGCTGCCTTTCTGGTAGGCTTCACTGGACGAAGTCGTACGCCGTTCTTCCCATACCCAAACAGTATACGATCAATGAGCAGATCCCTCTCCACCAACTCCTCCGAATGTGCAATGGCAGCTTTCCGAGTGTTGAACCTCTGCAAATCGGGAGAAATCCAACTCCGCGTGATGGTGGGCAACGGATGAGTGCTGTCCTCATAGGCACTGGTGGTGAGGGTCGAAATTTCCATAACATTCTGCGAAGGGAGTGGTTCTTCCCATTCCTCATCGGAGGAATCAATATCATCGTCATTGGATAGATTGATCCATTTTTTCTTGTTGCCCATTTTGTGTGAAACTTCAACGATGCCTTCGAGTAAGTGGGGGAGGGTGGCAAGTTGGAGGCTGTGGCGGTACCACCTGAATAGGGGGGTGGGACATGACTTGCGCCCTTTGGCGACTGATTCAGTCCCAGTGGACGATTTGGATTTGAAGTTGGAGCCGTGGGCACCGGCGGCGTCAGACAGTTTGACTTCGCATTTCCACATTCTGAAAAGCGAGCGAGTCAAGTCCGTGTTGAGATCGGTCGAGAAGATAGCATGACAAAATCAAGGAAGCCAAACGTATGACACATGTATTCGCATCTCACCGTCCCCCGTGATAAGGCAGAGCCAGCGCCTCCCTTTCTCCGATCACCTTGGCCGCCTCTTCATAACACTTGCTCCTTTCAGCGACTTGTGGAATCCTCACGAGGGCCCCCTTCTTCGTGGGCTGCCCCTTGCGAATTTGAGCCAGTGTGACGTTGACAATTGGTGTGCCGTCGTCGGTGTGCGAGGATATTTTGGATTTCGGCGTGACTTTCGTTTGTCTTGGCATTTTGTCGATATCGATGTGGTGAGCTAGCTTGGGACGAGAATCGCGAGGGCGTCACAAATGACGAAAAAGTAGGGGCAGATCGATGAAAGTTTATCGACACGCTTGCACCAAAAAGAAACTCGCTATTGTATAGCCTCCAACAATGGCGATGATGATGTGCGACTTGGGATGGCTTGAGAATCAAAGAACTGCGTAAAATCAAAGATTGCAAAAATATTACGTTTCGTTTTATCCATCAGTCGATCAACGGCAATGCTTCGGGTTTTTAACGAGAAAATAGTATCGTATTGTACCATACCATGATGTCTCCATGATGTCAATCAATAGAATCGCCGACACATAGTGCTCCCTGGGGTGACACTCTGTGGAAAACAGGCAACACCGACGCCGACGCGGCTGGCTTCGGCTGGAGAAGGCTGGAGAGCATCCTGAACGAACGGGTACCATACAGGCGGTATTGTACGATATCGGGCCGGCATACAAAAAATATCATAACGGACGGAAGTGCTTCCGAAAATCTCACCTTGGACATGGCTAAATTCATATTTTATTAATGGCGGAAACCAGATCCCGAGGAGTTTTAGATTGGCTTAAGTAAACACATGTCATTTCGTTTGATTTCTGACACTACCGTTGTTACTTGAAATTAATTAATTTCGTTGTACTGAAGGAACCCACTTATAGTCTAATTTCCAGCAAAAACGACATCTAATCGCCAAAATATCTCGTATTAGGCTGTTGAAGTGTGTTATGGGTGTGATTGATGGTCCCCACAAGAATTGATCTCTTTACATGACGAATGACAATTCATTGTATCGGGGATGGAAAACAGTTCATCAGAACCACATGTTGCCAATGTGAAATAATTGAAGGCTTCCATACTTCCGCAAATGTCAGAATTTGAAGTGGTGTGTTCATTTCGCAATACTGCAGAGTCATCCATACAAATACAATGCAGAAGCCAATGATACGAATGAAGGCAGACCAATTCACTTTCAATTCTGCTAAATGCAGAATTTTCCTGAATACTTCACATATCTATGAAAGATTCTGCACCTATCGTCAAGGGTATTTTACGACAAATAATCCAATAGTTCTAACCATTTGCAAGACAATATCAACGTTACCAAAAGTATGCTGCTCAAGTGGCAGTGGACCTCAGGATGGCAGGGGGTCACACACTGGTTGATGCAGATTTCTTTTGTTCTCAGCTTGTTCATTGATCAAACAACTGTTCCATATTTGGGTGATTTTTATTCTGTTTGCCCGTGAATGGGCATTTGTTGAGACAACTCTGAGAACATGTCAAGTCTGTTGAAGGTGTGATGCATTTCTCAACGATAAATGCTAGAGTTGATAACAAAGACATAGTGAAGAAAATAGAATCAAGCTTATTTCATAATTAACCACTCTTCTTCTTTGAACTTCTGCATTTCTTGAAACCAACTGCATTTTCAATCAAATGTGGAATGGTTGCTACAACTTTAGGATAGAGTGATATCTTTTGAATTGGCTCATCTAGGGTCCCTTTGAACTCTTGCACAATAGAAAGTAAGAACAACAAGGTGAGCAGGAATGAATTAAAATGAGACCCATATTCTTAAGTTCAGATTGAAATGATGATAGTTAAATAATGATCCGTCTTCTATTTTTGTTTTAACTTAATATCAGGAGACTTTTACCTTGATGGTCACTTCCACAAACTGATTAGATCAATCAAATATTAAGTGCCAGCCTCTCATCAATGGCGCCTTCCCAAAAGTCTTTGATTCCATAGGTTCTAGTTTTCTAGACCTTTTCATTTTTTAGGCTGGAAAACATTTCCTCATCCCACAGTCTTTGTGTCCCAACAGTATAAAATGTTTCAGTGTGGGATACTGCATGGGTACAATATCCATCAATTTTTCAACCTGCTTGCAGTTAGTCACACCCTTTGACAAGTAAACGACAGGTATTGTCATCCATTCCAGGTGATGAATGCGAGCTGACAGTAAACATAATGAATATGTGAACTGTTGATTGTTGAATCAAAATATTATACTGTCAAATGAAGCACAGTCAAAACATGATGAATGAGATAAAATGCAACAATGAACCAAAAAATATCTATCTTGACTGCACCAGCAATTAGCCATGACAAAACACATTAATGACAATATGTTCTGTGTCGTTGATTGTTATGTGTTGTCATTTTTTCATGAGATAATATTCCCCTTGTACAATGTGCTTTGTTGATTGTTGTGTAATTTCATCCTTGGTTGTCTGTGTTTGAGGACAAAATGGTGATGTCATGCAAGTGAAATACAATCACAACATGTTGGAAAGACAACCAATGAGGTAAAAGAAACAAATCCAAACAAAATAAATAATGAAGTGAATATTCAGAGGGATTGACGAGTGACAATCAGCATGCACGTAAAATGACGATTGCATAAATTCACTCCCCCTCCTTCATCTTATAATGACAGTATCTCATTACAAAAATGGCACAGTACAATTATGCAATATCTCAAAAAATTCCACAAATCAAACAAAACCAAGTGTCACAGGTTTCACTTATATTTGGAACAGCTTAATTGGTTCCAAAAGAGTTACAACTGACCAAACGTGCATTTTCTTTTTGAAAAAGTTGACATGCCAACAGGCTGTTTCTTAAATTTGGATGTACTTTGACTATCAAGGCAGTTTTATGTTATATCACCCAACTTTGGAATGTCATTCAAGAATTTGAAAATTGCACCCAAAATTGGAGGATTGTATCATAACTTTTTATGGCCACTCATCCATATCTCCAAAGTATCTACAGAAGGAGTTTGGAAATGATTAAGGCAAAAAAGTTACGTGATCAGCTTACGCAGGGTTATTCTGAACCTCATTCAAGCACATTTCAAATTGGATGCTTGGCACCGGAAATTTGCACATTTGGAACAAAAAAATGAACTAAGGCTGTCACCTGATAACCAATTAACTTCAAAGATAGATCACTTCTCAATAACCTAAAATATGTTTCACCACATTTGGATGTCTCGTTAGACATATTTGGGCCTGATTTCTTCCATACCTAGATATCTGTGAATCATGCCCTGTTATGCACTTCCATGATCCCACATCAGAGACAATCACATCCCATGTCAGAGAAAAACACTATGAGTAATAGCACAACCTCATATTTTAGTGACTAGGCATTTTGGAAGAGGTCATGGTCAAAAAATGACCAAATTAATTGATATGTCCAGTTCATGAAAACACATTATTTAGTCCCTACATTTTAACTTTTACAAATAAGCTTAACACCGTCATAGCTAATATCTTGTCTCTGCTCCTTTTTACTTTAGGTGAGTTTGGGTGTGCCATGTACCAAAGCAAAGAATAATGTGTTGCTGCATTTTTATCTATCCACCACACATAAGTCATGTTTCAGTGAAAACGATTGAATACGTAACTGAACTTGGAAATCTTCTAGACTTCCTATGTATGCGACACTTATCTCGAATAAGAATAAACACACATGCATGGAATTCTTTGTGAGATTTTGACAATTTTCTAGAACTACATTGGATAAGACATATAGAAATTTATTGATTTTCTTAATAATGCAAGAATTCCATTGAGATAACATGTAAATGGAAAAAAGAATATTCCTGTAACTGCTTCCTAATATGAAGAACAAATATTAAGTGGCATTATGTGTTAGTCTTAGGCAAGTGTCGTTTAGTTGTAAAAGACTGACTCGGCAAGGTGTGAACATAGGCCTCTTGCAGATCATCAGCAGCCAAATAGGCAAGAACTTATTGGTTTTCTTTGCTATTCGATGCTCCAGTTTTCAATGAAAAAGATATTTTGATCTCACACATCACCATATACCACTGATTGCTTTGTGGTCCCCAGACTGTATCAGTGAAAATGACCACCTCCCCTTTGCCGGTGATACTCTAATGTAATCTATATAAGTGAAGAAAGGTAAAAGAAGAACTATTATGTATTTACTTTTTTGTAAAAAGTAATGCAAATGATTCTCACACTCATTTGCTCTTGAAATATATAAAGCTATATGCCACAATTGTATTGCGTCAGCCACATAGGAGAAGATTGCAAAATCTTTCTCAATTTTAAATATGTCCTTCCACTGCATCAATTGATGCATCCTACAATAATAGTTATATGGGTCACTCATCCCCGATCACAACATGATCCTTTTATCTTCCCAATGTTGCTTCAGTGGTGTTCATAGCATAGTGTAAACTACTGTGGTTCTTCTTCTTTGGAACAAGTACATTATTAGCATATTGGTTTTGTGAATATTTCTCTGTTTTACTCAAATCATTCCTCTCTGTCTCTAATAACTTCTTGACATTGCTGGCAATGGCAGATCTGTGGAGCAGGCAGCACAAGAGGAATTATTTTTGTTCTTGTATCAATTCATCATTATTTGTCCTCTTTCATTGTCTGACATGTCAAACTGCTCCAGTTTTCTTGACTATCACGATTTGCAGTTTTGTTAACAGCTTCTTTTTCTCATTTCTTTTTAGTGAACAATACAACCACCTGCAATCATATTGAACTACAATAACGATTTTAAACTTAACTCAATGCAACCTTTCCTGCTGAAGTTAATTGTTTTAGGATACAGTAGTGAACTTCTTGGCTGAAACTTTTCACTATGCTTCTCATAAGACACTACTAATATGTCACATAAGACATTACTAGTGCTTCCAACCAGCTGGTCTATGACCAGCACTTGAAGGTTCTATCAATAGATGAAGTCCAAATTAGATCATTAACAAGAATGTGTATTCATGATGCTTGTTTACAAACTTAACAGATTCATTACTGTTCATTCTTGAAATTAAATTTGATGTTACACATCTGATGTGCCATATCCAAGAATGCTGCTAACGGTTTTGGAAGAATTCTTTGAGTACTTTGAGTTTGCCTTCTGCTCTGGTAACACGTAAGCACAAAACGTGGCAATGACGTACAACCCTGACCCAAACACAAACATTGTTCCTTTGCCATATAGCGCGTTGTCTTTAGTTCGGTGGTATATATATCTTAATAGAATTGGACCAACTGCAGATGCCAATGATGACAGCGAGTACAGTGCACCTTGAATTCTCCCTTGCTCAATTTCATCCTAACGCAGGAAATAGTTATGTGGTCTTTTCACCAAATAAGCATCAGCAAATCAAGTCGAACAACTTACCACATTGTTTGCTTTGATCGCAGATATAGTTGGAAAAGACATGCTAGTAAAAGTCGCAATTGTGGATGCTATGAAAAACATTCTCTTCGACGATGCAATACCATAAAGATAATTATGCAGGGCCCCAACAGAAAAGGCGAACATAATAACACGCCTTTCCCCGATGAAGCTATTGAGTGGTTTCAGAATCACTGTCTGAACAAAGATCCCCGACAAGCCACGCATCAAGAACAACATAGCAATATCTTTCGCATTGAAACCTAGGTTTTCTTCAACATAGTAGATAAATAATGCAAGATCAGCAGAACCCACACAACCGCTGAAGAACGCCAATGCTGACATGAGACGGAAGAGTTTATTTCTATTCAGAATCAAGAGGTCATTTATTGGTCGCATAGCGTAATACTTCCACATATCAAATTCTGACTCAATAACGCTCATTTCCGCGAATCTATTCAATTTTGCTTTTCGCGCTGCCTCTGATGAAAGGGTTTCTGGCATGTAAAAGCAAACAAAGACAAACCCAGCTATCAAGATGATCAAGGAAAACATGGATATCGCAAGATGGCTCATGAAGACTGCCAATATTGGAGACACTGCAAATCCCATGCTAAAACCAGCTAGAACCAGTCCAAACGATGGAGCTCTCCAAACAGGTGGCATGACATCTGAGATGGCAGAGAGAGCCACAGCCATCCAACTGATTGCACCAGATATTGCATGGGATGCGTAATAAAGAAACGGGTCTATGTTCGGGTACAATTGCATTAAAACCAAATTGAGTGGTGCCAGTAAACTGAGACCAACACCAATGCGCATGATTCCTGCAAAACAAAAATATAATCAGCATTGTGTGAACTTCTGTTCGAGTTTTCGTCAAGAACTCACCTACTCGTCCTCGCTCGTCGCTTATACTTCCGATCAAAGAACTCGTTGCGAAAGTAAGGGAATTTGCTATGAAGCCACTAATTGCAGCAGAATTCTGCGCATCTTCATTCCCGAACAAACATTCGTTAGGACGTTCAACCTTGGGGATATCTAAACACGATGCCTCTCCATCGTATCCGTGCTTCAAACGAGCGTATCGATCTTCTACCACAGCGGGAACGACACCGATAGTTGATCCGAGTGCCAGCGATATTAAGAGACACACAGTTATTATTTGTGGAGGTCCTGAAGTTTTCATAAACTGACGAAGGAATTCGGAGTGGGACGCATCTTCTTGGCCTTCGCAGGTTTGGTTGGTCTCTAATAAACGAGTACCATCGCCTGAAACTTGGCTTTCGTCCATAGATAGATGAGTAATGAAGCTTCGTGTAGGTATGGAAGAGCGATCCGTATGCTGTTCATTGTTGGCGTTCGTTCCCGTCTCGACCATGGTCACAGCAGGTCGCAGGCTAGTGTTCTGATTTCATCGATCTCGGTCTGGACTCTATCTTGCACCTCGAGCAATTCCTGGGACTGACGATCTCTGACGATGTTGTCTTGATCCATCTATCATCGTACTATGGTACAATACGGTATGGTATCACCTCGTACTATTGTATCATTTTGTATACTATCATCGTACCACGTCATATCTACATCATGCCATACACATCCATACACAGATTCTTCTAGTTTTCACGCAAGATAGATGGCACTCTGATATTATTGTATTGTACCATACCATACCACGCTTTGAAACATTCCAACCATGTCAAGCCAATACTTCGTTTTTGGCATCGCCGCAGCTATCACAATCGGGGTTCAATCTATCGGATTCACGTTAGCGTATGCTCTTCGTACTGAGATCTTTTATGATGTAAGTATAACACGGATTAGCAGCCAATGTCGTTAGATACCACAACATTTTTCTCAGGCACTTTATCTACTGCAACTCGCATTTATCACTTCCTTCTGATTCCCATCCAACCAGATACTCGGTGGTATAAACTACCTTGTGTTGGCGTTATTTTCGGCGATATCGGGCAGTGACAAATCAAATGACACCTCAACGCTGCCTTGGACAAAAGATTGGCGCAAAATAGTTGCAACATGTCTTTTCATCTGCTCGCGTGGATGGTTGTTAATCTTTCTGGCTTGGCGAGCGCACGAAAGAGGGGGTGATGCCCGATTCGACGAAGTTTTAGGGAAAAAAGGCGGAAGGATGAAACCGTTAACATTCTTTGTTTATTGGATGGCACAAGCATTCTGGGTTTACCTCATATCCATGCCGCTTCTTTTTATTAACTCATCATCGGTGAAGCAGTCGGACTTTGCTGCATATGATATTGCATTTGCGACTCTTTTTGGTTGCGGTGTATTGGTTGAAATTGTAGCAGATATTCAAAAGGCATTGTGGGTGCGTAGTGGGAGGCCGGGGCATTTCTGTTCTGTTGGGGTGTGGAGCTTTTCTCGTCATCCAAATTACTTCGGCGAAATATTTCAATGGTGGTGTCTATGGGCATTTGCTCAATCAAGCTCTGAATCTAATCGGAGTTATGCTGATCCGCTTTGGTGGGCTTGCATAGTCTCTCCGTTGTTTACGATGCATATTCTGCTGAATATGAAACCAACTGGTTTATGCAACGCTGAAGGGGAGAATTTGCAGCGATACTATGACAAATGTCCAGAACACTACAGTGCTTACAGAAACAGTACTTCCATTCTCATTCCGATGATTGGGTATCGACACGTGCCCATGCTTTTGAAACGAACAATATTTTTTGACTTCGAGAAGTACGAGTACAAGCCAAAGGAGGATAACTCAAGCAAGAAGGAGTGAGTTCCGTTTTGTTTGTTATAACAGTGTCTTAAAGTAGAGTTATTCTCATTGCTCTGTATTGGCCTTGCTCTGTAATGGCCTACCCATGTCAGAGGACAGGAATATGTGATTATGGGTCAACAAGTAGTCACCAATCTGAATCACTGAATTGCTCCTTGCCCTCAGTTCTATAATCTCAAAGCAATATACTTACTTCCATGTCATAGTTTTCATTCAGTTTCCTTCACGCCACACCATTTGCAATAAAAAACGTAAGATGAACCATTTCCTTATTCTTGCAAAATCAGGAATCACCTGCATTTGTACCACTAAGAGTAATGTCGCATATCATTTATCGTGCTCATTTAGAGCTAATTAAGTTTATGGAAAGTGTTTACCAGAGGCCTGGAGACCTGTACATGACCAGGACTCTATATCAATGCCAAGAGATCATCACATGCATGTCTGAACAACTATTTGCATGATAAAATAATTGGTTGGCACCATTTATCAGTTCTTCCCTCAATATGAGCCCATAAAATTAATCTTCATTGATCTGTTACATCTTACCTACATAACTCTACATAATATCAATTACTTCCATAACGGCTTAGGTCACCATTACATCAAGGAGTGTATCACATATCACTTCCTTGTGTCTTTTCACAACAACAACACATATGCTGAGAGGTATTTTATCAGTAATAGCCTCAAGAAACCTCAAAGAGTGCCAGTCGGACAATCTATAGAGCACATACAGAAGTTAAGTGGCTACTTGAGACTTAAGTTGCTGATTCAAACAAGAATTCTGGTGAAATCATGACTCAGCCGCAAAATATGGCAACTTTGGGCAGAACTATGGTTTGGGGATTCCTATTATTATACTGGAACCTTTGGATCCTGTAAACAGTTAATGCACCAAATGAAAAAAGACACTTGCATCTACAGATGACGGTAAATCTTATGCATTATCAGCATGTCCCCAGTGCAAGTGCACACAGGTCAGATGACAGGCGACCCTGCACAATAAATTGTTTAGGTTACTTCACAATTGAAAAGTTCTGCATCCATTGTTAGAAACATGGCAGGTTACTCTTGACATAACTCCAATCCAGCAACAAGGTAAGGTTTCAGTGGGTGTGAATGCTGGTAAGAACCCCTCTCTTTTCCCTTTTTTTCTGTGTCCTCTCAACTAGCTGTTTGATCTATCTTTGTATTTCAATTGCTATGCAACTGTCTTTTGCACTTGTTATCTTGGCCCACAAACAGAGGTAAGAGGCACCAACACAAATGCCAAATCCCATACAATAAACAGAAGCAGTGATTACAGGCGCTGTAACAACCCCTCCCTTTTCAGGCTACTGCAAGATTTTTTGCAGAAAGCAAGCCAGAAAAAGTTCGCTGAAACAGAGGAAATGTGAAGTGTGAAAATAAAAAGCAGTGGCTTGTCTAAGCTTTGTTCGTGAGCACCTGCACCTCACATGCTTTGTTTGTGCATTGTGCGATCTTCCTTTTTCACTTCCTGAGTCCCCTCTATTCCAAAAATTAAGTATGCATTCTCACAATACAAATAACACGTACAATGCACCAAGCAGGTCTGCAATGCACGGATACCTCCTGCAAGCATATTACATCTCCTACCATGTCAATCAACTTACTTAGCTTTTGATTATTGTTGATACTTTTGGACTGGGAATTTTTGGTGACAGTGCAACCATTGTCAAGCTTCCAAGAAGTTGATATCCTTCCCTGTCCCGCTGAGAATCATGAATAAAAAATTTCAAAATCGTGACTTTGCTGACAAAAGACTGCCAGTTGTCCCCAACTGGGTTGGTTCCAATTTTGGAACCAACATGTGCAAGAAGAATTTCAATAGATTTGTTTTTGTGTAGATTTGTTTTTGTGAAGATTTGTTCTGCTTGCTTGATTGAACATGTCAATAAGAAATGTTGAAATTCGGGGTGCAAGCAGTGATGTGTTGCTTTTTTCATCATGTCTCTCAAAAGTACAAGTGCAGAAGCACACAACTTCTTGCTGTGGAGAGACAAAAGCTGATTGATGTAGGGTATCTGGATGAAGGCGGTAGACATTGAATAATATTGATTACTATTGTTACATTATATAAGCAATAATAATATATAAAATACTTATTGACTGATATTGAAATGCTATGTAATAGGAAATTGCAATTCAATTGTACACATTCCATGCAAGCCATCCTGATAAACTGCAAAGTTGGGGGGTATTTTAATAACAGACTAGGATGAAACCATATGTTAGGCAAGTAGTTAGTTAGGGGAATTCTCATGGAATTGTAACAATTAAAAAAGAAAAACAACCGATATGTTTTGAATTTATTTTGATTGATCTATTGCCTTATCCAGAAAAATGCCCATTGTGATTCCTTGTGAAGTGTCAAAATATGTTTAGAATTGTGATATTCATGTGATATCAGATGCAGTTTCTTATGATAAAATTTGATTTTTATATAAACTCCCATGCATGCATACTATACTTCTGCAAGAAACATGTGCATTATTTTTATTTGAATGGACACAACTGAGACAGTAACATCTGCATCGCAATTCCCTGAGAACTGTTCATGTTTGGACATAATTTCACAAGAAATTGTAATTACAGCCAAAATGAAATTGGAATGCAATTCCTACGAATTGAAACCTATAGTGATAACAGTTTCAAGAATTATAATTATAATCCCAAGGAATTTCAATAAAATTCACTGGGAATATTAGTGATTGGTATCATTGCAAATATTTCAAATCCCTTCCCTTGTACCACACACTTATTACAATCAAATCATTTAACCCCTATTACAATATGTTCAATGCAAGTGCAATATATTACTTTGAAGCTTCTATAGCAATAAAACACAGGAATTCAAACAAATTGTAGTAACCTGATTATAATCATTTGCACAACAGTCAACATCTCATCATCCTTGACATCTCCACTTTTCAGTGGGTGGCTGCCGTAGTACGCCTAGCTGTTCAAACATTCAAATAACCAGTGTTAAATGTCATATTTAGAAGCGATTTGTAAGATGTTTGGAAGGGCGATCTTAAAGTGTTGTTCTGTAATTAATTTCGTTCTAAATCGTTCCAGGACCCAGGGTATTTTATATTTATGGTCGATTTTGGTCACTTTCTGCAAAATGGTCACCAAAAACGGCCTATATAATATATCTTACGGACGTTTGGAGTACACAAACAAGATTTTAAACGTTTCGAATCTCAAAAAGTATAAATATTTTGTATTAATGTCCGTATACATTAAAAAGGGTTATATAAATCGATTTTACTAGGTGTACTGTATATTGATTTTTAGGAAACTTACTATTTTTAAATAAATAGACGAAATTTGATAGTATAATTTTATATTAATGGCTGTATATCAAAACCATACACGATTCTCGCCCAAAGCGCCACACACAGCTCATGTACATAACAGCATCCGTATTGTTATATATATAAATTGATGATATATATACACGAAACCTGATCGTGGATGTTATATATATAATCTCGTGATCCGTATATATATAGCACCGCAGTGTGTATTGTACATCCCCAATGTTATGTATATACCGATGTGAAATATATAATAGCTCATCAGCAACAACCACGATTAATGTATACTATAGTTTGTCAACTGCGCTGCTTTAGTCACGATAAGATATATGTATCATCTTAGAAACAGTATATAAACATATTATTGTATTTTCTTACAGACTGAATATAAACATTATATTCAAATCACAGTACAGTGTTACGCAGTCCTACGTGTGTCACTGTTTCTGAATTCTGCACGTTTTCATTGGATATACATAGAGCACACCTAGACCAATACAGAGAGGGGACAAACGGTCACACGACAGTTGTGTTACATACATACCAGCGCCCACGCACATGTGAACGTTATGTTCATCGGCCCACATCGATCTCATCATTTTTCACCGCCTCATTTTGCGTTCGAAAAGGAAACAACCATAATGCGATCAACGACACCATACAAACACAGGTAAGACCCCATATAGGAAAACACCAAAGACAGGAAGTGTAAAACGGAACTCATCATTGAGGAACCCGTACAAAAAAACCACAGTCATGAAAGCAGCTTGCAGATTGAAGGCAGTGGGGCAAACCGCGACGGTAAGAGGGCCCGTGTTATATACATAAAACGTTCACATCACCGATTCTTTTCTCACATGTTATTATTGGAATATGGATTTGATGGGGAACAGGAATGAGACCCATAATCGCAAAAACTCGGAGAATACAAAACACAAGGGACATTTCAGTGTATTCGAGAACTATGGGGTAAGTCATCCGGATTTTGAGTTACATATGCGTATTTGGTATGTATATAACAAAATGCGGTATAACATTTGTATGCACTTCAATTGGTTATATACATAACCAGGGATTCTATGGAGGGGAAAATGCTTCTAAGAGCATGGTTTATGAGCAACATGAGGGTACGGACCATACTAGGTGCGAGGGAAACATGGTAAGATCTGAAGTATTGACGTTATGTTTAGGAATGTGTTATGTACATAACCATAATCCTCACACCCTTCTTTTGATATAAACATGGCATTGTTAAATACATAACAAAGGGAGTCACAGAGAACAAGGGGAATGTGGGACACATGGGCACGGACACATTTCTGGTGAAGGAAATCATGGTAAGATCTGAAAGTATTGACGTTATGTTTAAGTATTCGGTATGTACATAACGGCAAGCTGACACATTCAACTACAATTCTGACGATAAGGAGGATTGGCAACGGAGATGTAAGTATCACTGTTTTTTTTGTTGTTGTCGTTGGTTTGTGATCACGCCAGAAGTATGATGTTGATATTTTTGAGATGTGCCAGAAGTATGATGCGCACAAAAACCACAGTCATGAAAGCAGCTTGGAGCTTGAAGGCAGTGGGGCAAACCACGATGGTAAGAGGGCCCGTGTTATATACATAAAACGTTCACATCACCGATTCTTTTCTCACATGTTATTATTGGAATATGGATTTGCAGGGGAACAGGAATGAGACCCATAATCGCGAAAACTTGGAGAATACAAAACACAAGGGACATTTCAGTGTATTCGAGAACTATGGGGTAAGTCATCCGGATTTTGAGTTACATATGCGTATTTGGTATGTATATAACAAAATGCGGTATAACATTTGTATGCACTTCAATTGGTTATATACATAACCAGGGATTCTATGGAGGGGAAAATGCTTCTAAGAGCATGGTTTATGAGCAACATGAGGGTACGGACCATACTAGGTGCGAGGGAAACATGGTAAGATCTGAAGTATTGACGTTATGTTTAGGAATGTGTTATGTACATAACCATAATCCTCACACCCTTCTTTTGATATAAACATGGCATTGTTAAATACATAACAAAGGGAGTCACAGAGAACAAGGGGAATGTGGGACACATGGGCACGGACACATTTCTGGTGAAGGAAATCATGGTAAGATCTGAAAGTATTGACGTTATGTTTAAGTATTCGGTATGTACATAACGGCAAGCTGACACATTCAACTACAATTCTGACGATAAGGAGGATTGGCAACGGGAGATGTAAGTATCACTGTTTTTTGTGTTGTTGTCGTTGGTTTGTGATCACGCCAGAAGTATGATGTTGATATTTTTTGAGATGTGCCAGAAGTATGATGCGTACAAAAAAACCACAGTCATGAAAGCAGCTTGGAGCTTGAAGGCAGTGGGGCAAACCACGATGGTAAGAGGGCCCGTGTTATATACATAAAACGTTCACATCACCGATTCTTTTCTCACATGTTATTATTGGAATATGGATTTGCAGGGGAACAGGAATGAGACCCATAATCGCGAAAACTTGGAGAATACAAAACACAAGGGACATTTCAGTGTATTCGAGAACTATGGGGTAAGTCATCCGGATTTTGAGTTACATATGCGTATTTGGTATGTATATAACAAAATGCGGTATAACATTTGTATGCACTTCAATTGGTTATATACATAACCAGGGATTCTATGGAGGGGAAAATGCTTCTAAGAGCATGGTTTATGAGCAACATGAGGGTACGGACCATACTAGGTGCGAGGGAAACATGGTAAGATCTGAAGTATTGACGTTATGTTTAGGAATGTGTTATGTACATAACCATAATCCTCACACCCTTCTTTTGATATAAACATGGCATTGTTAAATACATAACAAAGGGAGTCACAGAGAACAAGGGGAATGTGGGACACATGGGCACGGACACATTTCTGGTGAAGGAAATCATGGTAAGATCTGAAAGTATTGACGTTATGTTTGAGTATTTGGTATGTACATAACGGCAAGCTGACATGCTCAACTACAATTCTGACGATAAGGGGGATTGGCAACGGGAGATGTAAGTATCACTGTTTTTGTGTTTGTTGTCGTTGGTTTGTGATCACGCCAGAAGTATGATGTCGATATTTTTTGAGATGTGCCAGAAGTATGATGTCGATATTTTTTGAGATGTCATTAAATTTTGAGACATCATTCGAAGCAATGAGTCAATGTTTGGAGGCGGTATGTTTATGATTTGTTTATGTATATACCATGAGAACTAACGCTGCTGAGTTTGTGCTATAAAAGACATCAAAGGACAAATAATGTCATGGAGCAATACGATAGGGATTTCAATAACCTGTTTGATTTGCCAAGACCAGGTTTGTTCGTTTTCTGTGAAAGGGTTCGAGAGGAAGCGTCGCGCTGGGTGAGGTTACACGAGGATGGGTTGAAGGGGAATTTCAAGCACAGACAGAAAAGGAGCGAAGTAGCTTGGCCAGATATACCCACCGATTTTGATGAATGGGCACCGCCGAAGAAGAGGAGGACTCGGGGGTGAATGGCAAAACTCAGATTAGGGAAGAATCATATATTTTGTAAAAAGTGGTAAGTTTTGTATTTGTCATATATATAACATAATTTCGCCATGGTGAACTATGGATAACACTCTTTGTTGGCAGACCAAACAGGTTATGTACGTGATGTTGTTCTATACATAACCGCGTGATCATGTGTATTCCACGGACATTTAATGCAGCAGGACAAGTGATGGTAAGATAATATGCAAAATTGATGATTTGAGGTTATTATCTTGAGGAGCTAACTGGCCATTCGTCTTGATGTGTTATGTTCGCGACGGTGTTATGTTTGGATCAATGTTATATACATACCGCGCGGATTGTGGTGACAGAAGAGTTTTTCCCACAGCAATATATGCCACCTGCTGTGGTTTTTTTCACTCTTTGGGGGTAGTGGTAGAAAAATGAAATTTATTGTAACAGGAAAGTATTTTGGTGGCAATTTATAACTTTTAAACTGGTAAATCCAGTGACCATTTTGCAGAAAGTGACCAAAAGTGACCAAAAATATCTCAAACCATTTTTTAGCAAAATTAATCGTATAATTCAGCAAAATGTGACAAAGAATCTTCTGGCGTGCTCAGGTTTTCTGCCATCCCCGCTCAATAATTGCAAGCCGTCCCATTATTGTCTGCTCTCCATTGCAATCTCATTAATCCATAGCATGATTGTCGCACCTAAAACTCCACCTACAAAGACACAGAAGCAGCACTTCATTGCTGTCTTGTTCCTGTTATGCCTTGCTTGTTATAGCAACAGCATTCGTGAGTGCAAGTTCCTCTTGAGGCGATCAATCTTACCTCCGAATATGGCTCCGTGGAATCATCTGATGCATCATGGTGATCCATCATCATTCCTTTTGCTGACGGGCTTGACCCGAGAAGCCTTTATCCAACTTCACAATCTACTGAAACCTCCGGGACATCCTGACCTACCACCACGAAAAGGTCGCAAATGGTCATTGCCCTCGCATGCATACTTAGGCTTAATGCTTTTTTATTTGGGCAGTACAATGCCCTAAAAGCAATTATGTTTGATTTTTTGTGTCACACCCTCCATATTTTGTGCAACATGTCGAGACCTACGGTCAGGTGTTTGCGTGAGCATCCCCTAGCAAGAATTAAATTCCCTTCACCAGAAAAATGCAACAATTCGCCATGATAGTAAATCGGAGAGGGCCATCGATTGATGACGTTATTGGGTTTATGGACGGTGTTTCATTCACATCTGAATGCACCAGTGAACATGTCACACAAAATGCTTTTTACTGTGGGTGTGATTGCGACACAATGGTGAATAATGCATTTGCGTATGGACCCGATGGAAAGATCTTCTTTGCCGCAATAAACTTTCCTGGTAGCTGGGGTGATGGAACACTCACTGCACGGTTCTTTCCCTTCATTAAGAGCAGGATATGCGATTACAAGATATGTGTTGACAAAGGGTTTCCATGAAGTGGACATGCATACAATACGCTGGTCGGACCCCTTAGCAAACGTACAGCAAGAGGTCTACATCCTATGGTTCGTGATTACCTCCTTCGAGTCAGCAACATGTATACCTCACTTAGGCAGGCAAGTGAGTGGGGTATGCAAGGTATGCAAGGTTCCTTCCCATGTTGTAAAAAGTGGTTGCCAACAGACTGTAAAAAAAGGAAAATGGTGCTTGAGTCAATAATCTTGGTACATAACTTTGGGACAGAGATTGTTGGTTCTAACCAGATCAAAACCGTTTTTGATCCTGAATATGAGCGATACATCAATCTGAAGGTTATGATCGCATTGGTTTATCTTTGTCCCGAAGATTTCGAAGCCACCGATGATGAAAGCGAAGAGTATTAATTAATCTTTTGTATGTAATAAATTGATAAATAATAAGTTAATTAATTAATAATCAGTCACTCTAAATATTAATTAATTGACACACTAAGTTAATACTCATTTATTTTTAACAACAACACTAATTTTATTCCATCACTCTTCACTGCTATCACTGTCACTACTACTATCACGAATTGATTCAATGTCAACACTCTTACGCTTCTTTTCATCCAATGACTTAATCAATTTCCTAAGCATTTTGTCAGATTTCTTTGCACGATTCTTCATGGATTGAAGCTGCGACTGGAATGATTGCTGGAATTGTTGCACCTGCATCTGTTGCATTTGTTGGAATTGATACATCTGCTGTTGTGATGCCATCTGTTGCTGCATAACCATCATCATCGACACTCCTCCCATTTCTCCACCTGCTTCATTGCGGTTATCGACACCACCTTCAAAACATGCTGCAATCTTATCCATAGTCTTCAAAACAGATCCTCTCACGTTTAGTTGAGTTCTTGGTCTTCTCTGACTTACCAATTTTTGATTTCTTAGACTTCTTCTTGGTGGTGATGGAATTATTGGCAGATGAGAGATTGACTGGAGTACGCAGGACTTGATCATTTGTCATCGCTAGGGCATCTCCATTTCTGACAGCAGCAGTGGGCCAGCTCATTGGTGTCACCAAGAATAGTCGTGTTCTCTTGGACGATAAGACTAGAGGCGTCGATGTCGCCAAGGGGTTGAGTGCTAACCCTAGGAGGAATGGCTGGGACGATGTTGGTTGCCCCGCCTGCAAGCACACCCTCCTCTTGATATTCAGAAACCTCACCACTTGTGTTTGCGCCACTGAGTCCACCAACAGACTCTTCATTGTCTTCTTCCTTGTTGCTCTTGTCTTCAGAATTTTCAGCTGAAGACACACCAAGAATTCCGGAACTTGTCTTGCGACGAATGCGATGGTTGATCTCGATGCATCGGCTGACTCAGTCAGCCATGTCTTCCGATGCACCGTGGGTTTTTTAAAGTTGTTGCACAACTTTCGAACCCAGTTGTTGCGGAGATCCTCCACGGAACGAAGGTTCTCCTTGCCCGACTCTTCCTTGTACATGAGCGCGACTAAGCGCCATGCTTACGAGCTGTTGGGAAGAATCCTCTTGACGATCGGGATGAGGACGTTGTTTTGGTAGTTGGATTTCCGGCGTACGGCCGCCACTGGACCTGTGTTGAGGAAGGTTGTTGCTCTCGCCCCCAGCCATGATGCCGTAAAAGACTATGGCAGAACAAGAGGGAAATGGCTGTGTTTCGACGTTTAAAAGGAAAATAGGAGTAGATCCAAAATTTGGAAAAAAACGCCTTGGCCGGCCATGGGCTCTTTTTTCCAAAGTTTAGACAAAAAATCACAAAAATTGGGGTATAGAAAATATCTGGAAGCAATTTAGACGTTCCAAACATTTGGTTATTTGAATGTTTGAACAGCTAGACATATTACGGCAGCCACCGAGTTGACTTGCTTTTTGCAGTTCTATCCCATTGATCACAGCTGCAACCACAGCAACTTAAACATCTATGATCCACAATGAATAATGGTCCAAATTAATGAGGGTTACAATCCCAAGCAGTCTCCATGTTCACAGAGGCCCTCATCCCAGTTTAGGGTTCGGGGGTCAGCCATACTCATCTGACATGAGGGTGCAAGTGATTGAAATGAAGCTAAGAAGTCAACCAGTCAATGCTCTGGCTCTCAACAACTACATAAGTATACCTCTTCTCTTTCTACATGCAAATGCCACATTGAACAATCTACTGCAAAGAGAAATTCATCCCCCAAGAAAGCACCTTTAAACAGGTTCTCTGTGCATAAGATTCAAGTCAAACCTTGGAAACTTAGCATTGTATTGTCCCATGACCCAAAAAGAACCTACTCTGAGACCAGTGCCTTTTTGTTCAACATGGATCCAACAAGTCATCCTGTTTAAGATGCAAATGTATGGAGAGCTTAGAAGCTGTTGAAGCTGTAAAAAGAATCATCTATAACTGTATAGAAGACATTCCGTCCAATGAATGATGAAGCCTCTTCAATATTGGACACTACAATAATTTTTTGGAATGGTTGGTGTAAACACTACTTATATCATTGATGTTGATGAGACAGATTTCAAGTTAGAAAGTACAAACAAAAATATGAGACATGTTGTAGGGAAGTTGGAGAAACAATACTGGAGTCTATGGTGTGGGGACAACAATCAATGTTTTGCTTGCAATAAGTGTTGACCCAAATTTATGGATGTGATGGTATGATATTTGGGAAGAGGAGGGCATAACCTTGATGCACTTTATGATTTCATTGATTCTAGCATCACAGCTTTGACAACAAATCATTTTACAGAGCCATTATGTATTCCACATGGAAAATTTCAATAATACTTAGAGAAATCTGATCATGAATAAATTAATTGACGGAGCCGCTTAGAGATTCATTTTTTGTGACACATGGTACCAGTGGATGGGGCGGTGAAATATGTATTAAATGCACACAAGTTTACTACAATATTTCACCTCTGTGACAAGACTTGCAGAATTCACGAATTTGATCATTCTTCTCATTGGTCGATTTACTGATTTTTGTAGTTTCTTGCTGTAGCAATTAATAATATTCCATTCATATTATAGACTACAATCATGATTTCATATAGTCTGTTCTAAGTTTATGAAGATTCTTAATCATATGCTTCAGTGCTCAGCCTTTTTTCACGTTATCCAACTGTTGAAGTGTTCTTGACTTCTCTCTTTTGATCACACTCCATCAGTCAACAAGTTGGAAATTCATAACATGACTCGATCCCTCACTTTGTTGTTTTGATCTCTTCTTTGAACATGTGTATGCCCACCCTCCTTATCCTAATGATCTTCCATCAGCTCTCCCTGTTTTATTCCATAAATCAAATCAAGAGAGCCCTTGCTTGCATGTCTTGGACTTCCAACAGTTGGAGAT
>JABMIG010000092.1:447489-489989 GCA_013187285.1 Cyclotella cryptica
CACAATAATGGCAAGAACCAGCAAATAGCAAGAATAGGTTCACTACCCAGAAATACCATTTGGGAATAATGCTTTATGTCATCAACTAATGACATAAAGACATACCAGATCTGTGTAGGATCCTACACAGTTTCATTTGTGCAATGAAGCATATTTGCTTCATTGCTGCTTGTTACTAGCAAACAACTTAACTCATAAAAATCAATCTACAACAACGTATCTACCGTTTACTACCTAATAATAAATTACATCGCAACGGCTTAGGTCAGGAACATAATACTATTGAACAAGCTTGTATTTGTGCAATCTTGTGAGATTGATGCATTGTTGGCACGAACCCCTGGCACTACCAGCAACAATGCCTGATAATGGCAGCTGCCCCTTCCCATGCCCTCTAGCTGAACAGGTGCTTCATGCAATCTAAACAAAATCCTTCCACAGGCATATATACAGAATGTTTGGTGGCGTCTTCTATTGCTTGATGTTAATGTCATATTTGATTCTCTAGTAATAAGATCACATTAATATTGATTCAGGAAGAAAAAACAATTTGCTGCCAGCCATTAAACTTGCATTAGAGGTTGGCGGTGCATCTAGTGAGGTCATTCATTTTGGTTTGTTACCAACAGCCTTGATCCACAAGAATTCAATGTCCCATGGTGATGGCAGATCGTGCAACTTCATTAATGACTCACATTGTTGAGAATGCATGATTTTCAGACTGGCCTATGCGTTAAAATCTTACATTTAACCTTGTATGTCTTTGTGTTTGATGCAATGTAACATGACAGTATGCTAACACAGTTACAGTGTTAGTATTGACCAACTATCGAACTTTCATCACTTGTTGATATAACGGAGTTTGTAGTCAACATATCAACAAGTATTGGAAAAAGATGTTAGTAGTGACCAATGTCAACCAAAAATTTGATAGAAGGGCAAAATATGTACCTTTGCTGGTTGGCAGGCAATGGACCACATTGACAAAAAATTATCAACTAATCACCTAAAAATGGCGAACTTGCCCATCTTGTTACCGTACTTGAAATGAATATAGTACTTCATACCTTGCAACAAGAAGAGCAGTAGGCTTTGTAAATTTTGGATTTGACTCTTTTCTTCATTTACAAGTTGTTGTGATGTAGTCATCAATGAAAATATGAAGTTCACTCCTCTAAAAATGTATTTTGTTCAAGAAAGAATCACCAACAATGAGTCTAACATCGCCTGCTCCAGAAGCTACAGCCAGGTGTGCAAGCATCGAATTTCGAGATTTTTGATCATTGTCAAGGATGGCTACATCACTAAATACAGAATTTGCTTGGAGAAGTGTGCTTGCTGCCCTTCCACCTTCTGTTCCTGTAACAACAAGCTGTAAATTGCAAAATGTTAATTGACACTATTCCATTCAACAATCTTACTGAATAATCCCTAAAACCACTTACCTGATCATTCGTTGCAAGTGCATACTGGGCTTTCAGTCTGAGCAATTCAGTGGTGTGATCATTAAGCTTACAGTTCAATGGAGCTGCTATTCCTTCCGCTTCAAAAATGGCTGTTTGGGAAAAAAGAGCAATCAAAGAAGTACAAGAAGTAAGGCACCATGAAAACAATGTCAAACACGGAGAATCTCGCGAGAGCGCACTGTCTTACCTTTGTCTCCTTTAGCTGCAATCTTAGCAACATCCAACTCCCCATTGGCAAGAATCATATCCACCTCAGCTTTTGCCTTTGCTAACTCTATCTCTGAATCAGCTTTACTTTGTTCGCGTATTCGTTCGGTTTCCAATCTCGTCTCATCTTGTATTCTCTTCACAGTTAGATTCGATTCGACCTGAACGAGCTCAACATCTATACACATTTGTGTCTCAATTGATTTGACTTGACGATCTCCTTCCGCATGAACAGTTTGTAACTTAATATCTTCCATTAAGCATTTAAACTTTCCATCTTCGAGGAGCTCCTTCCTCTGCTCAGTGTGTGTTTGGTTAAGAGTCTTAATTTCTTCCTCTTGAATAAGTCTAAGCATATCATGCTTCTGCTGCATTCTCTGCATTGCGTTTTGTGAAATGACCATTGTTTTTTGACTCATTTGCGACTGTATAGTTTCGGGCAGTTTTATATCCTTGATAATGACGTCAATTATCTCAATCCCCTGTTTATTAAATTGTCTATTGAGCCGAACTCTCATTGCTTCAGTGACAGATGCCCCAGCTTCGACATTGAAATGTGCCTCTAGTGAATCATAACAATCGTGTTCTCCCTCTGTATCCTTTTGCTCCTGATCCTTCGTGTCCTGACTCGTAACTAATCTCGTATCGAGCGCCTCCGTCGAGAACAACTTTTCTTGAACGCCCTCCAATTCCGAATGACAAATATTCCTCAAACCAAAACTTCTGTATGGTACACACTGCGAGCTAAAGTTCTGACAGCCTCTGCCTGGGCATCCTTAAGCTGCGCCTGCAAACCAATGGGAGTGACCTCGTGAACAAACTTGAATACATTCTGAGGATCATCTCCCGGCCTCTCCTCTGGATTATCACCCATCACCCTCAAAAGAATGGAAATATCGATCAAAACTGTCACATTGTCTTTCGTTTTACACCCCTTAATTTCGGTATTAAACATCATCAACTGCTTCGTGACCAAGTGAGACACCTTCAACCATGGCGACCCTAGGTGCAAACCACTCGGCCACACCGGATTCTTCTTCCCGTTGCCATCAGTGTACGGCTCATGCGCACCATGGCGTGTCACGAGGGCGTAAAATCCCTCGGGGACGGTAAACCAAAATAGAGGGAAGCGGCAGCATGGATTTCGGAGGCGAGCTACCATTACCGAGGTGTCGGAACCGAATACTGCGTTGGCTTCGCCGACACTGCGGATATCAATGGAGGAGAGGGTGGATGTCCCTTCCATGGTAGCTTTTATAGAGCATCGAATGTAACCTGAATGTAACAGTGTAGGAGGGAGTAGGCCGTGAGTAGGCCGTGAGTAGGCCAAGATAAAGAATAGTGAGAAAGAGGCGAGAAAGGCTTGGCGCAGTATGTGGGTATTATTTACAATAAGGGTAAAATACCGATGTATAGCCTATACTACGGGTACAATACTGGTTAATTCATAGTGGGCGTTTTAGAAAACAGTCGTCTTTCACGACATAGAACTGAGTTAATAGTACTACTATCTAGTAGTTTAGTAGGCGTGCTTTCAGATCGACTGAGTTCCGGCAGGTTCCTCCATGTCATTTTATACTCTATCTCCTTCTCTCTCTCTCTAGGGAACCATGAAAATCCTACCATTTCCCGGAAATTTTACGTGGCATCCTACAAATGTTGTAGGATTTTCCTCCCTCCCCAAAAAGAGAACTCCTTGATAACTGACCGGTTTTACGATGTCAGAAAGTTCTCTCAAAAAAGAGGGAGGATAATCCTACAGTTGTTGTAGGATTACCCTCCCTCTCATTTGCACGTTGAATACCCTTGATTGGGGCAATCGTGTGTTATGACACATGCGTCACTCTCCTGTCACGCTCCCTCCCCATCTGCTCCCTTATTATTTCTCACCATCAATAAATATTCTCATCACCGCCGCCGCCGCCGCCGCCGCTGCAATCTTCCTCCCCCAACAAATAGTCGTCACCATTGCAGTTGCCTCCGCGCAACATGCCCAGAAGTAATGGCCGTGCAGGGGGTGGCGGGCGCATCAACCCACACGACCGTGAAACAGATGATACCACCCCACAGTTGCTGGCCTGGGAATCTCCGCGCAGCACGCAGCTGCGATCTTCACCACCGCAGCTCAAGGACTGAGTAAAAAGGTAAGAACTGAGCACAGGTCACGCATCCGTCGCTTCATCAACTTCCTGTTCAGCAGTATCCCGCGATCTACGAGGAATGCACCATCCTTGTGTCCCAAGAAGCTCGATCCGAGCCCACAAACTACAACACAGAGAAGGACATGAGGGACCTTGTCTATTCTGGCCTTGACCCACAATACATCCTTGCCTTTCTATCTGAGATGCACATCAAGGACAATGGGAAGCACTCTTCTGTTTCAAAAATCTCCAAGTTCTACGACGCCTTGAAGTTCCGGTCGAAGATAAGTAAGAGATTGCTGTCTGTCAATTTTTACGCTGAAGTTGACAAGTTCATTGCGTGCTACAAGAGAGAGCATGCATCTGCCAAAAAGAATGGACAAACAGATGAAATGGAGGCTGATGCCATCAGCAGCACTCTTTTCAAGCTGTTGATGACCTGGGCCATAGACCATAGAAGAAGGTAACATTTTTGTTTGGTGTTTCTCTATGCTCATGTGGCATCTAATGGCCCGTAGCATCAATGTTGACTGCTTGTCTTGACCTAACCCGATTGGAAGGTCCAAGCGTCAACGTCTATGTCTTTTTGTACCATGAAGAGTACGGATTCAGTGTGTATGATATCCTGTTGTATTTTGTAGCAAGGATCCTCGGGGGAGGTCTATACATGTATAACTCTTTTGTTAGTGGTAATGACATTGCAATATAATTAAATGTGCATGTGCGTACCTATTTTTATATTTTGAAAGACATTTGTTGACTCTAATCTTATGGTTTATGGAACCATATTGTGACTTCACAGCGAGCATCATGGAGAAGTGAACTTTCCATGATATGTTGACAACGTAATAGCTGTGTTTGCTCTGGAATTGTCTAAGCTAGTGAAGCGATACTACATTTCTGTGCATAGCTGCTTGTGTTGCATTTGTTTTGCATTACATGCCAACAAGATGCTACATGTCTCTCAATAGAGATGTTCATGTTTAACTTATCCGGTGTGTGAGATGTTATTCTATTCTGCAAGCAGAATAACCACGCGGCCTTGGTCCTAGGCTGCATGCGGCTGTCTGCTAGATTGCTATAGGTGGTGGGAGATAGCTATAGGTAGTAGGTAGTGGGACATAGTGTATAGGGATGTAACAAAGTCCCTAAAGTAGCGGGCTTATGGACTAATACTAGACAAGTATCGTCCCCTCGCGTACTTGTGGCGCTTGGCTGAAGCTTCGTCGCGGCGGCGAGGGGACGGTGGGCGGGAAAACTTTTGGAGGGAGTTAGCCTGGAGGAAGCTAGCGTTCGATTGGTCGGGTCGGTCGAGCAATCGAAGGAGAGGATTAGTGAGGACATGAGTGTCCACGCAAAGATGTGCATTGTAAGATGGCGGTGTGTGTGGTGCTCCCGCTCATTTTGTCGTCTTACAGGCAAGTGAGAAGACAGTCTGTACTGAGTAGGGTAGCGTTGTGCGTAAGGGTATGGAGATCCTACGTGTTACGTCTGTCTAGTGTAGTCCTTAGCTGGCTACAGATAGGGCGATCTGACGCTGGTGCAACTAGGCAGCTGTCTTGGCAGCTGGCCCGAGTCTATCAAGGATATTCTGCAAGCAGAATAACCACGCTGGCGCCTTGGTCCTAGGCTGCATGCGGCTGTCTGCTAGATTGCTATAGGTGGTGGGAGATAGCTATAGGTAGTAGGTAGTGGGACATAGTGTATAGGGATGTAACAAAGTCCCTAAAGTAACGGGCTTATGGACTAATACTAGACAAGTATCGTCCCCTCGCGTACTTGTGGCGGCTTGGCTGAAGCTTCGTCGCGACTACCCATGCGCTCCTGGAGTGGAGGCGGTGTAGTGTGGCATGTTGGGGAGGAGTCTGTTGGCGTGGTCGTAGAGACATGGCGTGCGTGCCACCGAGGTGACACAAAGTGCGAAGAGGTGAAGGCATCTAGCAGATCGCCATATGTAGGCAGGAGCGGGAAAAAAGAAAGAAAAAGAAAATCTTTCCATGAGGCATGGGACTGGGATGCGTCTGGTGCGAACCGGGTGGAGTAGAAGTATCGTGGGGGATGGCGCCACGCGCGGCGTGGGGAGGGCAGAAATATCTGAGGCGATGTCCGCGGAAGAGATGTCTGCGGGTTCAGGCGGCAGCCTGAGCACGCAACGCAAGTGGATGGGGATTGGGTGATCCGGGATGGGAATGACCGGGGTGCACCTGAAGGTGCTTCGGGGCGGCGGTGTGGCGCTGGCGTTTCCGCGAGTTGGCGGCGGCGACCGACCGGCAGCGCCGCGTGGATCAGCGGATGGCAGGCGTGGACCGTGCGGGGCGGTTGGGGGCGGGACCGCCCGGCGCCGTGTTCCTGGAACAGCGTCCTCCGAGGGGAGGCAGTCGACTGGTCGGCGCGTGGGTTGCCCCGAGCGAGGCCGACCGCGTGCTGGCGGCGCTTAGGTTGCTCCACGTGCGGGTGAAATGTGTCATCCCGAGGAGCTGGGTGGGTGGTACGAGACCCAGGTGAGTCCTGATGCGAGGCAGGAGCGATTAAATGCAAGTTGCTGGCAGCTGGTTGTTCGCCGCAGGTGCTTTGGTGGGGGTGGGCGAGACCCTGGCGGAGTTGTTCGCACGCCACCCGTCCAAGGGCAAGTTCGAGGGGAACCCGAATGATAGGTTCCGGCCTCGTTGGCGGCGTGGCGTCACGGGCCTAACCGCACGCCGGGGCCCTCGGGCTGTATGGGGCGGTACACGGTCGAGTTTCGTCCCGGTAAGTCCCGGGTAATTTAAGACGTCGCCGTCGGACGAGCTGACATTGTGTGTAATGCGTTGCAACAGGAGCTGACTACGACTACCGAGTCGGCCAGCGAGCAGCTGGAGATCGAGTGGGACAGCGGGGGCCGCCGAGATGGCGGAGGAGGAATCTGGCGGCGAGTACCGCCCGAGCCAGTTGCGCCAGCGAGGCGGGCGCTACCGAGCCACGTCTTGTCGGCACGGGTATGTTCGCGAGGTTGTGTACTCGGACTGGCGGGGAGAGGAGGAGGGTGGCATGAAGTAGTTTGTGTTGTAGTTAAAGATTATAGAGACTTGCTAAGTCAATAGTAAAAGAGAATGTATTGGGCGTTAACTAGTGTTAAGGAAGGTGATTTGAATAACCCATAAATTAGTTGTTAAGGACTAGTGCGTATCGCAGTTTGTCAAGACTGTGGACCGGCGTTGGCGTGGTTCCGTTAGGCTGCGCTGGCGCAGAGGAGTTCCTCGTGCGGCTCAAGGGATCGGGCGTGCTCCGTGTGGGGGATCGAGCCGAGGGTGGCGGCCTTCGTGTGCTGGTCGGCCGTGTAGAATGTGTTGCGGAGATACATGAGGAATGTGTCGCTGCGCCATCGGGGCGGTTTTTATGTAAGAGTCGGAGAACCGGGCTCGGTGGAGGAGGTTGGCCGCCGTGGCAGCGCATCGAGTGGCAGGACCAGGCAAGGAGGTCCTTGTGACCAGCGGGGATGTCGAACACTTTGTGGGCGGCGTGGCGCAGGAAGCTGGCGAACTGGGCAGCTGTGATTTGTCGCCGGGTCCCGTGTTAGGGTCGAGGTAGACTGCGGCGGGGTAGCCGCTGGGAGTGCCGGCGTTGAGCCCGCCGGACTATGTCGAGGCTGGCTTGAGTCGGGCACATCCAGTTGGAGTCCGTCCTGCGCCCGGTAGGTGAGGGATTGGCCATTGTCATTGTTTTTGCTTGCGGAAACAGAGGGTCGTGAAGGTTATGTCGGCGTCGGGTGTGGCGGCGACATCGTGGACGCGACGTCCTGTGGATGTGGAGAAACTGAAATCCCCACGACGGCGGGCAGCGTGGGCGAGGCGATCGCCCAATTAGGATCATCGATGGTGTCGAAGGAAGCGTGGTGGTCGTTGCACCACTCAGATTTCCGGAAGCGGTGTAGCAGCCGAGTGCAATCCAGTCCGCAATCGCGTGGACAAGTGAGTCCGCAGAGGCCGGGGAGGCGAGGTTAGCAATGTAGTGAAACATGCTGTCGGATATCATCTCCTTGCGTTTAGGGACTACCGTACTTTTTATCGCATTGGTCATTATTTTAGCGTAATTAATATCGACCTGGTGAGGGCAGGGTAGCCAGCGGTCGGTGTGCAGAGAGCAGGCCTGCTTTATGTACCCGAGCAGCGTCGCATGCAGTCGCCGCGCCAGTGATGGTGCGGCCGCGGATGAGCGAGACGGCGTAGCAGCGAGTACCCAATTGCGGCCTTGAAGGGGTAGCTCAGGAGTGCAGGGGTCGGGTAAGCCTACGTCGTGGCACCAGGAGAGGAAGTGAATCTTCCGGGATCGATCAGTAACTGCTTGCTTGCAGTGAGAGGATCCAAGCAAACGGTCCGCAATAGGACGCCCACAATCGAGGAGATGAGGTCGGCATTGGGGAGGAAGCGCCGACAACCAAGCAAGCTGGGGGCCTGCGAGAAGGAGAGGGAAGTCGTGAGGGAGAGGCGTTTCGCCGCGGTATCCGTGAGATGCCGTCGGCAATGACATTTGTTTTGGTGTCGACACGCCCGAAGCGGTAGCCGGCGCCTTGGTCGAGGAGCAGGGCGGCCTGAAGCGGGCGAGCCAGCGGCCGGTGGTGCTGGAGGTGCAGCCTTTCGTGAGCCACGATTCCCCGGCAGTATTGTCACACTCCAGGCGATAGAGAGGGTGGGGGTCGCCTCTAGTGGCGCGTGTCTCGAGGTGGTGCAAGTGGCACCCCATCATCGTGACGAGTTGTGCCGCATATTCGAGCGAGTTGATGCTGATCAGGGATGGGATGTCCCGAGTTGTGATGTACTTGAGGGTACGTGCGCGGACTTCGGCGGGCCATTCGAAATACCACCAGAACCTGGCCTCGGGGCAGTACCCGCCTGCAGCCAACAGGCTGGAGTCGCTGCGGGCCGTCCCGAAGGGGATGCGTGGGATAAGGTATGCGATGGGGCATGAGGTAGGGCACCAGGGAGAGGACAGGGTCCTCTCAATAAGGCGTAGGAGTCCCTGCGGAGGTCGGCCCGATGTGATGGAGGAGGGGGCAGCCGTGTACTGATCGGGCCGTCGCGCTAGTGTGGAACGCCCGCTTGGCGACACCCGAGGGTGAGGCGGCGGCAGTACGGATGATGCGTGGTGCGTTGCGGAACCGCTGACTGGTGCGGACGAGGTGAGAGTTGTTGAGGCGGAGGGCGCCGCGATGGAAACATATATGTTCCCGAGGAGGAATTTCAACCACGGCGCGCTGAAAGCGATGTGATTGAGCTTCCCAGTGAGCTCCTCGGCCTCCTTTGCGTGGAAGGAGCGGCGGTGGGGACCCCAAGTCGTTCGTAGCAGGGAAATGGTGGCGGAAACAAAGTCCGGCGGAGTGCCGGCAGTTAGTGTCCGTAGGTTTAGGGTGAGCCCCAGAATCCTGTTGACCGGGGCCACGTGGAGTTCGTGTAGCTTATCCCATGAAATAGGGTCCTGTCGGCGCGAGACGTCAGAGTCGCCCAGCAGCAGGAAGATGGCCTCGATGCTGGACGCGATGGCCTGCTCGAACCGGGCGAGTGTCGGCGACGTCGAGGTAGACGTCGTCGTCGACGTAGACGCCGTGTGGCGTAGGGCGGGGGGTTCCTGAAGCGTCGCAGACGCCTTGGTTGAGGGCGTCGCGGGATGCTTGTGTGAAGCGCGTGCGCTTCGTGCCGCGCAATGATCGGCACCACTTGATCTTGTCGAGTACTGCCCTGTGTTTGTGCACGAGGGACGTATCGAAGAAGAGCCGTTCGGCGAGGGCGGACTGGGCGCGTCGCACCGCCTCCCAGTTGGCGGGGCTGAAGTCGGCGCCGAACGCTAGCCCGATCTGGAAGAACAGGTAGTCGGCGAGGATGTACGAGAAGCGCCCGCCACGTCGGGATGATGCTTAATTTGGCGGAAGCAGGACTTGACGTCATTGGCGTGAACAACGATGTCGTCATTGGGGTACGATAGCCGGAGGTTGTATGCGCGGACTAGGATGTCTTCGCGCACCGCCCCAAAGTCGCAGCTGAGTTCCGAGCCGTGAGGGGTGGGCGTCATTGCGTTGATGGGGATTGAGTCCCAGTCGTACTTGCGGGATGCGTCGAAAATCTGGCGATCCTTCTTTCCGGGTTTCTCGAGGATGTGTTGTGGGGTGATGAAGCAGTGGGGTACGAACCGCCAGAGCCAGTGTGGGACGTGAACGACGTAGTTGTTACGTTCCTCCTTGTTCATGGTGGCCAAGACCTGGTCGAGTTTTGCGCGGATGGAGGGGTGGTTCCCTCTACGCCAATAGAGGAGCGCGTTGTCGCGGGTCGTGCTCGCGTTGAAGTGGTTCGGGCAACCCACAGTCATGGCGGGGAGTAGTCTGCGATGAGTGCCTCGGCGATGCCGTGGGTGCGCAGGGAAGCGACGATCTCGGCGAGGTTGCGGTATGCCCCCGTGTAGTTGTTGCCGAGGAACCGTATCACGTGGGCGACGCTCAGGTTGTAGTGGAGGAGGCAGGCGAGAAAGGCATAGGCCTTGCGGGTCCCGAGGGATTCTTGCGTTGCCCAGTCCAAGTTGTACTCGGATAGCCAGAGAAAGTCGTGGTGGTGTAGGTGCACGCAGGCGCACAGTAGATGGGAGAGTAGTGGGTGGCACCGGTGGAGGGCGAGGATGTCCGCCGGTTCGAAGCAGCCGGACTTGAGGACGAGGACATATGTTGTTTCGAAGCAAGCGGCTTGGTTGAAGGAGTGTTTTGTGCTAGGGCGTCCGAAGGATGACCGGAGCAGCGTGCGTGGCACCGGGGGTCGTCGTGACGGTGCGTCATTGGTGATGGTGTCATTGCCGACGGCAGAAAGCGAGAGGTAGCGGTCGTAGAACGACTTACCGAGGGAGGCGGCAGAGGGATCGTAGTCCTGGTGCCCGAGGTATTTCTTGTTGAATGCCTCGAGGTGGTGCATGTCTGTGGTGGACGAGATGCGGGGTCGCGCACTGATGGCGGAAGGAGCGCTTAGGTGCCCACCGTTGGTGGGGAACGGAGGTGACGGCTTGGGCAGGTGGGTTGGAGCCGGCTGGGTCGGCGCTGGTCGCTCGCGAGGGTATCTGTTTGCGGCAGAAGAAGTAGAGTGGGTTATGTCATTGGTGAAACCTAATGAAGTCGATGTAGGTTGCAGGGTAAAGACTAGCTATTAAAGTTAGGCTTACGATTTTGTTAGTTTTCGGCGGTAGCGCTGGAGAGAGTGGACGCTGAAAGTTTAGCGATGCGGGCGGAGACCTTGGCGGGTTCGACCACCTTACGGTTCCAGTCGAGGGCCGGCGTCTTGTCGATAAGGGCGGACCACTTGGCGAAGGTCGAGTCCGGCCACCTGGAGATGTCCAGCTCATGGATCATCATGCAGGAGGCGCCGCGGGCAGCTGCGGCCGACGCGATGACGGGCGGCGCAGAGGCGGAGAGAGGGAGTAGCCTCGCTGACGGTCGGCATCATGTCTGACCCGGTGTACACGAGAGTCCCAGAGAGGTCGTCGGGGAAGGCGTGGAGTCCCGGGTTTTCCCGGCGGGCGCTTGGGGTCTGGTGTGACGAGGCCCGTGCCGGCATGGTCGACGGGGGTAGCGCTTTCGCACTCTTGTCGAGCTTAGACTTGGCGGTCTTCGCCTCGTCGGCCTGGAGGAGAGGACAGGACGGGATAGTACCCGTACCGCACTCGAATTTTCGCAGGGTGCCGGCGCTTATCGTCGAGGAGCTCGAAGGCCGGCGAACTTGCCGGTCGCGATCTCGGCGATCCTGTCGGTGGCGAGGAGATAAGTGTTCTTGGTGTGGCGGAGCGGATGCGTGAGCAGGATGCTCAGCTGGTCGAGCATCTGCACAGTCCACAGGACCAGTGGCCTGTGGGGTCGATTGCTCTTTTCAGAGAGGCGCGCATGGAGGCAGGCGATAGGTGCAACGCGAAGGTCCGGGCGACGGCGAACATGGCGGGCGTGTGGATGTCCTGGAGGGACGGGTCACAAGCAAACTGGGCTTCGATCACGGCGCATATGTTCGCGAGGTACGCGCGAAGATGATATACGGTGTTAATGGCCGTGCTCGTGGTGATGGTCGTGTTGACCTTGCTGAGGTTCGTCGTGGCCTCGCCGAGGAGTTCCTCGGCCGCGGTCGTAAGAAGCGGCCGGCTCCTCGGCGAGGACTTGGAATCCGGGACGAGGTAGAAGAAGCGGAAGCGTTTTTGCTCTCGCCGGTGAGCTCGATGGATTGCATCGTGGAAACCTCGTAGTAGCTCGGCGCGTACTGGGCATACGACGAGAGGGTCGTGGCGAGGGAGGTCTACCTCGCGATGGAGGAAGTCCGTGGACTGGGATAGGGCCTCAGGAATGTTGGCGAACATGTTCGCCATGGACTCATTGATGCCTGCCCTGTCCGGGCTGCAGTAGAGCCACTCTCCGTTCTCCGTGAGTGTGGGGAGGTGGAGAGACTCGGCAATTCGATCCCAGCCGAGGTTCGCGAGCATTGCGCGGTCGCGTAGGCGCTCGTTGAGAGGTGTGTCCTTCTGGATGGACTCGGGTGCCGTGGCGCCCGTCTTCCGAGGGACAGGCAGAGTGGCATTGCCAAGGACGGCGAGATCCAGGCCGTCGAGGTCGCCAGCAGCACGGTGGCCACCGTGGCGGGCGGGGCGACGCTGCGGGTGGATAGGTCGGAGATCTCGAGGAGTCGCGCGGAAAGGGTGTCGATGGCGGTTTAGCCGTCTTCCTCGTCTTCGCCGGCGGGAGTGAGCTTGCAGCTCGAGGGTTGACCCCAGGACTGCCCGGAGTGGAGGCGCGGGAGGATGAGCCGGTTCGCGACCTTCCCAATGCCGACTGCGGTGCAGCGGACGAGCTCGTCGAAACGGGCCGTGTCGTGGGCGAGGAGGCATCGTGCCCAGAAGGCACCGTCAGCGACTGTGGTGTCGAGGATGTCCATGGTGGACTCGGTGACCGTACCTTTGGCGGTGTCATTGACGCCATAGGGGATAGGCAGGGAGAGAGGGAGGTGTACCGCCTTGTAGGTGGCGCCTTCCTGGAGGTCGAGGGTGTGAGTACCCGTGACATCGGCGGCCGTGAAGGCGGGGCCAGAGCGGTAGCAGGCCGGGACGTCGGCGGAGACGGTGTCGACAAGGCAGGCGTGCGTGCGGCGACTTCCACCGGGTGTATTCTGCCTTGAGGAACCTGGGGTCGTTGCTGCTGTGGCCGACGAGGTACTCGAGTTCGATCCCGGCGTCTGGGTCGGTTAGTGTGCAGCGTTGTGGCTGGAAGACCGGGCGGATACGCTTGTGGGGCGTGATCACGTAGAACCCAGCGAACAGGTTGTTGTTCGCTAGAGCGAGGATGCGCTTGGCATTGGAGAGTGACTTCTTGAAACTGGAGTCGAGCGCGGTCGCATCGGCGCTGCTGGTCTTGTGGAGCGTGATGAGAGAGGGTGGGGAGAGCACCCGAGTGGGCGTGGAAGTCAGACCGGAAGTGGTCGAAACTGAGGAAAGAAACAGGGGACCTGTGTGAGATGTCGCAAGTGCGAGCGAGGAGCTGCCGTGGCAGGAGCGGGTGAACTGCCGGAGCGCGTTCGAGAGGAACCCAGGACGTGGTAGGTTCCACGTCCGTGCAGGAAGGAGCGAGAGCCGCCCAATGGTCGGAACCACTGCATTGGCAGATCGAACCCATGGCGACCGGATACGTACCTTGGGCGCGGGAAAAGACGGAGGACATGGTGGAGGAGAAGCCGGAGCGTACGCGCAAGCGGAGGGAAACGGTGAAAACTTTTTCGGAGGGAGTTAGCCTGGAGGAAGCTAGCGTTCGATTGGTCGGGTCGGTCGAGCAATCGAAGGAGAGGATTAGTGAGGACATGAGTGTCCACGCAAAGATGTGCATTGTAAGATGGCGGTGTGTGTGGTGCTCCCGCTCATTTTGTCGTCTTACAGGCAAGTGAGAAGACAGTCTGTACTGAGTAGGGTAACGTTGTACGTAAGGGTATGGAGATCCTACGTGTTACGTCTGTCTAGTGTAGTCCTTAGCTGGCTACAGATAGGGCGATACGACGCGGGTGCAACTAGGCAGCTGTCTTGGCAGCTGGCCCGAGTCTATCAAGGAGGCTATCCTTGCATTAACACCGCCTCAAAATGTTAAACAACTCCGTAGGTTTCTAGGCATGGTCCAGTACTACAGAGACATTTGGGCGAGATGCAGTGAAATACTTGCACCATTAACCAACCTAGTTGGTGAATGTGGACACACCAAAGTCACAAGGGCTAACAAAACTAAGAAAAAGCCGTGGCATCCGGATGACATCCATCAGCAAGCATTCGACACTGTAAAGGAACTATCGCTCGCGATGTTACCTTAAACTACCCTGACTATTCCCAGGGATTTGAGATTTACACAGATAGCTCCAAATTTCAATTGGGCGCTGTGATTACTCAAAACAACAGGCCTCTGGCATTCTTCAGTAGAAAACTGAGTCAGGCGCAGCAAAAGTATAACGTGACCGAAGAAGAACTACTGGCCATAGTAGAAACACTAAAAGAGTTCAAAGGCATGCTTTGGGGACAACAGATTACGGTCTACACTGACCACAAAAATCTAATGCAGGATGCTCTAGGTCTGACCTCTGATCGAGTGTACCGCTGGAGATTACTCTTAGAAGAGTATGGCCCCACCGTCGTGTACATCAAAGGCATCTACAATACAGTTGCGGATGCCATCTCGCGACTGGACTATGGACCCGTCAAAGATGACAGGTCAACTTGGATGACTTTTGCCCAGTGTTGGTGCTACCATAACACAACACAGCCAGAAGCATCCCTAGCAACCACCCAGGAATCCATGAACCAGGTGTTTGCTAATCGCAACAAAGAGGACTCCATCTATCCACTCACAACCAGAGAGATAGCGGAGGCACAACAAGAAGATAACAGCCTTCTCAACAAAGGCTACTCAACTCAGTTAGTTGAGAATATTAAAGTACTCTGCAAGGATGGCAAAATGGTTATTCCAAAAAGCCTCCAACACCGTGCGGTAGCTTGGTTCCACCACTATCTACAGCAACCCGGGACCCCACGTCTCGAAGAAACTCTTGGTCTATTGATGTATTGGAAAGGTCTCAGAATGACAGTCCAATCACACGTCAAAAAGTGTCACAGTTGCCAGGTGAACAAGCGCAGGCAGTTAAAATACAGGAAACTGCCACCAAAACTTGCAATCACCAACCCTTGGGAGGCATTATGTGTGGACCTCATAGGACCGTACACCCTCAAGGGCAAGGACAAGACACAAATTGACTTCATGTGCGTCACAATAATCGATCCCGCAACAAGCTGGTTCAAAATTGTAGAGTTGCCGGTACCACAGCTCCAGAAGCTTGATATTCCCACGGGTACAAAGGGGCAAAGGAGCAAAGGAGCAAAGACACACATGTCCAAGAACAACAACCCTACTTTGACAAGATGTCAGCAACAGTAGGGACTTTAATTAACAGGACCTGGTTTAGCCGTTACCAACGGAAGTGAATTTAAACTTCACTTTGAGACCCTCTGTGATTCATATGGTCTGAAGAGTAAGCCAACCAGTGTCAGAAACCCTCAAGCGAACGCAATACTCGAGCAGGTGCATCAAACAATCATGGCGATGCTCCACACAGCTGAATTGGATATGGTCGACACCATCAGCGAGAGTGACATTGCCGACTTTCTCACAAACGCCGCATGGGCCGTTTGCTCTACCTATCACACAGTACTAAAAACTTCACCAGGAGAAGCTATCTTTGGAAGGGACATGTTGTTTGACGTCCCCTACATTGCTGACTGGTCTAAAATAGGGGAATATAGACAACGGCAAACAGACCATAATACAAGATGAGAGAACGCCTCTCGCATCGACTGGGACTACCAACCTGGTGACAAAGTACTGCTGCAAAAAGACGGTATCCTCCGCAAAACAGAGAGCCGGTATGACAGTGATCCTTGGACTATCATGTCAGTTCATACGAATGGCACAATAAGGGTTCAACGTGGAACTAAGTCCGAGTGACTTAACATCAGGAGAGTTACACCATATTTTGAATAAACTAAATTTACACTGTACCTTACCCCTCCTCTCCTCGTAAGACTTACGCTTCGTCATATGCTACACCATCTTTTTTTCCTCCTCGGGGTTTTCTTTTTTTCCTTGGGAGGTTTTTCTTTTTCGTGTGCATTGACACCTTATCGCTCCATTCGTGGGGGCGAGTGACATGAGCCAAGGATACCTACTGGTACTCCTGACCCATCCTGGGCCCAAAATCAGGACCCATGGGTACACAGTTAAATAGGAATTCTACTAACTAAGGGTAGGATCCCACCAAATAGAAGCAGGACTCATTAACAAGACCATTGAGTCCTACAGGACTTATCAACAAGACCATTGGGTCCTGGGGGACCCATTGGCAGGATTACATCTACAGCCTAATCAGGCTCAGATGGATGAAGGTTGGCATGCAAGAATGCATGTACAGCCCAAACCAGGTGTATGTACACCCAGTTTGGCATGCATGAATCCAATAGGGTTCATAGAAATCCAACATCCTCGAATTACATGCAAAATGCATGGTAAACTAGAGAGGACTACCATGAGGCAGTCCTCATTTTCAATCAGTTTTTTAGCTCATAAATTAAAACTCCAAACAACTGGAACATCCTTTTTTTACTTCCTTATCTACAACTACTTTTTGATTACTTTCGGCTTAGGTCACTCATTTCATCATATGAAGTCCAGGGGTTCATATAACTGCCCCCTCATGACATCCTGATATATATTACAATGATGCATTATGTTGAGGAAACAGTTCAAAGGCATACTCATTTATGGTGTAATGATGCATTCAGGCTTTTATGTCGTACAGTATTTTAGTGTTTGATTGTATTTTTTGAGTTGGAATCTATTCTTTTGATACACTGTGATGAGAAAGTACTTGGAAGGCATGGTAAACAATTGTGTAACTATGTAATCAGGAGATGTTCCATTGGATGGGTATTTATGATGAAGGCAGATGTAGTTAACCAAAAGCTTGGCTGAGATGATGGGCATACATGACTTTATTTTGCTTTCTCATTATTTTTAAATGATTCTTTTGTAGCTGTCCAACTTCACAACCTCAGTCTTGAGATAAAACTGTTGATGTTGCCTACCGGAATTTCTACAGGATTGTACACAGGAATTGCAAAACAACCTGGTGCAATAATTGCACCATCTCTGTGGTATTTGCGGTCTTGATTCAAAGGTCTTTTCAGTGCTTTCCAATGGTGTTCTAATTTTTTACTCTTGCCCCGTCTTAAATGACTTCTTCACCATTGGAGAAACTATGATACTCAATTGTCCCATCTTTCTAATCTAAATTAGTTATGTGAAGTTTTTTGGCATCCACTGTCTGACTAGATGGGTCTAATGTGGCATTCTTAGTGATATTTCACAGTCTCCCAAGACAGAAGTATGACCATCTGCTTCAAATGCACAGATTGTCGATGTTCCTACAAGAAACATCACAACCCCTCAAGAAGACTTTGCCTTTCTCCCTTTTTCATCCATACAAGAATTAATCTCTACAAGCTATTTTCTGTTTCTGGCTTTCAAGATATCATAAACTGTGTTTGGCACCACTTGAGAACTGGCTCAGTTTCAAAACTGGGTGCAATTTTGGACCAATTTGGAGGATGTGTTCATCACCAACTGTCACTGACAGTCTTTTCCTAGCCAGGCAACCATTTTAGAATGTTTGATTGATGTAGAAAGTGGGACAGTTCTTATTCAGGGAAAACATCCAAGTTTTATATCTGGGTGATAAGAGGATCCCAATTTCAAAACTGGGACCTTTCCAGTTTGAGGTCTGTAAATATGTTGGCAGCAGTTTGTAGGCTCCCCATCTATAGACCCCACCTCAGAGTCTATAACCCCTCTTGAAGCCTATAGACTGTGCTGTATTTTTGAAAATACAGTTTGTGGACTTCCAGGATCTATAACTGTCATGGGGTGCTATAGACTGTCATGAGGGGGTCATTAGAACACTGCTTGGAGATGATGAACCGATTCACATGTCCGTGCTGCGAAGGTCTATAAAATCCCTTATAAAATACATCTAGAAACACATGTAATTAGTTCAGAAACATTGTGAATCATGTATCATTTAAGCTCTATCATCAGATTTGTGACTTTTGTAACAATGATAACACATATCTAAATTGCTGATGTAAAAAGTAGATCAAAAATATATTTGTGAACATCAAATTTTCCCGCCATAATCGTTTTGGGGGAGGGGTCTATAGGCTGTGAGGTGGGGTCTATAGATGGGTTGGTCTACAAATGGCTAGTAATTGGCAGCAGCTGCAGCATGGCGTTTTTGGGGCAGAGGTATTGACATAGTAAGGCATCATGCTCCCTTCCAGTATCATCTAATATAGATGACAAGAATGTCGTATGATACCGTGTATACCATGGTATTAGATGAACATACAATTTGCAAGTCCATATCCATACCTGTCAAAAGTATTATGGTGTACAGTAGTATCAGAAAGTGAAAGTTTTTTCATTATCTGTTGTGTTGTAGGTGCTGATTAAAAGGTAACACAAGCACACCACTTGCAGCTAATATGCTACAAGGGCAAAGTCAATAAAGTGTATGACCTATGGTATGTTAATTGCTTTGAGAATGCAGCATGCTACTGACACACCTTGCTTGCTTTAAGGATTGTCTTTCCTTGTTGTTGTACAATGTCACTATGCAACTCTCTATGTGCTCTGTGTGTAATTGTAGTATAATATGACTGAGTTTTTATGATTGGACAGGGAAAATGTTACAAGCCAAGCTTGGTAAGCAACACAGGAGAATCTATATCAGAAATTTGAACAACAATGATGTTCATCAATAAATTGTTGACAAGTCACGCTTCATGTGACCGATATATGATATTTGTGGTATGTTTGGGTACTGTAAAATACAGCACAAAATAAATTATTTTGATCTGTTGCAGCTAAACCTTGGACTCTCCCAAGTCCATGAAATACAGAATCCTCAAGCTTGGACTACCATTTGGTTTTCACGGTCAATAATAGTTCTGTTGCAGCCCACCTATGATTACCTGGAGTTTGTAGACTTGCTGTCAGGAACATGTGGACTCCAGTAGTCTATAGGCTCTTAGTTTTTGTGGAGAACTAAAGTGCAGACTCTGGGTACTCTGTAGACTACATAGTATACAGAATTTACAGACATTCAGTCTATACATTAAGTACTATAGTTTGGCATAACCTGTGGACTTCACCATATTGTGTGCTTTGTGCTTTCATGAGAGTCCTTGCAAGGTCAACCTTGAAAGGTTAGCAAATGCAGTTCACATCATGACAGCTGCAAAGTAATGAAAAGTTGCGAATGGACAGGGAATATCATCTTTGCACCATCTGAGCTATCTTACTGAGTTGGATGTTTACTGAGCTTGAACTGAATGTTTGTGTCTTGCAAAAGTCAGGATTAGCACTGGAAACACAAGACAAACTCCAAACTCCAGGGCGCTCAGTGTCTGAAAGAGATAAAATATTAATAAGCTAACATTATTCTAAAGATTAATTATATTTATGTGCATGGGAAGCAAAAAAGCCAATTTGTCCTCCAACTGATTTCAATTCATCCCCAGCTTTACAATAGCTCACGGGACAGAAATTGTCTTGTCATCTTTGCTCTAGAAAGCAGACACAAGTCCTTGCAGAAAAGCATACCGGAGAAGAAATCCTGAAAAGAATTGTTCTTCAGAGAGCCCAAGACAATAAAAAGAATTCATATTGTTGACCCATTCATCACCAGGGTGTCATGACCAACCTAACAACTGATTCACTTCAATGGACAGACCCTTTGCTCCCTTCTATTGCACTCCATTGAAATTTTCCTTTTCAGAAGCATCATTCATGGCCTACCACACAAATTGACCCATCTGATTGATCTCCTGTTGATATCTCCTCAATTTTTAAGAGTTGGATTTACCCAAAAACATTGTCAACAAGCAATGTGTGTGAAAAATGTCTTTGAAAGCAGCACACACTGAATGGTTTCACTTCCAGAATAATGTTACTTTGATCAATTCGCGTTGCTTTCATTTGGGATTGTCATTGGGAGAGAGTTTGGCACCATGATAAAAATGAAAATCAATCTCTTGGTTGGGTCTACTGAAGGAAGGAGCAGACAGCGATTGTCAGGCATGGTCAACGCCGTTTCACCCAAGAAGAAAGTTTCTTCTGCCGCATTGTGCGTGGTTCCTCCTGCTTCTTTTGCTGCCCATCCCACTCTGAAAGTTGGTCCTCTCTAGATGACACCTGTAATACTCTTCAAACTTATTGGATCCGTTTTCTGGATTGGAAAAATATTTCCAGTGTTGTCACTGCTTGACTTGTCTACTCTGTTATTCTTCCCTTTCTTGATCCACTGCATGAAATTTTGATGATGATCGTCTTCCTTTCCCTCCATCAACTCCATCAAAGATGAAGCCGCGAGAGCATCTTGATGAGTGTAATGGCCTTCTTGGTTGAAATCAAGTCAAACTTGGGTTCAGTTGGCTTCACTCTGAAACACTTGGGTCCACTCTGGGTCACTTGGGTGCACTTGAGTTCACTTGGATGCACTCGGGTGCACACAGGTGAGCTTTCTTTACTCCGGTTCAGAGCACCTGAGTACTTAGGAGGATCCGGGCCTTGGTGTGTACCACACATTTATAGACAGCTTTAAAACTTGCCAAAAGCCTTCCACATAAAAGTCTGTCTGCACTCTGTCCCCACACAACATCACCGGTCTTATCCCCATCCCCACCCAGCCCTAATCCGTCACCGTCCATCAACTTTCCTTTTTTTGTTTATGCCCTTTTCTCCAAATTGGATTGAAAGATGAATATATGGTGTACCTTGTACTTTCCGATGTACTTTGTACCTCCGGATGAACTTTTTGTACTTTCAGTGTTTTGAAAGTACAAAATACATCCGAAGGTACATTATCACATAGGAATCAACATATTTTCCAAACGAAATCATAAAGAGTACGAAGTACATCCAAAAGTACATTTATGATGTACTGTCAGACGTACTCTGCACTTTCGATTGTACTTTGTACTTTCAAATGTACATTAAAGAGTTCAAGATCCACATTAAAACAATGAACGGAAACATGATTTAACTTTCTCAAAAAATCAAAAAACACATAGCTAGGAATATGAAAGCTTTCTCTGCTGCGGATAACTCACCTTTTTGACAACTCCACCAACAATGCCTTCACGTGCTGTTTAAAATACATAATTCTTATCAGCAGTATCAAATTGGTCTGTTTTCATTTTCAATGTAACTTTTCCTGAAGTCCTTACTTGAATGGTCTACCATACTTTGACCGCTCTCTAGAGAAAACGTACTGGCACCACTTGAAAATATCTACCATACCTGCATATATCTTGTTCAAAATGAGCCTTTAGGAAACAAGTGTTTACCTATGGTATGGTAATTTACATGGGATAAAAAAGCATAATATCCTAGCCAAAATATCACTGTTCCTGCATAATATTTTTTCATGTAACCCGGCCTTCTTGAGGTAAGGCCAGGGTATTGTACCATAAATAACCTCCTGTCAACTTCACGGAAAACCTGTTTTGGCAAAAAATGGATCGGAGCAAAGCCAAGCGGACTTTTTCTTTCACAGAAGGGGAAAAAATACTCTGTCTGACAGGCCAAGCACACCCGAGTGAACTCGAGGCAGAATGGAACAAACCCGAGCACACCTGGAGGATCCGAATCAGTGGTGTGTGCCAACCCCTTTTTGTGAGTGAGAAGTGATGTGGCACTATTTCATGAGTAGTGTGCTAGTTATCGGGCAGGCATTGGGAGATGGGGCAGGGACAGGGTGTGGACAGGGCGGGTACAAGGCGGAAGAGGACTGACTTTGTTCGTTAAAATATATACTTGATTTCTGTTATTTTGCTTATCTAAGTGAGTGATTGAAGACCTTAAGTAGGTGATAGTATACTTTGCTTGAGTCACATGTGTAAGAGTGTTTGATATAGGTACATACTTGCGATTGACAAAACAGTGATCAGAAGGGGACAAAAAAGTGATGGCATAGGACAAAAAAGGAATAAGGGGGGACCGGGCTGGGATTGGGCGGGGACTGCCGGGGACTCACTGGGATGGCCGGGGATGGACCGGGATGGATGGGGACGTGTAAGAGTGTGTGATAAGTACATACTTGCGATTGACAAAACAGTGATCAGAAGGGGACAAAAAAGTGATGGGGCAGGACAAAAAAGGAAAAAGGGGGGACAGGGCCGGGATGGGGGGGATGGATGGGGATGGATGGGGACAGACGGTGGCAGATTAGGACTGGTGACTGGTGTGGGTACGGGGGGACTGTGTGGGGATGGGGATAAGACCGGTGATGTTGTGTGGGGACTGAGTGTGGACAGACTTTTATGTGGAAGCCTTTTGGCAAGTTTTAAAGCTGTCTATAAATTTGTGGTGCACACCAAGGCCCGGATCCTCCTGAGTACTTGGGTTCTCCGAACCGGAATAAAAAGAAGCGAACCTATGTGCACTCGAGTGAACCCAAGTGAACTCAAGTGCACCCAAGTGACCCAGAGTGAACCCAAGTGTGCCCAAGTGAATCGAGCAAAGTCTACTATCACCTACTTATATCGCCGAAGGGCTTCAATCGTTCACCTAGATAAGGAAAATAACAGAAATCAAGTATATATTTTTAACGAACAAAGTCAGTTATCTTCTGCCCTGTCCACACCCTGTCCTGCCCGATAACTAGCACACTACTCATGAAATAGTGCCACATCACTTCTCACTCACCAGAAGAGGTTGGCACACACCACTGATCCGGATCCTCCAGGTGTGCTCGGGTTTGTTTCATTTTGCCTTGAGTTCACTAAGGTGTGCTTGGCCTGTCAGACAGAGTATTTTTTCCCTTGTGTGAAAGAAAAAGTCCGCTTGGCTTTGCTCCAATCAATTTTTTGCCAAAACAGGTTTTCCGTGAAGTTGACAGGAGGGATTTATGGTATATTACCCTGGCCTTACCTCAAGGAGGCCGTGTTACATAAAAAATGTTATGCAGGAACAGTGATATTTTGGCAATTTAGGATATTATGCTTTTTATCCTATGTTGTACATTATTTATCCCCAACCCCAGCTATGGTGCAATAATTTCACCATACACTTCGATCAAATTCCAGATTTTCTTATGGCGCAATAATTGCACCATTAGCATCATATATGCCTAGCATTCACGTCTTCTCATCTAAAAGTGGCTTATGTAACTTCCCTCCAAATACTGATGTCAAGCCCCAATTACCTTTTGGGGGTAAATGAGTTTTTTTCACTTCTAACCGAGTCACATAGGAATCCTGATATTTATGGTGCAATTGCACCGTACGAAAAGGATGGGGATACAGAGAAACACTCGCTTCATAGGCTCATTTTTTTGAACAAGTTCGCAGGATGGTAAATATCAAGATTTTTTCTTGAAAAAATCTTAGTTTATCACTGAGCAAGAATTGTTCTTCTCCTTCTTCACATGAGACACTTTTTTCACTTTTCGCTATTATTGGTAACATCTATTTATTTCCTCTCACGTTACCTGTAAATATGCCATTTTCGTGTTCAACATGCATGGGTATTCAATCACTGTGGATTTGTGATTACCTTAAAAAATATATCTAAAATTAATTTAGCCAAAAAATACGGGGCTTGACTGCTATTGACTAGGCCTTTCTCGATCACAATGGTTTTAGAATTTAGAGAATAAGAAGTGATCACAAGGCCAATCCGCAACCGCTTTGGTCGAAGGGGCTGTTCCGTGATTCCCACTTTCTGGGGGTAGTATATTGCCCAATCGCGGTTAAAAATACCTAACACGATATTGTAAAGCACAGCACTAAAAAAGTCGTGCCCGTGCGCGCCGCACAGGCGAAGCGAGCGCCGCGCGCACGCTAACTGGCGGCCACTGTTATAATATTATTATCTTCTTATTAACGAAACAAGGCAAATTCCTTTTTGCAGGCTCTCGCTGCTGCTAAAAAATCTTGCAGCAGCTGCTTGTAATTTTCAAGTGGTGCCGGTACGTTTTCTCTTTCCAGGGAACCATGAAAATCCTACCATCTCCCGGAAATTTTACTTGGCATCCTACAAATGCTGTAGGATTTTCCTCCCTCCTAAAAAAGAGAACTCCTTCCTAACTGACCGATTTTGCGACGTCAGAAAGTTCTCTCAAAAAGAGGGAGGATAATCCTACAGTTGTTGTAGGATTACCCTCCCTCTCACTTTGCACGTTGAATACCCTTGATTGGGGCAATCATGTGTTGTGACACATGCATCACGCTCCTGTCACGCTCCCTCCCCATCTGCTCCCTTATTATTTTTCCCCATCAATAAATATTCTCATCACCTCTGCTGCCGCCGCCGCCGCAATCTCCCTCCCCCAACAAATAGTCGTCGCCATTGCATTTGCCGCCATGCATCATGCCCAGAAGTAACGGCCGTGCAGGGGGTGGTGGGCGCATCAACCCACATGACCGTGAAACAGATGATACCACCCCTACAGTTGCTGGCCCGGGAATCTCCGCGCAGCACGCAGCAGCGATCTTCACCACCGCAGCTCAAGGACTGAGTAAAAAGGTAAGAACTGAGCACAGATCACGTATCCGTCGCTTCATCAGCTTCCTGTTTGAGCAGTATCCGGCGATCTATGAGGAATGCACCATCCTTGTGTCCCAAGAAGTTCGATCCGAACCCACGAACTACTACACAGAGAAGGACATCAGGGACCTTGTCTATTCTGGCCTTGACCCACAATACTTCCTTGCCTTTCTATCTGAGATGCGCATCAAGGACAATGGGAAGCACTCTTCTGTTTCAAACATCTCCAAGTTCTACGACGCCTTGAAGTTTGGGTCGAAGATAAGTAAGAGATTGCTGTCTGTCAATTATTATGCTGAAGTCGACAAGTTCATTGCGTGCTACAAGAGAGAGGATGCATCTGCCAAAAAGAATGGACAAACAGATGAAATGGAGGCTGACGCCATCAGCAGCACTCTTTTCAAGCTGTTGATGACCTGGGCCATAGAAGAAGGTAACATTTTTGTTTGGTGTTTCTCTATGCTCATGTGGCATCTAATGGCCCGTAGCATCAATGTTGACTGCTTGTCTCTACATAACCTGAAGAGAGGCATATCTGATTCTATTGTGTTCAAGTATGATGAGACAAAAATGGACAAGACAGGTGAATTTGTGCAAGAGAAGAATGTGTATTTGAACCCTTTGAAGGGGCAAGAACATTTGTGTGCCTTTACTGCTTTGGGTTGTTACTTATCAATTAATTCTGAACAACTTGAGGGGACAGAGATGTTCTTTGTCCATCCGAGCTCACAGTTTTGTACTGCAGCACAGTCGTTTTCATTACAAATAGGAGAGATTGCAAAGAGGAACTTCGAGGCAGTCAGGAACTACGTCCGTCTTTCACACTTCAACATCCATGGCCTCAGGAAGGGCAGCGGCACTCATGTTGCCTCTGCTACAACATGCCCTCCTCTTTTTACTTCGATTGCATGCAGAGGAGAGTGGAGCATGGGTAAGATATTAGATGTGTATTTCCAGTTTGCTGCAGGAGGTGACTATTACTTGGGCCAGCTTTTGAGTCTGAAAGATCCCAACAGTGTCGAGTTTGCATTGCCTTGTCCACATTGGAAGGATCCGGATGCACCTATTGTGGCGGAAGCTATTGAACTGACATTCGGTACTAGGTTGCAAATTACTGTTTTTGGTTACTGTCCCAATGTACAGTAATCAGTAACCGAAAAAAGTAACTTACTGGTTACTCAGTAAGTTACTGAAAAAATCTGTAAATGTGACAGTCAAATATGACGCGACTCCTACCTGACTCCTACTCATCTCATAAGCAGTAACTTACTGTCCATTAAAGGCAAAACAGTAACCTGGCAGATTACTGTCTGATTACTGTCTGATGTGACACAATGACATATTTTACCCATGAAACCCTCCACAGTAACCTGGTAGATTACTGTCTGATTACTGTTTTATATGACACTATGAAATATTGTTTTACCCCTGAAACCCTTTTAGAAATGACACCAACAAGAGATGTTATCTTTCTATATCATTCAGCCATTATAGTTGTCAGCATGTTTATGTCATGTTAGATTTAAAGAGGCTTTAAAAAACCCCAAAGTGCACTATGTAAGTCCAAACTTCTTTAGGGAAAAAGCTTCTCTATCCAAACCGAAACAACTTCACCGGTGTCCCTTTTACTCTGAATCCTCTTCATTATCACTTTGAACATCACACAAAAGCAAACCCTTGAAGGATGGATCTCTTTCAGATTTTTGGGAAGCAGGGCTGAGGCATAACGGTTCAATAGAAGTGGGAGGGGGGATGGAAGGAAGGGCAGAGTTAGTTAAGATGTGTTTCAATTAAACAGTTGGAAATGAAAAAATCGAAATGGGAGAACTCACCTTGAAAGCGACGAATGGACCTGGTTCTTTTTTGGGCAGCACGGCTGTTTATCTGTATTGCCGCGGAGACAGGGCGATTTGGTTCATTAAAAGTGGAAGAGTGGATGGGAGGAAGGTAGGTTTAGTTGCGAGGTTTTTCAATTAAATAGTTGGAAATGAAATAAAAAACAAAATGGGAGAAGTCACCTTCCAGGGGACTAATGGACCTGGTTCTTTTTTTGCCAGCACAGGTGTTTATCTGTATTGCCGCGGCAACTGGGCAATTTCCTTCATTAGAAGTGGAAGAGTGGATGGGAGGAGGGCAAGGAGTAGTTGCGATGGCTTTCAATTATATAGTTGGAAATGAAAAAATCAAAATGGGAGAACTCACCTTCCAGGGGACTAATGAACCTGGTTCTTTTTTTTGCCAGCACAGCTTTTTATCTGTATTGCCGCGGCGAATGGGCAATTTGATTCATTAAAAGTGGAAGAGGGGATGGGAGGAGGGCAAGGGTTAGTTGCCATGGCTTTCAATTAAATAGTTGGAACTGAAAAAAATCAAAATCAGAGAACACACCTTCCAGGGAACTAATGGACCTGGTTCTTTTTTTGCCAGCACGGCTGTTTATCTGTGTTGCCGCGGCGACGGGGCAATTTGGTTCATTAGAAGTGGGAGGGGTGGGGGAGGGAAGGTTCAGTTGCGAGTTTTTTCAATTAAATAGTTAAAAATGAAAAAATCAAAATGGGAGAACTCACCTTCCACGGGACTAATGGACCTGGTTCTTTTTGCCAGCACGGCTGTTTATCTGTGTTGCCGCGCACGGGCGATTTGGTTCATTGAAGTGGGAGGGGTGGGGGGGAAGGTTTAGTTGCGAGTTTTTTCAATTAAATAGTTAAAAATGAAAAAATAAAAATGGGAGAACTCACCTTCCACAGGACTAATGGACCTGGTTCTTTTTTGCCAGCACGGCTGTTTATCTGTGTTGCCGCGGCGGGCGATTTGGTTCATTAGAAGTGGGAGGGGTGTGTGGGGAGGGAAGGTTCAGTTGCGAGTTTTTTCAATTAAATAGTTGGAAGTGAAAAAATCAAAATGGGAGAACTCACCTTCCACGGACTAATGGACCTGGTTCTTTTTTGCCAGCACGGCTGTTTATCTGAGTTGACGCGGTGATGGGGCGATTTGATTCATTAGAAGTGGGAGGGGTGTGGGGAGGGAAGGTTCAGTTGCGAGTTTTTTCAATTAAATAGTTGGAAGTGAAAAAAATCAAAATGGGAGAACTCACCTTCCAGGGAGCTATGGACCTGGTTCTTTTTTGCCAGCACGGCTGTTAATCTGTGTTGCCGCGCGACGGGCGATTTGGTTCATGTGAATTGGGAGGGGTGTGGGGAGGGCAGGTTTAGTTGCGAGTTTTTCAATTACATAGTTTCGAGCTTCAAAAACAAAATCGCAATAACTCAACAACCCACCAGTATTCTGCGAGGGCGCCAAGTATTCCGCGTTGCGCCGATTAGTGGCCAGATGATGTGACAACTCGCGGCTCAAAACTCCATGAACTCAAGGAGATTGAAGATGAAGAAGATCCGCCGAGCGGAAATACCATTGTGTTGTTTTATTTGGGCAATGCAAAAATGGGCGCGCGTGGCCATCTGGAGGTTGATTCTCACATGCGTGTGTATTATGGCAATGACAGACCATCTGTCAAGTTACTGAATCTAAAACAAGTGATTACTGTGCTAAAATGAAAGAATACTGAATCTATCTTTACATTCCCTCATCTAGTTACTTTCTAAAACAGAGTAATCTTGAAGGGGTCAGTAACCACCATTACTGCCCAAACGACAGTAATTTACTGGGTAAGCAGTAATTACTCAGTAACTTGACAGTAATTTGCAACCTAGATTCGGTAAAGTATTGCTCTTTCACGGTGAGACAGAACATGATCCAATGGGTGTATTGTCTGTTCTGCTTGCATCAATGTGCCATCATTCGTCCTGGATGTTGGGTGTCTGTCAAAAGCACCCAGGTCACCCTTTTAGCAAGATTCCTCTCCTAAGCAGTCCTCTTCTTCAAGAATTGGTACAAGATCACTTGACAATGGAGTTGAATGGGCATGTTCCCATTGTAACAGGGATTCCACCGCATGTCGAGCAATTGCGCCAACTTGACGAACTAAGGAGTCACTGCATTGAAATCAAGGCAGTGGTGAAGTCTTTCAATGATACTCTTGAGGAGTCAGTTTCGAAGGCAATTGACAGCAAGGTGAAGGAGAGTGGAAGGATTAATGCTGCCATATTGGATGATCGAATCAGAGAGTTAGAGGGGACCTTGTTGGCTCGTTTAGATCAGCTATCAGTGGCTGCACGTGATGTGCCTCAACCCCAAGGTGCTGTGGAGAATGTTGAGGCATCCCATGTTCCTATTGTGCCAAAGGTAAATGAATTCTTTTACAAGGGGAACTATTGGTGTGTCCCTGAGAACTTTGAACTGCCTAAGGAAACAAAGAGGTTGTGTGGGTGGCGAATGTGGTTGTGTGGGCAAGTTGTTGTGAGTAACAATGTGGCTTATAAAGTGAAATCATTCCGCTTGTTGACAGGGAAAGACTTGCACAAGAAGCCCATTGAGCGGGACCTAACTACGAAGTGGCGGCCAATCTTCAGGATGATGGAGCAGTGTCCTTTGTTTGATATACCACAAAATGTGGATGAAAGTTTTGTTCAATCGTCTTTTTTATACCTTTGGGAGAAGAAGGATGATAGGGTTCTGTCTACATGGTCGGTTGGTACATGGAGTCGGATGATACAACGAGGCATGATTGAGAAGTATGGTACTGCGGCAGACAAGGCTGCTCTTCCGGATGCAACGGCACGGAACCAGCCTCACAAGGAGAAGAGGACCTTTGTTTTGTATGGGGATGCGAGGGCAGATGGTCGTGTGAGAAGGCAGAATAAGGCTGACAATTGAACAGAGGAGAGATGCAGTGGCAGATGCTTTTGGAGATGCATTTGGAGGAGTTGTACCTGCTTGACTATTTGCTATTGTTTGTTGTACTGAGTGTGGGTTTTTATAGCCGCTGCATAAAGGAATTGCAGCCCCCCCCTCAAGGAGGTTAAGGGTTAGGTTGGCCGCAGGCTCAGTTTTTTGTATGTTACAAAGTTAGCATGATTTTGATCACAGAGTACATGTAATTATCTTATGTTTAGTCTTCGTAAATTTTGTAAGACAGTCTTTATGTGTTTAAAGCATGACCTTTCTATCATGGCAGACTTAGACAATTCTGCCATTACTTCGCGATTTTTCTAATGGTAGTATCTTGTGATTTTTTTTATCATGTGGTTAGTATGGCCTTTAAGTTTCACTTTTTCGAATCATTACTATTATATGTATGTCTTATACATATAAAGGTATTACCATCCTACAAACCTTGTAGGATATACAAGTGCGTATAGAGAGAGAGCGGTCAAAGTACAATACAATAATATATGGTACCGTATATCTCGGTTTATAAGTACCCTCGAGTATAAGTTACATTTCCCGATTCTCATGACATTTGTGATTTTAACCTAGTAAATGAGCACTCGGATGTTCTAGAACTGTCATAGATCATTTCTCCTTCTTAACAGCAACACGCTGATATGTACAGGACCTTATAACTCCGGTTGGTTGCTGAGTTATGCCTACATCCCGCTAAACTCACATCACAACATATCACATCGCCGTACACTGCAATGAGTGGGGCACAAGAACCAATTGGCCGCCGAAGCAAAACAAAAATGGCGCGATCTACAGTACCACAGGGTATTATGGTAACTAGGATGGTTACTAATTTTTTATTTTCGTCGTGTTAGCATCTCGTGCTTCGTGCGGATTATAAGTAAATTGCAAAAGTATCTTTTGACATGTTGCATTACTTATGAACCGAGATATACGGTAGACCATTAGAGCGTCCTTACACCGACTGAACGCATCGTGAATGCATGCTGTGTGATCGCTGTGACTTGACACTTTTGTGACTGTTGTGAATTAACCTTAAAAATGTTGACGTATTTGTTAATTTCTGTGAGTCTCGAAACAAGTGGCACAAAGATTGCGAACGCAAACCGAAAAAAAGCATATGGTATTGTACAAAACCCGATGCATGTAAAGCTTAACATAATACATACCTACCATACTTATATTATATTTTTTCACAAGAGGCTGTTTCTCACACAGCTTAACTTCATAACATTATAATTATTTTACGTCTTATCTCAACATGCCCAAACTTCCACACAAACGCATTACAACAGGAAATCGTCGCAGATTGCCAGTCAGGAGAACTAGCCATAATCTTCGTCACATGGCCTTAAGTCACCAACAAGTTGGATTCATGATGGCTCTGCAACGCCAAATGTTAAACCATGGGTATCATTTTATGGATTCACTTCTTCCCTTGTATATCACCCTTGGAATGTACTCACTGGTTGCAAGCAACCCAATCGTGTTTCATGGAGTTGGCATCCAGGAAAGGGCTTTTGCCGGTCTGGCAGGAATTGCAGTAGCCAACAGTATGTACCACTTTAGTCAATTCATTTCATGTTATAGCCTTGATTATCAGCTACATGACATCACACCAGATGAAGAAGATGAGCATATACCGTTTCAGCCGAAGAAAAATATCACACTCATTTCGTGGTCTGACCAAGAGTGTTACAATAAAACGGGATTCAACAAATGTAAACTCGTGAGCATTTATGATTGCTTTGGCCTGATTGCTCTCACTTATGACGGTGATGGGCCAATTCGTATACCCACGGGTGCCATAAATAGATTTGGAGTGCCTTGTTGTTATGCATTTCATCCGGAAGAGTTGTTTTTGTACTTCATGACGAGGATGAGAAAAGGTCTGCCTCATACGGATATGTGCAATTTAATATTTGGAGGGAGTCCGAAGAGATGGTCACCTGCATGGCGTTGGATGTTATTTTACCTCGATAACCGATACAGAAACATTATTGGTCACCAAGGTCTACTGCGATTTGTAGATGATTTCCCACGATTCTTTGAAGCAATACAACACAAAATTATGCAAGATGAAATAAAACACAATGTTGATGGAACAACTGAAGAAATCGAAGGCTTAAACTTTCTGCCATTTGATATATTTGGTTTCATTGATTGCTCGATTGACAGAATTTGTCGACCATTTTCAGGTCCAGCTGGTGATTATGCTGGTGCTCCAAGAAAAGAACAATATGCACGAACACAACGAGCATTCTACACAGGGTACAAAAAATGTCATGGTATTAAAGTTGAAACAGTGCTTTTACCCAATGGAATTAGCACTGTTTTTGGTCCTGTCTCTGCTCGTCTCCATGACACAGCCAGTGTTCTTAATATGAGCGGCTTAAATCAGTTCTTGGTCCAGATTCAAAGAAATAAACAACACCAATATCAAATCATGGGAGACGGAGTGTATCGGACAGGCTTTCTTGAGTGCGTGCGAACTTATTTTCGACTGCCATTGACCCAAGGGCAAGATTATTGTAATTCCAAATTGAAAGCATGTCGTCAGTCTATTGAGTGGAGTTACGGAGACATCAGTCAATTGTTTGCAATCTGTGATGACCCAAATAGTTACATGCTTGCAAAGCGCAATCCTTATGCCATTGAGCAATTAAGGGTTTGTCATTTACTTGTTAACATTCACAACTGTTTAAATGGTGGGAAAGCTTCCGGCCACAATATGTTCTGCTGCGTTCCTCCAACACTTGAGCAATACCTTCAATTGTAAAACTAAATAGATGTACTCTACAACATGACGTACATATGCTAAAATGCTTCATCTACTATTTCTGCTACAAATGTAGTCCCATTTGCTATTCCCTGTTAAAGTCATCATCAAGACAATTTGCAACCGTATTAATCTCGTCATTGATTTTCTTGATACGTTTGACACAGTCATGAAACAAACTCGAATTAGTGTCACCGCCATCCACTAGCATTTTCTTAATGTTCATTTCTTCACTTAACATTTTGTACAAAGATTGTCGTTTCTTTGCATTTTTACTGAGTGGGGACGCAGTATCAGTTGCGGTTGGATTTGTTTTCGACAAACTATCCGCCAATGAACTAATCGATTTCGTCACGGTCTGCAACATGCCCCTTGAGTATGCAGCCATCTCATCCATATGAGCAGCACTATCAATTGAGCGCGGTACTGGCTTACCAACTGTGACCATCCTCCTCTTTTTCCCATTGGCTGCGTCGTTTGCAAGATTTACATCAAGTGCTTCTTGATTAGCACGACTTCTCTTTTGGTGTGCCGTCATGGAAGGCACGGATGTGGAATGCGTAGTCTGGTTCATCGAAGGAGGTGTATTTTCATCGTCATCGGATGGCTCAACTTCACCAAGAAGACTTCGAGAATGCCCACTTGCATATGCTAAAATCAAAATGACAGCAGATATTCAAGGAGATCACAAAATACATTAATGAGTACAAATCATTAATACTCACTCGTGCTACCGGTGGGCTTTCCCAATGCAGCTAAGCCGTCTAAGTTTTCTGGAGATTCGCCAGCCATCTTGGAACTAAGGGTAATTCCCTTCCCTGCCGATCTAAAACCCAATTGGGACTCCACTCTCTCCTTTCTTTCCCTTGCAGCTTGTACGGACTGCTTTTTATGTAACAAATGATCAGCCTTAGCCTCGGCAGAAGTGTCTCGTTCGTCTTTTAACTTCGTCGCCAGACCACGAAGTTCTCCCAACTCACACATATTGATGTCATTGGCAAAAAAATCAATAACTCCATTACAGAGTGTTTTCATCTTTCTATTGGAATACTGCCCAATCCATTTTTGATACCCGTGGAATAATGCGTTGCCGTCACGTACACCATTGCTATTAAGTTGGCCCTCAAAAACAATCTTGATCAAGTCATCATACTCTTTTTTCGTGTCAGAAATGTGAGCTTTTTGTTCATTGAGTATCATCAATAGACCGAACGACATTTCCTCATCATCTACCAGGGACCTCCAGCCCAACATTTGTTTCAACTTTCCTGGGGCTTGTGTTGGAGTCCATACGGTGGTACTGTTCAAGAGTTCTCGATCACTACCTAGGAGATTGACGAATGGATCAGTGGAGTTTGGATTAGGAGTTTCCCCTCCATTGTAAGAACCTTCATCTGAAGAATTCGTTGGATTAGTGGTTGCTATTTTTGTTCGACTTTAGCTATGAAGTTGTTGCTTATTGTTTGAATAGAATTTGTTTGTTGTTGAGAGAAAGAAGTGATGTGGCTCTGCATAATTAGAAGCAAATAACTGAAGCCATGTCTCCATGTTCGGGTTTTGGCTACAACATTATCATGTTGAAAAACTTGTTGGGAAAGATACAGATGTCGTGCAAAATTTGTGTACTTAATCCTATGTTCAAACAATCTAAAATGCGTGAACGCAAGATCGCGATCGTTCATGCATTTTTGGCAAAAACTTTGCACGAACCGTGAACGATCAAAAAGAAGATGACACGTCAAAAAAAAATCACAAGTGTACATTGACGTAGATTGACGTCAACTCGTTCAAACACAGCTCGTTCAACTAGCGTGCACGGACTGTAAGGACGCTCTATTCACTTTTAGACGTAGTACATGGTGATTGTGTCAGTCGTGCGGTGAATTGTTTTGGCGTTTGAGATTGATTGTGTTTCATTTTTTGTTAGCTCATTCACGCAGCTACATCACGCACATTGTTATTTTAGGAGGATGCAACGCCAACGTCACGAAGCTACCGACACGTACCCAGTGAATGTTGCGAGGCAAGCTTCAACAGGACAAGAGCAATAAAATATATTGCTCTCGTTTGTCGTTGATTATTTCTATCGTGTGAGTACCGCAACACCTATGTAGATAAATTGACTACAATCGCGCCTTTTGATTCACATACGACATTTTCATTAAGTAATACATTCTTCGATTGTCATTTCAGCTGTGATGTGTGATTGAACCTTCGTCTAAAATGATCTAAACTCCCCCGCCAACGAAACAGCCACAGTTAAACCACCTCCTCGGGTCACGGTCACAAGGCGGGGCCACACAACTCTGCTTTACCGTAGACTGTGTGGTCAATCCCACTGAAGCAGTCATAGATGCACCCGCTGTCACTTTTTCTACTTTGGGGACTGGCACTGAGACAGCACTCCACATTGAGCCAACATTCAATCAGCGTGTCCTCGCATAAAACGTTGTAGAAAGTCCGATTTTTAATTATTTCTTTATTCAATTGGACATGTGCGAGGTCGACAATCAAGGTCGGTGCGCCAAGCACGCTTTCGTTCAAGTTAAGCGCCTATCTCGCTCGGGGGAGTGGAAGTCTTTACTAGATATCTGCCCTCTGTGTGCTATGGATGGCGGGGCTGACGGCAGCGAGTCCTTGGCGTTAGTCCCATTAGGGTCATCGTCAAGTGAGGGAGCTCGGAAATACTGTAGAGTTAAATTCGCTCAAGAAGCTGCTGGATTCGAAGTTCGAAAAGACTATCAATTCAGACCGCCGTCATCAAACAATCTGCAGTGCTTAGACTCCGATGCTGTCTCTGTTTCCAGCGGGCATTCGGGCCATTCTTCAGTACAGCGGTCAGCGTTGAAGACTCCCAAGTACAAAGCTTGTCCAAACCTTATGAGGGAGCAGAGCAAGTCTGATGTGACTACTATGAGTATGGATTTGGACATTGAAGAAGACAGCGAGAGCGAGGACGAGGCTTCAGAGCAGCAACAATCGCAACAAATCCCTCTTCCGCCCAAACAGACCAAACGGAAACCGCCACCCCCCCCTCGCAGACAAAGTAGACACAAGGAAGAAAAGTCGAAGGTAAACCCCCGCGTGATTGGCAAAAGCCCTGTCAGGTCTTCCATAAGGAGGTCCACAAACTCCACCAGTGAAAACCCACCAATCCAAGGCTCTCGGCCCGACCCAGAAGAATTCAGCCACAATGCTCATGTCTGCACTGAAAGCCAAGTCCGCGAAGAGAGACGATTGTCGAACAGTTCCGGACCATTTATCATGACTCGTGATGTTTCAGATGAAGTTTCAGCAATTTCTTTCATGGGCAGTGTTTACTCGAACACTCAGCCCCACTTCAATGTAAATTCACTCGTACCGTACCAAGAGAATGAATTGATGCCGGAGGAGTCCAACGATTTCGATTTCGACAATGACGATCAGGATATTTGCATCAGCACAAACAACTACGATTCCAAAGGGAGGTGCGTGAAACATCCTCACGTAAGGCTTCGCAAAAAGAAAATCTTTGGCCGCGGATGGAAGGTTCTCATGAGTGCATGTCCAGATTGCTGTGTTGATGAGCTGAGACGCATAAAATCCGAGGCCTCAAAAAAGAATTCTACTTTGAAGAGTAATTCTACGGTTGAACAAGTGACCAAGAAGGTATTACCTCGATCTAGCATCAATGACAAGGAAAGTGACGATACTGCTTCACTCAGTACCAGCAGTCAGGGATCTGTCAACATGGATCAAGTGGTGCCTGTTGTCGCGAAGAAGGACCAAGAAGGAATTTTTGTCAAGAATATGATGTGGACAGATATCAACGGACGAAGAGGTGCGTACACTGGTGAGGTTGATGCAAAGTTCATTCCCAACGGACAAGGTTCCATGATGTATGAAGATGGGACAGTGAACGAAGGCGAATGGAAGCATGGAGGCATCAAGTCTCCTGGGAGGTCCAGACCGAGGGCTTCTGAGAGGTCTTCAAGGTCACGAAGTGCAAGTGTTCGACCTGGAGCGAGGTCTCGATCTACCAGTGTCACACCTCTGACACGATCTAGAAGTAGCAGCAGAGCAAGGTAACTCATAGCAACGTAATTCATTTAACCTCTATTTATGGCTCGAAGTTTAATTCATAAGTTTTTTTCATTAAGACAATACCATTTATTTTGAGACTTGCTGATTTAGAGCGGTCTCAAATAGTTATGGTACCCTTCAACACTTTAACGCATCCGTAGTTGTGTTGGGCGAAGTTTGGCTGGCAATGGAATTTTACACAACGATTAGTTCGAGATCGTGTTCCCACGGTCCAGCGAACACTTGGGCCTATTGGGTAGAGGTAGTTATATGAAGGGTGTCCACAGCGCTGCAATGCTCTAATACCATTCTGTTAGCACTGGATGACAACATTTTAAATTTTTTAGTTGTTCTGGATTATCTGCATAGCAGCATACCACTCTTCAACCGGGTGAATGAGTTACACTTTCTGAGGATTATGTTTATTTTTTTGACTGATACATAAAATCATGGAATGGCTTTGGTTTTGCTTGGACCGATCAAGCACAAATGCCAGTAGAATCTACTGACCTAACTGACCCATTTCTGAAGAGTTTAGTCAATGAAGACATTCAGCACTTAAGTTGAGGTGTTGAAATGTTGCACAGCATCATCGGCCAAGCCTATGCCTCAATGTTGAGACATGATGACATTTTAAAACATTTACAAACCCACCACCCCATTTGCAAATCCACATTGAAGAATGATTGCATTGCCCAGCTAACACATCATCAAATATGTTGGCTCAGTGACTATTTGTCATCAACCATTTTCTATGCTGCACGAAAAACTTTTGGGTCCTGAAATCATGGTCGTAATTTTAATAGAATTGCTGTAGGAAAGAGCCACAAAACATGCTGACATACAAATGCAGCATGTGTTCATTCATGTCTTTTCCAAGGAATAGAAAGGTAATCACAAAGTGAGTGGGAGCTGCAATGAATGGCAGAAATATATTCAGATGTGGTAAACAGACTATACAAATTCATTGGATAAGCATAGAAATGTTTATTGTGGATAGAAAATAGACACCAGTGTTTAAATTAGCAGACATTGGAGGCTTTCTGAGTGATCGGAGCTTAAATCTATCAGAGAGATATAGATATAGGAAACTATGATGGAGTTACTGGAGTATACCTAACACAGCAGAGTTTGGTAATTGAAGTATTGTTTCAAATAGGGGCTGCACTGTACCCAAAACGTTTCCCTCTTCTTCTCATAAAACTTGGAAATCTGGTAGAGATAGCATTCATAAGGTTTTATCTATGTTTGTTTCAAAATTTTGATCAGGAACTTATTCTTTTGGGATTTACTCAAGAATTGAGTATCCTAGCTAATGATCAGAATAGCAACAGACTCAACTAGACAGAAATATTTGTGTCATTAAGCTTGTTACCATCAGAAGACAACATATCAGGTCATAAATATTGTTCAAAACATATTTTTTCACAGAGCACTTAAATCCTTGACATATTCTCTCTCACAACACAATCTTTGAACTCATTTTGATCAGCAACATCTTTTCTGGTTGTATTCAATGCACTTTCTGGAACCACCTGTTGTTGATTCCATCTCACACTAACAATTATCAAACTAAAGCATGTTTACAATGATAAACATTTGCTTATTCACCTTCATCATTGTAAATTTACTGCATTTCAAATTTCAATCAAACCTGCCCATATGTATGATTGACAGGGTGTTATACTACATTGTCTAGCAAACTAACAGTCCCATTTAGGGTTGGTCTCTTATGCCATTCTTAACTTGGACTTAACTCAAATTACTTTTAATGGAATGTGCCAGCCCCACTCTCACTCAGTCTTGCTTCATATTAGTCTCCTTGCACAATTTGTACGAGGCACATGGCAGACATAGATGTGAATTGCACTTAACTCAATTACAACCAATGTATGTTGGGCCTTACTGTGATCATGATTTTTGTTGTCATTTTCACTGCAAGATATGTACACAAGTTTGATCTTTAATTAAGTTCTGAGAGTTGGAGAGTCATGAGGAACACTGTGATTCTTAGAAGATTCTGGCAGGACTTTGAATACATTTGCCCGTAGCAACACCTCATTAAAGCGTTTCAATACAACCAATGAGTTAAACCCACCTTTTGTGTGAATAAGTTTGCATCTCACCAGTGAAGTATGTAGTATTGGTTTTGTAGTCATGTAAGCTTTGTGTCCAAGAACAAATTTTGTGTGGTTGTGTCTGACCTTGACAACATTACTATTCAATCAAATTATTCTACTACTCTTCAAGAATTGCATGAAAGAGAAATGACTGGGAATTACGCATCTGCATGGAAGTGGAATAGAGATAGTAAAATCAGGCTCAAAGCAGACTTGATATAACTCATCTGATCTCATATCTCATAAGACCACATTAAGGTACTTTGCACTCTGAATATGGACACAAAAGATTTTGCTTGAGAAGATGTGGTTGGACTACTGCCACCTTTCTTTAAATTCATAGACTGAACAGACAGCCAAGCAACACAACGAGCCATGATTGGATGAAGGGACCACCAATTCAGGCAACCACCTCCAAAGTGACCAGAGCCAAGATCAGAAAGATCCATCTTGAGATCACAAGATGATCAAAAAATTAAAGTTTGATCTGAAACAACCTGTGGATGTCAAAACAAGCATTTGATAAGAAGGTACATCACCTTGGTAACACCGTGGTGAAAGCAAGAACATCACAATAAGAGATGCTTTCATTACATACATGAGCTTGGACAAAATTGCACAAAACGCTATTGGAACAGATGAAATGACAAAATCATTGTTGGTGTTGCAGCTTTGGACAGAATATGATGGACACCCATGTAAAGCTCATGCAGCTCCTTACCAACACATCATTATAATGAATTTGATTGGCGGAAAATATTCCTAAACTTCAATAACAATGCTCTTAACACTCTAACTATGTCAATATGAGTCATTGAAACTCCAGCATAGTTGAAAACAATTATTGTATTTTTCAAAGCTGTCCAGAACAAATAACTTATAACCAAGCCCCACTGCCAAATCATGACAAAGTGATTGCACATCAGCAATATGGATATCAATATATCAATTGACTCATGAAATACTTTGGTACTCATTCTTGGGATGATCAATCGACAATGAGTACTACAATTGGAAGATTTCGTCAGGCTTGGGTTTTACTTTGGACACTGCACTCACTTTGATTGTATTACAGACTGTTTATACATATATCCATGATGGCAGCAATGATAGGATGAAGGATAATGGTGGCATGGCCATGATTGTGTCTACTGTTTACAGCATTCTTCACAACTTACATCAAGGATCCAGCATTTTTGATGGCATAAAGTAATTTCAATTATTGTCTCTATGACAATTACATCACCCATCAGTGCAAGAAAAATTAATACATAATTTTGACTCAACAAAATGTTGTTTGTTTTACAAAGTTGCATATTATTGTATGTAGACATCCTATCGCTAAATCAATTCAATTTTGCTGTACTCTTGACTCTACATTTCCATACACGAATCCAAGCTTGCTTTCAACTCTGATTTTACTAGTCCACTTTTATGTTGTTCCTCAACTTCTTTTCAAGAGACACACCCCTCTGAATGAATCACTATGCTCCTTCCAACTCAATTTTTTATGATGTTATCCAGTACCTACTTGACCAAAAATTGTATATGAGGAGATTTAAGACTTTTGTCCTACACGAGTGAGTGTTAGAACTGATTCTAAAAGAAACAAGAAACAAAAAGAGTATGGCAAATGTGACAAGAGCAATAATAAAGTGTGTGAAATTATGTTCTGAAATTCTGCACAATCGGTGCTAACATTGCTTTACTTATCTGTGAATGAAGTGTCAAAAGAAAGATAAGAAGGCACACAATGAAAATGCTTATGTTTGTCTATACTGACAATCATTGATTGATGACCATACGTTTTATCTTGGGTTGAAGAGGAAGATGAAATGTATGATTAGTTTACTCCTTTCTGTTGTTTTCATCTTATCAAGTTGCCACAAGAAAGGGCTCTTTAAAACAAAGACTGGAGAAACAATCAGTATGACAGAGGAAACCCAACCAGGGTCAAAGAACATGACACATATTTTGCATGCAAGGGCAGTCGCAACAGGAATGGATTATGCCAATATGCAATTTGCATGGAATATTATGATAAGAACAGATCCAATCAGAAAGGAGGTGCTAGGGACAGACTATATGTCGTTCGAATACTCAGAAGCATGATAAGTGTTGTCACAGCTTATTTGATCTTGAAGTAACATGTGATCCCTGGTGGTGTAGCTAAGTGTTTCATCACATAGAAGCTTGGGAATGTCAAGTCTCTTGTTGCATTAGCTATGAGAGGGAGTTCATCAGAGTTGGAGGACAAGGTGGAGGGTGATTATGTTTATTTGGTATATTTGCTGGTATTTGTTTTTTGTTTCATTCAATTCTCTGCTAGGTGTGTGCTTGCAGAGAAAACACTTTCAGCCTTTTTTCTTGCAATACCTATAGTTTTGATAGGCCGGACTTATACAGGATTTTGTCATCTATATTATATAACTTCCCCTGTAAAAATAAACACTGATTTATGCTGGATTGAGTAGTAATGGAAATATACAAATATTGTTTTTGATCGATTGCTCAGAGGTAAAACATTTGATTCAACATAGTAGTCAATATTTTCATACTCCTACCATCATTTCAATACCATTGGGTGCAGTACCAATTTCAATGGAAGTAGACAGATATAGCTGCATTATAGTTAGAAATCTATAGTTAGTGGTCAACTACAGGGAGGTATAGTTGGCCTATAGTTAAACATGCATATCAAAGGTCAAAGGTAAGAGTTAAAGTTGAGTAAATATTTTGCTCAATGGTCAACTAACAAACAACATGACACTTAGGAATTCAACATGTCTAACTATAGGTGAAGTTATATTGGTGTACTGATGCTCTACATTCACAGATCTATAGTTAGCCCTTATTCTAACTATAACCACAGCTATACGTTTGGTAGCAGTGCAACTGCTCCAGTACCAGCAGAGTGGAGAAGACAAACATAGAAGTGCAAAGAAGGAGGCTCTCCCTTCCATTGCTTAGCCTGACGACATGGGCACACAGAGGTGAGTACTTTGTGGAATTGCTGCACAAAAATTAGAACAATTATATAACTCACTTTGTTTTCACTGGCTTGTATCTTCAACAAGGGATAAGTGAGTGGTGTACAGGAGATAACAGGAGCAAAATGGCCGCGTTTGTCTTGGTGGTGCTTGCAAATTCAGAGATTTTTGCATATGACAAATCACCATTAAAATTGGTGTTTTGTAGAAACAATGTGGTTGTTTAATGATCATCAAAACATGCCACATTGCATTGATGGTGAAAAGGGGTGTTGAAAGGGAGGAGATCATGGCTGTCATCATATTTTTCTGCATTATTCATGCATTGGAGTGTTACGTGGGGAATACAAAATAGGAGAATGTAGTCACTTTCTTAATGTTGCCCCCCATGCAACTACTTTGCAAAATGCAGATAATTTTGTGCAATTTTGGAAAAAAGTGGTTAGGTTTGGGGGAAGCTTTAAAGAGCTTGACAATGGCGGTCAAAAAATGAGATGGGTCAATTCGAGTCAATTGGGGAAATTTTCTATACAAATGTGATTTTTTACTTACATATGCAATAGCCATTGGAACAACTAATTCATATGAAGTAACTCAATCATTAGTCATTCACATGGTAATCTTGACAAATTATCTCATGTATGCTGTAGACATATGCAGAATCCCAGTTTTTTGCACAAGTAAAGTGCTGGTGCTGAATACTATGAAGACTTAGTTTCCAAATAACATGAATGATATAAATTGATGCCTTGAACCACATAATGTAGACTATCAACAGGATTTTATGGCTATGAACATGACTACTGTTGGGACAGCCCCATGTGGTCCACACTTCATGTTGAATCACATATTTGTTGTCACAATTGTACTGATACACAAGATTTGTGAGACACTTATTCCATACATACAAACCACACATTTGTAAAGTCAACACATTTTCATTGCAAAGGGACAAATATGATGTCAACAGGTGTACTAACAATTAGTAGACAGAAACATTTTATGTTGTTTAAATTCCTATCTTTCTAGTCAGTAAATATTTCTCAACAGAACCTATGACATCCAACATCACTAAATTGTTGTTGGCAAGCTTGTCACGTACATCTACTCACAAAAGACCACAAGGGAATGGATTTATAAGTGGCAAATAGAGTGAAGTTGACACCTTACAAGACAAACTTAGACTTTTTTCTGCTACCGTGGGCTGGTTGGATGACATGCTTACTTTTCACATGTTGTTAAGTAATTTGATCATCTGTTG